>VZZY01025391.1:350869-415237 GCA_013400335.1 Eurystomus gularis | reverse complement strand
AAAAAAAAAAAGGAAAAAGACAAAACAAAAAACCAGAAACCACCAAAACGGAATAATCTCAGCCAGCCTGCCCCAAACTGGTTTGGATTCCGGCACATTACCACCCCCTTCCCTGGGCTGCTATTTATGCAGCAACGTGGCACATCAGCCTAGGGAACTGTCCAGGATAAGTGTTTTGGTTTTTTTTTTTTTTGCCAGTTTTTAGCTGGATTAACTCCCCAACTCGCATGTAACTGCACAAACACCTGGGCTGATAGAAGGCAGGGAACAAGCTGGGGGAGGACTGAGCAGTCAAGGGCAAAGCGTGATGACTTCTTTCTGAAGCCATGCCAGCTCACACTGGCTTAAAGCACTCATCCAAACTAGAGCCTGAGACAATCTCTCAGGCACCCATCCCACCTTCTCAAATTACTCTTTAAAGTAACACTGTTTGCAGAGTTCTCCCCCAGCTTGTTCCAAAACACAAAGACCTACCTTATCTGAAAGAGAAACCTTAAAACAAATAAGGAGCAAAAGCCTGCAGAATAACTGCTTTATAGTAAACCAGGATCTTTTAAAACTGGTAACACCTTCTTTAAGTACACGCACAGCTCCTGTGCGAAAATCCATGGTAGTACTGCTCTGGGAGATCCACAGTAAACACCCAGCTATACTTTTTGGAAAGTAGCATTACAGCGCTCAATTAAGCCAGAACAAAACCAAATTCTGTAGATACAGAATGTTTTACATTTTCCATGCTAGAAGCCAAGCGTTACATCTCTGCTTTCATACCCATACTGAGTCTAATGCACCGGTATTAAGTGCTCTTCAGAGAATTATCTCAACAGATCTCTGCTGAGATGGGAGCACGGCAGCTGCTGAACCCAGTGCTGGGACACGGCAGAGTTTGCACAGAAACTCAGACGTTGCCTTCCTGCCAGTATCGGTGAACCGGATTTATCGATGCATAGGTGTTATCTAATATCTTACATGTAAAACAGTGCCACTCACTCAGCAGTAAATTCCTGATACTAGAGCCTTTGTTTTAATAAAAAGTATAGCTTCAAAAAAATGGACTGCATCCCTGCCATCCTGACGCTGCTGACTCCTTAATAATGGCCTTTGGTGGGAAGTACAACAATCGGATGTGTTAAATTTCCCATCCTCAAAGGCTTTCAAGAGAATCGTATCTGCGTATGTCATGTAACACAATGACAGAATAAACCCTCCTGTATCAGATGCCTGTAGGCACAAACCTGTAGAAACCTCTTTTGATATTTGAGCCAAAGGGAGCTCTTGTGTTCGGAAAGCGGGCACTACAGGAATACCCTTCCCCCCGACAGTGTATTCCTGTGGGTCAGAACACCTCATCGTGTATTCCTGTGGATCAGAAAACCTCACCTCAGCAGGCGGGAGAGCTCTCTGCATTCCCCGCTCCTTACTTGGTCAGAAAACACCAGGCGAATGGCTTCACGGATGTTGCTGGCTTTCTCCTGGGCTCGGTTTTGGCGATAAGTGTTTAACTGAGCAAACACTTCCAAACTGTTAATAGCTTGTCTTGTAGTAATCAAAGCAAGTTTGATTAAAGGCATCACAGTAACTCATGATACCTATTCCAATCACCCGGCTTTGTCACAGAACATAAATACAGCATGGAGCTGAAAACTTGGCGCTTAGGACTAGCTCATTAGCAGCGCTTTGAAGGCAGGTCAACACGCTGCTTTTATAGCGGCTGAACTCCTCAAAGCAGTCTGGTTTAGGCATTTTCAATAAAATAAATGGGAAAACATGGAGCTAAACTGATGTGCTGCATCACTGGGTTGAAAAAATCCTCAACCCATGCTTTCACTTTAAGAAATGCCTACGCTAAGCGTAAAAGATTTCTGCATGTTCACTGTAGCAGAAACCTGTTTAAGTCATAATAGCACAGAGATATACAGAATTTGTTTTTTTTATTAAAGAGAGTTAAATTTTCCAAAGTGGGCTTGCTTTAAGGTGCATAAATAGCAACTTAACCAAATGAGTTACTAATAAAGCATTTTACCAAATAAAGAACAATGCATCTTGCACAGGCTCTGCTTTAGAGTACCAGCACAGGAGCGTTCAAGGGAGGTGTACTTAGTGGTATAGGAGTAGAAAACTCAAATTACCTCCTTGGACAGTTATCCAGGTTATCTTGGGGTACGGTAAGAGGCAGAAGCGATGGAGAAACCACATCTGAATTTACCAACCTGTGGACAAGATGCAATATGCAACCGTGTCTTCACTTCTACTTCATAGCAATACACAAAGGAGAGATTACCTTTAGCTGTCACTGGCAGGGTGAGAAAAGACCTTCAACTCCTGAAAGCCCAAGTGAACAGGACTCAAGAAGAATTACAAAAAAACTGCAATAGCTTTTCTAATTTTAAAAATACCCAATACCAATTTTAAATGCCTTTTAGGGCTAGAAACAAGTGATGCATCACACTTTGAAATGGATACAATTCTCAACATGACATATGACCCTTCAAGGACATAATATACTGGATTTTAAATTTAAAACAAATTTATGTCTTGAAAAGTTGCCTCTAGAAAGATTAAATTTGGTCCCTGAACAAGTATAATACAGCAGGTGGAGGGAGGGGTTTACATGGCAGGGAAGAAAAATAACATATCTGAGACTTTAAAGGTAGCTAACTTTTCAGAGAGCTCTATTATGAGAATAAATCTTTAGGATGATCTCTTGAGCAGGGAAAATACAGTCGCAGGCATTTGATACACTTTGTAATTTATCTACACAAAAGGGTGATAAACAAATGCTCCGCTTTGGGAATCAGTTTTTCCCAAGAAACTGAAAGGCACAGCCCAGAGGGACTCTAGGATGTTTCTCAGGACACTGGGCTTCTGTTTCCATTTTTGCCAATGACTCACACAAAAAAATAAATAAAAAATTCATCCTTCTTTATCATGTTTTTATAATGAAGACAATAGTTTCTTCTTCCTTAGTAAAAAAGCTCTGAAATCTTCTGATTATCTTACTATTATAATACACTGACTTTGAGGTTCCCAAGTCTCTCCAAAGGGTCAGAGAAACAAGCTTTCAAATACATTTCGGCTATAGTCTTCCAGTAGGTAACTAACTCTATGGTCAGGAAGTCTCCTTCAGATCAGCTCCCTGCCTTGGAAAGACTCAAGCTACATCCCATCTTAATGCAACATCATGATCTAACTTGTGGGTGTTTGATATGCAAATCAACATAGACATTTACCACCCCCACACCCCCCCATCCAAAAAGGGCTTAATCTTAAGTGACATCCCAAGCTCCTTATAATAAAAAGCGATGCAATGCGTATCACAGATGCACTCCCTCCTTTCAAGTATGCCACTCCTAACTTTCATGCCTATTATCCAAAACACATAGCTAAGAAGCTCCTATAATAATGTCAAAATCCCTTATTGTTTAATATTTAATTTGATTTTGCACCAATTTTCTCTAAAAAATACTTTGTAAATACACATATCAATTCTCAGCATTAAAAAGAAACAAAGTAAGCATCAAATTCTTGTTTAATGGTTACTCATCTTTAAGAAGGAATCCTTAAGGAGCAAAAGGAAAACCCTTTATTGGGGTGAGGCATGTGGGGGGAAGGAGGGTAGGAAGGGGCCAGAATACACATACCAATATCCTACTGAAAACTCAGGTCTTCAGTAAGCAATCTGCTGCCATTCTCCACTTGTCACAGATACTGCAATTCTGTTGGCAGTACTGTCAATATTTACCTCACTTAAGTAGGAAATCCCAAAGCATCACAAGACAATGTTGCACAGCATCAGTTAGTGAACACACTGAGGTTCATTTAATTGCAAATGGCATTTCTCACATTCTTAAAAGTTAACAATCTTCATTAAAGGGTTTTAATCAAGACAGAAAATGAGGAATATTTTCCTGAAGTGTCATTTTAAACCTTTATCCCTGTATTATGTTCTTTTGAATGCTGTAGCAATGGCAAGCACTTATCTCCTGTCTCTCTTACAGCACAGAGACTGCTCTTTCATTATCAGTTTTTAAGAAGCTGTAAACTTATCTCAGCTGCTAGAATTCTTCATGAGAGAAAGGAAAAAAAAAAAAATCAGTATGATGTTCATATCATCCGCCCCTGGGAAAATAAAAACTGCCAATGATAGGCTGGGAAAGATCTCCTTAGACAGCTTTCACACAAGCTTGCAGTAGTTTTATTGTAACCTAGCAGTGTAATTTCAAATAACATTCTACAGCGCGCTGACGGCAAGCTCTTAAAATACAGCTCTGCTCCGAACAACAACTGAGAATGCTATTGTGGCCTCGTGGTTACAGCTGCTCACGGATTGTGTCATATTTGTACGGCTTTCAAGAAAAATGATAACTTTTTTCCCTGGTCACCGGGACTTATGAATCCAGCCTAGGATTTTGATAGGAAGCTCAGTGCAACACCAGAACTGGTGAGCCTGCAGAACTGCCTGGCCCATAACTAACCGATCCCTGGAAAATCATATAGATCTTCATCTCTTCCAAGCCTTTCTTAGCAGCTTCAATGATCTTTTGAGCTCTTGCAGCCCACCTCAAATAGCAGGGACATGAACTTGTTCATGGTCACTCAGGAAAAAGAGTGGCAGACCTGGGACTGGATCCCAGGGGACGTGGTTCCTCTCCTGTCTGTGGTCCCTGGAGTCCTTTTGAGGAATTAAGGAAGGAAAAGACCAATGGGTTAGCCCATACTGACCCTACATCCACTCCCTAAGACCAACAGCCGCATGTCCCACTGGCCTTCAGAGTTCTTCTCTTCCATCTAGATGGGGACAATCTTTTTAGCAGGGCCTGTTGTGACAGGACATGAGGTGATGAGGGGAGATTTTAGCCAGATCTACGGAAGAAACTTTACACTGAGGGTGGTGAGACCCTGGCCCAGGTTGTCCAGAGAGGTGGTCGATGCCCCATCCCTAGAAACCTTTCAGGTGAGGTTGGTTGGGGCTCTGAGCAACCTGCTCTAGTTGCAGATGTCTCTGCTCAGTGTAGGGTGGTTGGACTAGATGACCTTTAAAGGTCCCTTCCAACCCAAACCATTCTATGATTCTATAACTTGCTCCTCTGCACAAATTTTAGCTAAAAATTCCAAGGGGTTTAGTCAATATACTTGGAAAAGTATATTCCAGGATCTTGGCAAAATCAAATAGGAGAGCAGTTTGTAGAATAGGACTCTACGCTGTGGGAGGCAGCAGTACGAGGTATGGGTGTACATGGGACACAAATATATGGGACACAAATATATCTACATCATATTGCTGCCTTGGTGAGCAAGTCTTTTTGCTTTCCTTCTGTGCCTCAGTTTCTCCAGCCAGAAGATGGGGATTGTAAAACTGACCTTCTCCATAAAATGCTATAAATTCTACACCTCTGTCACCAAGACCCTCAGCTAGGAGGAAGCAAACTGGACTTACAGTCCTGCTGCCAGAACTGTTTAAATGTTAGGTTAATATAATCATACATAACAAATACATTACAAAAAAAAAAATACAGAAACACACAGAAATAACCTGAGAGAAAGAAGCAGAACTAGGTGTACACCCTCTCACAGCCTAGCCATTCACCTACAAAAGCTTCCACTTGTTTGCTCTTCTCCTGGCCCCACAATTCTTGCGTTTCAGATTGCACAGCAACAATAGCTTCAAAAGAACAGGCAGGGTTCGACCCTGACTACCATCAGCTTTTAACTATCCTTATGGAAGGGAATCTGGGCTTTCTGTAAGTCAGGAAGAGCCTTTAGTCACCAACCCTAAAATAATAATCAATGAGCACTTGTCATTACATCACCCATCAGGTGATGGATGGACTCTGAGCAAAAAGAAATTCTCTGTACAGAGCACTAGCCAAACCCTTATACTGAGTGGAAAGACAGTTCCTGTCCTTTCCATCCAAGAACAAAGCATCACCTGCCCATCAGTTTTAGATGGCACCCTACCCAACATGGGCTCAGGGGAAACTGGTACTGTGGTGGATGCTTCTTATCTTGACTTCAGCAAAACTGAAGACATGGTTTGCCATGGTGTTCTTAAAGCCAAGTTGTTGAGACATCATGGTTTGGCTACCTGGCCTAGAAGGTAAGCATAAAATTGGATGGACCATGAAGTTTGAAGGGCTGTGATTAACAGTACAAAGCCTGGCTAGCAGTTACTGCAGGCATCCCTTGGGAGCAATGCTGACTCAATTAGCAATGAGACAGTAAGGCAGAAGACACCCTAGGGTGCTACTCAGAGGGATCTTTGCAAGTTGGAGAACCAGGCTGATAGGAGCCACATCGGTCTTTGAACTCCTTGGAAAGTCTCACACCTCAGACCAAGTAACCCCTTGCTACAATACAGGCTGGGACTGACCAGCTAAGGAACAGCTTGTACACAAGGAGCTGAAGGCCCCCACGGATAAGTCGATCAGGAGTCAGCAGCATGCTCTTGCATTAAGAAAGGCCAAACACAAACTGAGCTGTATCAGCAAAAGTGCAGACGGCACTGAGGGAAGTGGTTATTCCCCTCTGTTCTACCCATGAGGCTGCGTCTGGAGAGCCACGTTCAGGTCGAGGCTCTGAAGTACAACTTCAGTACTCTGGAGTGACTACAGTGGAGGGCCCCTGATGATGGTTGAGGAGTTGGTGCATGTGATAGGAGCAAAAGCTGAGGGAGTTGGCCTTGCTCAGCCTGGAGAAGAGAAGGCTTTAGCAGAGATCTAATGGTATCTTAAATACTTAATAAGGGGACATACAGAATATGGAGCCAAATTCATCTCAGATGCACACAGACAGAACAAAAAGCAACAAATGCAAGCCGCAGCAAGAGAAAATCTGGTTAGATATCAGGTAAAAAAAACGAACAAACACTTCACCATGAAGGTAGCAAAACCTAGAGAGTATGACACATCCATTGCCAGAAACAACCAACACTCAGAGTAGGGCTTTAGCAATCTACTGAGGATCTGAGCAGGGAACCGGAGAAATAACTCCCAGAGGACCCTTCCAGTGTAATTACTCTACAATCCTACACAGGGCACAGGCTTTCTGGATTGCTTCCTGCGTACTTCACCTTCAGACACACAGCGTGTATAAACATTTCCCTGTAATGTACCACACCTTCTCTGACTGCTGGAGGGATGGTAGAAAATGCTCTGTATTCTCTTTTCTCTCATCCTAGAACCTGTCAGTAGGAAGGGCTGTTGTGACAAAACACTTCTGTCAAGTTATAGTTTTTTTGCAGCTTCTTTTTGTGATGCGGTCCCCATGTTCTGGATACTACCTCTCAGCCACCATTCTTGGCTCCTGATTGTGTTCCCAACTTCTCCAATTGCAACAGGAGGAAAGTGACCGGTTCAGAGCTCTGTTGGGAGAGCTGCCAACATTAGCAGCAAAAGCCAAGGACTGGAGCATTCTCTTGTTTCATCATTGCATGACTATGAGAAACAGCTGAGACACTGAAGCCACCAGTTCAAAGACTGAGGAATGAGCACAGCAGCAACCAATACTTGAGTTGTCTCCCTCTACCACAGTGAGAGCCTAGAGTCTAGATGGAAGATAATAAATATTAAACGGAACATTGACAAAAATATTTTTCAACTGAAAAACTATAATCTAAATATGTGCTGGAAATAATTATTGGCAATGAACTGGGTTCTCCAGATGTGATAAGAATGCAGCGATTTGGGAGTCCCTTGGAGACAGCAGCACAGATGCAGGCCATCTGTTGCATTCACTAGAAGACTGATCCTTTAAGGACTCAAAATTTTCATATAGAAAAGAAAAATTAACTTAGATTCTGCAGAATTTTACAGCACTTATGTGGGAAACCCAAACTTTCAACTCCAGGTAAGTACAGAACAGAGCATTCTCTGATTTCAGGTACCAACTGAGATGCAGCAGCTGAAACCTCCAGATGTTTCTTTAAAAGAAGACTTCTTCAGTAAC
Source organism: Eurystomus gularis (assembly GCA_013400335.1). NCBI lineage: Eukaryota > Metazoa > Chordata > Aves > Coraciiformes > Coraciidae > Eurystomus > Eurystomus gularis. Next base: position 407,293 of record VZZY01025391.1, on the reverse strand, counting down.
AACCTACAATTATTTTACATTTCTTCCCTCATTTCCCTGGAGATCAAAGGATGGCCCACTGGTGATTTCAATGGCAAATTTCAAAAGAAATATTCTCAATTCAGGCAGCCCATCTTTTTTGCCCAACAGGAAAAGTCACAAAGAAGCGCCTATAATCTCATAACTTTTAAAGCTGAGTAGGTAGAATGCCATTACTCTGAAGCCATGGCTTCATCAGGGAGGGAAAAAAAAACCCCACAACCAAAAAGTGTATTTTTAATGCAAGTTAGCTAGAAGGAGACAAAAATCCTTGCAAAGCAAGGACACAGTGGTGCTTTCTCAGAAATGAGCAAGTTCAGGTAACCTCTCAAATTTTCTGCAGTCTAACTTGAAACACCAGCTCTTTGTTTGTCCTAGAGCTGTGCCACACATTACAGTGCCTGAAATGACAATAACAACTTTGTTTCCCCTTGGAAACTGCAAGGCCAAAAGGTTCTCTATACAAACACAATAAAAAGTTACAAGGACCAATTATAGAAGAAAACACCAAAATACTGTAAGACAGATAAAATGCAAAAATCTCCTGACAATAAGACAAAGGCAACGTTTGGAGTTCTGGGTTTTATGTAATAAAGAATTTCACATTTCAGTTAGCACATGCCATGTTGCCAAATATGCATTTTTACTGCACAATCTTCATATTAAAAAGATTATAGTAAATTACAAGTTGACAAATTTTTGTCCACGCTAAAAGGATTTTTTTCAGTCTATATATCTCCCCTCTTTCAAAATTTGCTTTCCATCATAAGTAGTTCATATATGATAAAAAAATATATTGTTCACTGTTCCTCCCTGCTTACCAATACAAAAGGAACCTGAAGAGCACTCCGATTTCTACTCCCTGTTGAAGCATAAGCTAAGACTTTATTTTCAGCAGACAAGCTGCTCCTTCATTGAAGAAACAGTTATATATCTCAATTTAAAAATACCGATTAGCAAATCTCATAGCACTTTACCAACACATGCAGCCAAAACATCACTGAGACTACTGTGTTTCTCCCAAACTGGAATGATGTTGAAAACTTAAATGATTCACTTACAGCTGATCTAAAGATGAGAGCTCCGCAACGCACGTTTTCTTGTCCAATGTTTAAAGGATTAAATCTAAATACGATACACAATATACAACCTTCAAAGCACATGTTATCTTCAACATCTTATTTCCAATTAGCAAGTCAAAAGAAAGAAGGCATAGGGAACATCTGGCTTCAAAAGCAGAGCTCTGGAAGAAATCAAGATTTTGGTTCATTTGGGTCTCATTTAAGGCTACTATTTTCCCAAGCTGCTGAATAGGATAAGATTGAAAGATTATTCTCTCTCTCAAAGCAGGGGATATAGCAGACGTACCATCCTGGGATGGAGTATTACCATTTGTACAATACTGAGCCAGCCTGGCAGTTAAACCTACAAGACATTTTCTTTTGCCTTTGAGGAAGGACATGGACTTGCCATAAAACCAGACTAGCAGTGAAAAGGTTAGAAAAGGCTGAGCTCACAATTTTACTTGGCATGAGATTGCAAAATGCTAAAAATATTTCATTGAGAAGAATTTCCAGAATAAAGTTTCTGTATGAAGACTGTATCATGCAAACAAAATCCTAGTGTCAAACATCTGAAGAAATAAGACAGCTCTTGAGAAGTATTTACCAATTTTTAAAAGCCTTATACTTTATTAGGATGTAAGAAAACATTGTCAAGACCACTTTCAAGATACGAGGACAGGCCAGGTACAAGTATGAATCCTATTTTTCCAAAACAAATTTGAAAGGTAATATTGTTTCTCTAATATACCTTCACTTTGTTCTTACAGCATCAATAAGTGCAAGACAAAAAAAGCTTCATAACATTTAAGAATATGATGAAACTGGACACAGTTTTAGAAAGCAAAAAAAGTATTTGCAGATAGCAAACACAGAAGTGCTTATAGAACTCAATGCACTGGCTTTTATTCACCCTATTTTGCCTTACTCATCTTAATTAAATTATTTAGTAATACGAATGTCTTCTAAAAGGCATCATTCTTACTGCATTAAAACGCAAATACACAATCTTCAAAATTATTTTAATGAAGGAGAGCATTTAATTTTCTAATTGACTTCTAAAGTATTAAAATGCAGAAAACACTAGTGATGGCTGTAACCAGGAATATTTTTCAGTGACCAGATGAACTGTAATTGATCATGTTTGCTACCAAGATTTATTTAAAGCATCAGGTAATGCTTTTTTTTCTGCTTTTTTTTTTTTTTCTTTTAAGGGGGGTGGGCATGCAGGGAAGGAAGGGGAAGCGTCTCCTCCACATCCCACAGCACATCCAGCATATCCTCTGACAAAAGCAAGAATGTGCTACACAATGACCGGCTGTACCACACTGTTTTTTACTTAGCTGGTGTTTGAAACCTATTAGCTCCCACCAGGTTACAACACCACCCAGTTATAATGCTGGTTTTGCTGACATAAGCACCAAAACTCAGATGCAGAGATAAACTTCTGAATTAAGCAGAGAGCCAAGCTAATCATTTCCTCTTTTAAACAAGCTTTGAGAAGATTGTTAAATATTTATTTTCACAAGCATGCAAGGATCGCTGAAGGTCAAAGACATCAGAGGTGTGATCCCCTTCCTTATCGTCCCTCCTTTGTATTTATTTCACTGGAAGGAGACTCTCTGCCATCACACTTCCTCCCCTCATCCATCACCCAGAGCTCGTCCTGCCTTCGTTCCCCTCATTAGTTCCCATGTCTCTGCCACCATGTTTCAAAGCATCACCCCCTCCCAGAGCTGCTGGAAGGCGAGGGCTGCCCCTCATACTTGCATCCTGGTATTACTGAGGCCTTCGTAGCTTTCCTGTTCTTTGCTTCTGTTTCTTTCCTTGTTTCACCTTTACCACAAGAAGGTCTCATGAGTTCAGAAACTCCAAACTGGAGCTTAATTACTAAAAGAACAGACCATGCAATGAATTTTATTAATTATGATTTTTATGCACGCAATAACAGACCGCTGTTATATGTGTTAAAAATCCGGCTCGGATGCTTCTGCTGTGTCTCTGCGCTACACAAGGCCCAACATGGTGACAGACTACAGGACTGCCAAACAATAAACACTTCTTCTACATGCCTATAATGTAATTCAAGCCCACGGCAGCAAACATTTCAGTGGACATTATCCAGAAGCCCACAGAGTAAAGTCCGTCCCTTCCTTTCAAAGGGAGACCACGATGACTGGTTTTGTCCTAGCACAGAAACATATGATGGGCAAGGGCAAAGGATCTCCAAAATTCAAACAATCTAAGTGCAACAGCTCTATTGAGCACAAACTCCATGGTTTTCAGCTTGATGTGCTTTGAGAAAGAATTGCCGAGAGACTTGAAACACTCTGCTCTGTAAAGCAATAAAGTATTTGTGCAGTCAAATTTTAGAAGAGGATTATTTTGACCTTTACCGTTCAAAATTTCCCTTAAATGAGAAAAACAACAAAGCTACCAAAATCAGACAAAATCTGTAATCTTGAGATTACAGATTGTGACCCTTGTGACCCTGCCCCCCTCTCTATCTCTGCAGATACTGTATTTAATGCTGCATTATGGAAAAGTTGACAATTTGAGCCAACATCCTGAGGGGAAAAAAGTTAGTCATTCTTCTCCACAAAAACTGGTGAGAATTTTGTAGGTGAATTTGATGGAGCAGGATCAGGTCTCCCCTTGCCAGCACCAGAGGTCAAATATTATTTTATCCTGATTTAGTAGCAAGTTAACAGAAAAGCAGATTTTCAGAGCGTGCAAGTCTTAAACAAAACACTAGCCTGAACACACACACACGTAAAATTACAGTCTTCCTGCTTCTTTTGGATGATATATTTAGAAATCCTATTAGCTGGAGAGATCAACATTCTTATCTGAATTTCCAGGATGCTGTAACATGCAAAATTAGAGCAGCTCTTTTAAGTGGGTCAATTATCACTACTGCACTTACAGCAGCTTTTCCCCTCCCTCCCTGCAGCATCCATAATGGGCATTTAGCACAAGGATTTAAACGGGAAGATGTTGAGTTGACACGCCCCACAATGTGAAGTTCCCTTCCCCTTTTATATTTCCAGAATCTTAAAAGGAACAAAGAAAAATCACCCAAGTACAGAATCTCCACATTCAAATTACAGTCTGCCTGCGGGAACTGTCGATGACTTTCAGCATCAGGGCACTCTGTGGGATAAGGCCAGTCAGCAATCACACTGTTTTCCTGCCACTTCTGAGTCATGCACAGGTCAGGTTTATGGCTTTCCCTGCCAAGGGATAGGAGGAGAACCTGAGGGCCACTAACCATCTCCCCAGCCCTGTCCTCCAGGTGCAGGGCCATACAACCAGTCTGAAAGGCTTCAGCTTATTTCTCTTTAAATCCTCTTTAACAGACACTGCAAATCACCAGATACAAGTGGAACGATTCGAGTACCCAGCATCGCCTCAGACACTACAAAGCCATCCACAGGGGACTGACACATTACACAAGACCTAGGGAAACACAGGCTCTTCTGCCATACAGCCGGAGATACCCAAGGCAAGATACCTGCAGCGACAGCCCCAGATCCTCCTGCATCGCTGCCCGTCTGTGGGCAGCAGCCAGGAGCAGCCCTTGCAGGAAGGGGATGCGGCAGGGAAGAGAATGGAGCCACACAACAGAGCACACAGCAGCAACGAGCACACGCAGAGGAAAATTTTACTTTCCTACCAGTGGGAAACATGAAACACCTCACTGTCTCAGCAACATACTTGCTTTACACATATCTTTTTATATGGCAAAAAGTGTGAGACAGTACCAAGGGTGAAAAATCATATGATTCTCTGTCACTCCATGGAAAAGGAGACTGGATATGTTGGCTTCGGGTCATTACCCTGCTGTTGAAATTCAGCAGTCCCAACCCTGGCTGGAGGAGAGGGTCATGGGGAGAAATTAAGGTGCAGAAATTAAATTTCTGTTGCTGTTCCTGGCTGCCCTCTTCCCTACATCTCCACCATTTTCTCCCGTGGTGCCAAATAAGAATGATCACACCAGCCAAGCATTACCAAACACGTGAATTATTTGGAAATAGATGCAAATAACATGGGGCAACGTTAGCCGCACCCTATTTAAGGTGGCAATTTTTCGTTAATAGATTGAAACACTCCCAGCTAAAATCCATCCACTCAAATGTGTACCAATTTTAAAACTTCGTTTCAAAATGAAGTGGACAATGCTCTTCCAAGGCTTCGAGTCCAAGCAAACGCTTCATCTAGGAAGCATTTCTTTAGAGAGAGGGTGGTCAAACACTGGAAGAGACTTCCTAGAGAGGTGGTGAATGCCTCAGGCCTGTCACTGTTTTAAGGAGCATCTGGACAATGCCCTTAACATGCTTTAACTTCTGGTCAGCCCTGAAGTGACCAGGCAGTTGGACTTGGTGATCGTTGTAGGTCGCTTCCAACTGAAAACACTCTATGCAACTTTCTATGAAGTGAAATCTTGATGTCCTGTACTACACACACAAAAATATATCTAGTGAAATGAAGTACTTTGCTTTTGTAAATAGTATATGTATTTTTGAACTGTGCAACATAAAATCCACTTTTAATCTCTTATCCCCTTGTCACACTCACCACTTGAACAAAACACATTTTGAATGCAACTGTATTTAATCAAAAGGTCAGTTACTAAAACCCTTAACCAAAGAGAAATAGACACTGGTTTTATTAACTTCCCTAACTAGAGCTCTAAAATTTTGTTGATTAAAGCCTAATTTCAAAAGTTAACTTTTTAATTGGGAACACTAGGGCCTGCTGGCTCCAGGAAGTTTTAGTAGAGGTCAAAAGATTGCTGGAGATCTAATTTTTCATTTCTAATAAAAAAAAGGAAGTCTTGCCCCTTTCCTTGCAAAGATAGACCTTGAAGTGTTAGTAGGGAAACAAAGAATGTATCCATCAAAGGCTCTCATGGCAAGGTTATACAAAGCTTCCCAAGACAGTATGGAAGCCAACAGAGCTTGCTAATGCTCGAGAAGAAATTGGCCAACAAGGCAGAAAGGCTCACTAGCTACTGCCTAATCTAGGATTAAAGTGACCAGTTCCTTGCTCCATCGCAGATTTTCTGGGTAACCTGGTGCTGCTTATGCTCAATTCTGCACCTGGAAATGAAGATAAATATTCTCAACTTCCCTTACTGTGACATGAAAACAAACACATTAAACCAGGAGGCATTCAAATAGCTTGGCAATAAAGTACAAGTACTGCAGACAAATAGGAAATAACAAAGTACTGCCCCATTCAGCGAGGAGATGCCCTTTTTTTTCCAAATCCTTCTTGCCTGCTGGGATCCTGCAAGGCTTTCATGATGCTTCCTCAAACAAAAGGGAGGTTCACAGGACAGAGGAAGCAGGGGAGGAAAAGCGCCTTATGCTTTCCCACCCAATGCAAGTTTATATGTAAAAGACACCAAGGCACCAAACTTTCTCCTGTCAGCCTTCTGCTCCCAACACTGATATTTAAGAGGTTATTTTTCTTAGACATTTAGTAGAAAGCTTCTTCAGCAAACAGCTCAGAAGAGAGGCTTCACTTGGCTGCCTTGGACTGACCCCAGGAGGACCTCATCTCATTCTTCTGACTACACACAGAGCTACTGAGGACCACCTGAATAACTTGGGCAACCTCACTCTCAAGAGGCTGCCCCAGCCCCGGGTGCTGGGAAGGGCTTGATGAGCCCCCCGGCATCGAGAACGATCAGCTTTACTGGAAGGGGAAAACCTGCCCCAAATTTACCTCCAGAGGCAAACAGAGGGATATTTACACAAGGTAGCTGGTGTGGAAACTTTATGAGGACTCTTCTCATGTGGAAAAGGTTTTATTTACTATGCTCTAACAAGATAGGATTTGGTTTACAACAAAGGGTGCATTTTCCAGAGACCTTCAAAGGAAAAAAATAAATAAATAAAATGAGGTGTCTGTGTGTGGGATAAAAGATTTACCATGAAAACTGCTGCTATAAAAAAAAACCAAACAGGTGGCAGCGTTGGAAAATATTACAAACTATTTAGTTTGCACAGTTGTACAGTTTTTCTAGCAGTTGTGTACAGTAAAAAGGATTACAAATGGAATGAAAGAGTCCCTGATTAAAACAAACTGATATCCCACCTGGAAAATCCTGGCCAGGCTCTCATTGTTCCCGAGTGACCCTAGGGCAGCCATGGCTTACAGCCGAGCCCATAAGTCACTCAGACACCCTGCCCAGCTCTTCCCAAGTTCTCTCTCTTGGGAACGGCAGGACCAGCTAAAGAGCCCTTTGTTTTCATTCAAACATATGTAGGGGTGGAAAAGCTGTTCAAAACATTAAAGAGAAACAACCGAGGACTGTTACTATTCCAAGACACAAATTAAGAGCCAGAGTCTGAAATGCTTGGAGCGCTGGCAGTGCCAGCTGAAGTCAGATGTCACTGGAAATGCTCAGCATCACTCAGACCCTGGGAAGGGGACAACCAGTTCCATCAAACCTGAGGATTTAAAAATCACGATCTCCTTCAGATGTATTTTTTGCATTATACCTTTCATTCTGACACCGATAATACAGACACATTTCAGAAAGAGGTAATTAAAGTTTTTATAGGTAGCTCATCAAAAGGATGAAACACCTCCCAAATTCAGCTAAGAGCTAGTAAGCCATTTTCCCTTTAAAACATTAAAATTGGCAAGTAATATAAGCGAGGCAAACAAAAAGCTATGTCAAAGTTGCTGCATTGTGGGGTTTTGTGTCAAATAAGCTAATAAAAACCATGCACTGATGTAAAATCAATTCAGATCTCAAATACATTAAACTTTCTAAAGAACTACAAATAAAAGCTGCACTTTAGATAAATAAACATTGATGTTCTCTAACTTCTAGAAATATTTTTCAGATTAAAAAAAGATTGGTGTAACTGGAATATTTCACATTTTTGCATTAATTAATGAGTAAGAACCAAGAAGAACTTAGTGTTTTCTTATTTCAGACTGAGGTTTATTCAGCCTTAATTCAGACTGCACCAGTAGACTTGGCTACGATTTCCCTCACATTTTCACAGAGGCTGGCTGGCGACATGTACATTATGAAAACAGAAGAATAAGCAGATATCTATGTCAGATAAATACATTCCACTCCCTCAAACCGAACTCAATGCAGACACAATTAAATCCTATTTTCTCTTCTCCAAGTGCTTCCCACTCCTCTGGTTCTGCAACTGGAGAGAACACAACATTTATTGCCACCTCAGCCCTTGACTGACTACATCCCACTGTACCTCCCCAGGCCACACACATACTTTGCTTCTTCTACCATAATATTTTCAAGAAACATGTTATCTTCTACTTCAGAGACTAATCTGTTCCCAGATAATGTCTCTTGCCCCTTCAACTCCCAAGTCAATCCACTAATTCATTTGGGCCATCCAAAACAAAGGTGCCCTCTCTAAGCTCCGAGGATGCTGCCGCCTGTAGTTACTTCTTCCATGTTATCTCCTTCCTCTAAAGCACACTTCAGTTTTTAACTTCATTTTTGAAATTTCTCCCCAATTTCTTCATAAGACTTCTAAAACCAAGAGAATGACAATGAACACTTTAAACTCGGTGAATCTACTTGGCAGTGTGTGTAAATCTTGAAGTGTTACAAATACTCTACGTCCTTTATACATTATACATCATATTTCTCCTCTTTGCATGCCATGCTCTGCTGGCTTCTCCAACGGCAAGCTTATCGCTCTCAACGTGCATCACCATTCTCAATAAAGCCTCTTGTCACACAGCCATCCTCTACACTCGCTTTTAGACCCTCTGGACCAAAGCCTTGTGTACACACTTGCCTTCTGTAGCACATTTCTGCATTGCCAGATCCAGGCTGGAAACAAATATAATACACTGAAAATAATCATCATACCATGAATCTATGGAGGCTTGACCATATTTTAATTTCAAAGATCAGCAATATGTACCTGTGGCTCTCAGGTTTTCAAGTTTCTAATGAAAGGATAAGATACAGAAAATGAATTATATTTCAGTGTTCAGAATCCATAATTTATTCCAACTTAAAAAAAACAAACCAAAACAAAACCCAAACAAAAGCCCAAAACAAAAACCCAAACAGCAGAACACAGGTAGAAGCTGAACTCTCCCAAAGTAACGCAGTTAAATTCTTAGTATCAACTACAAAATTAAGTTTACCTGATAGATTTTTAAGAAAATTGACACTAACAAAATTGAACCATACATACAGTCATGCACTATCACTTCTTGATTCCCAGGTGACACAGTAACCATGCAAATGAAGATGGAGTACTTCGTGATATTGTTATAGAAAGACAGAGCCCATCTTTCCAGTCTTACTTATACTTTACTCCTAGTATTTTATATAAGTATCACACAGGATATTACCTCCATTTAACACAAAAAGTTGGGAAATCAATTTTGGTATTTAAGAAGTGTCAGCCAGAGCAGTACATCTTGCACATAACCGAGATACATGCTGAAATACTTTAAAGTAGGATATAAAACAAGCAAAGAATTTTTTTGTTTGTTTGCTGGAAAAACCAGCCACATCTTGCTGCACAGATGGCTGCTACATTACAATGTACCTATTTCCTTCTTACAGGTTGTGCTGCTTCAAATGCTTTCTTATCAGTACCACCGGGGATAAATGGACTTGCATATTATGGCTAGGTTACCATTCAGTAGTATCAAATAAATTAAGTAAATAAATTACTTGAAAAATGTGACATAGGCATAAAAAAATAATGGCAATGTTTTTAAATCAACATTGTCTTCATGGTAATGATGGAGTTACACTGCTCAAAGTTCACACGGAGAGTGTACATTAGAAAAGACCAGTGTAATGGGCAAGTCTTCCTTTTAATTCCATTATTCCTGCAAACCCACGTTATTTTTAAACATGCAAACACAATGGCCACAATACTATCAGAAAACACTGATTTTAGAAAACTTAATGTAGTTCCTGAAACTAAAAAAAAATCATCTCAATCTTAAAAGGAAAGCTAAGCTGCTCTACTGCTAAAATATCGAATGAGAACAGCAATCTAGAAAAGGCATCAAATAGAATACTGATAATATGCATATATGGCTTTAAAGTAGGAAATAACTAAATAACAAGAAGTAATTGTTTGATACTAAACTCCAAATTCCAGCAAAGAAAACATGCGTTTCTTTCTTATAAAAGAAATAAAAATATATAAACCAAATCAGTTTGGATGGCTGTTAGTATTTAAAGCTTACATGGATTTTAATGAGGTACTACAAGACAAAAGTAGGAATGGTGTAGAGCAAGGAGTACTCACTTGCAACTCTGGCCTGTGTACAGTTCCACCTCCAGCCACCGACCTCTTGTATGATCTTTGAGCAAATTCCAGAATTTATCAAATGACTTTTTCCCCAAAAACTAAAATGGGAGTGATACTGTCCTTCCCATAAGCATTAAGAGAAAGAAATGCAAGTATCTTGATGGAAAACCCACTGGAAAAGAAGGAAATGCAAGTATCTTGATGGAAAACCCACTGGAACTCTAATCTGTTCTTTAATGCTGCCACTGCAGAAGGCTTGAGGTTAATTTTCATTTGTTTTAAAAAAGAAAAACAAAACAAAACAAAAAATACACCACGAACAAGTAATCCCTAGCAAAGCACAGGAAAAAGTACGATTTTCTACCAGAAGAAAATGTTGAGAAAGAAGAAATTTAGAGTTCTTGATGGGAGGCAGAGTGACATTTATAGCTTCTCATAAATACCAAGTATTGTACATTTAGAAAAAGAAAAACTTTACTTGAATCATGGCAAAAACTCCCATTCACTTCTTTATATAAAACCAACAGTGACAAAGTTAGCTCCTAAACACTTACCTTTTCAAATTTTGAAACCAGGTCTAACTGGGACAGTTGACTTGCTACAAGTATGTCTTTTATTTATTTCTTATTTTTTAAATGTGAAAGGATACGAGGAGTTCCTTCTGTCCTACACACCAGGTAGAGACATGCAGCAATTACGTGGGTCATCTTTCTCCCCCGGGTCAGGTGTTTGCTCACAGCCATCTTGAAAAAATTAAAGGCAGTATCCAGACAATGCTGGTTGAGTTGAAGCTGGTTTCCCAAGTGGTGAATCTGACGTTTCCCTAGAAAAATCAATAAGGAAAAAGAAAACGGCTTAACAACTTTGTACTTAATGTGCTTTTGGACTGGGGGGTTTTGGTGGTTTTTTTTTTTAAAGGCAAAACTGAGGGGGTGGATTTTGGATTTTATCTCCGTGTGAAATACAATAACCTCCCAAGTTTCAGGAACTATATATCCTCTACTCCTCAGGACAAAAAAACGTCTCATTTGGGACTGCTAGAACTGAAATACATGCAATCAATGACCCCTGGAAAACAAAGCTGCAAACATCAGCCCCAGAGAGGATCCAAAACATTGCCAAGGCTTCTCAGACAAAAGATTACGCCCCTCTCCCTTGACATCACTGACAATTACCACTTGGTTAGCTGTAGCAATGAACTTCTGAAAACCAGAGATCATGGCGTGTTTGACACCAACATGCCAAGAACACGTTCTGCTGCAGCTCCCCAAGAAGTGATGAAGTTTGTGCTTCCTCTGGCCACAACAGAAGCCCACAAGGAAAGGAGCTCTGCTCTGGGCTTGCCCGTGACCACCACCGATGGGACGCACTTCCTTCCTCTGAACACTTTCACACACAGGCCTTTATTTAAGGCTTGTCTGCCAGACTGCCGAGCTTAGTTTGTGGCTTCAGGAAAACAAATGTGACTTCACCCTTAAATAAAACAATTTTTTTAAAAGTGTGTTTCGGATGATTCATTGCAGGAAGTGGTACAGCTGCTGGGACAGATGTGGGAAGTGAGGTCCTGCCCATCCTCACAGCTTCAGCTTTGGAAGAGTGTGTCAAAAAGCTTAAGAAGATGATGGGGGAAGTCATGAGGAAAAGAGTACTGAAGTTCCTCCACATGCAGGGTCAGACAGCACATCAAGAAAAATCCTTTAATTCAAAGTGCCAGGCAGATGTTTCCAGTATGTGTATTTACAGGAAACACTTGGTCTGTTCCCTTCAGAGATGCCATGAGTAGCTTTGCTGAAGGGGACACGACTCCTGCGCCATGTGCCACAGCCACCTTTGCTCACAGAAAGCAATGGTGACCACACCACGCTTACCAGAACAACACCAGCACCTGCACAGACTGCACATCTTGATTTTATGCACATCCCTGCAGCACCACCACTAATAACATGGGAAATCTGTTTAACCTCCAAACAACCTTCTGCCAAAGATATTGCTTCACTTCAGCTTTAATAAAACCTGACTCCAGACGTGCAGCCAGGGTCAACAAGACTCCAGCTGCCACAAAGCAACAGCTTCTCCTTCCTGCACAAGTGGCAATTAGTACACTCACCAACCAGATTTCCTTTAAGGCATGTTGGTCAACCAGGTGTAACACATTTGGATGAAGAAGTAATGACAGAGGAAGAATACATCACCTTCTGCAGGAGATGCAGGTACACTAAGCTACTCAAGAGTAATCCAAAGCCCATTAAGCAAATAGTTTTTCCACGGTCATCAGCAGGCTCACCAGCCTCAGTCTCTCAAATACAAATACTGCATATTCCCAAAATTAAGATATTAACTAGTGCTCTTCCCCTCTTGAATTTTATCTCACGCTCCACAATCTGTACACTGAAGTGGGCTTAAGGCTTTTAATGCCTCTAAGAAAGCATCAGTTTGTTGTCATCGGGGTGGTGGGAATGACCTACTTGAGGACTAAAACTCATTTTTGCAGTGGCAGCACAGAAGCTTCCCTGAATGCTCCCCTCCCCAGGCCAGCATGGATCAGTGAGGCTATAGAAAGCCACCACTTCCTACCACCTAAGCTTCATGTTCTATCTGGTTGTATTTCACCAGGTATGGCTGCTGAGATGAAGACAAACAGAACTGTTGTCTGTAGAGGTGTTAGGCACTACATGCAGATGTACCAAAAAACTTAAAAATAGACATGTTCACACCCACATCTCTCTCCCTCTGCTGCAGGGGGATCCAGACTGGAATTTATACATCAGCAAATGTGCAGCATTCCCTTTAAATAAAATGGTCCAATTCAATGTCCTCAAAGGCAAGCTGGTAACAAGAAACAATTTCAGTAGTTTTAAGTGTTGTCTAAATTTTGCTTTCAAGTAAAGCTTTTGTAAAAACATAAGGAGAACAGTGGCTCCTATGCTAACTAGGGAAGAGCCCTATGCACTCCTGAATGCTCCTTGGGCTAACAATGGATCCAGTATGGAAGGCCCACCTGGCTCCACAAGGACCAGGTTGGTGCAGGCCACCAAGCAAGAGGTGATGAGGAAGCTTCCCATGCTACCAGCACAGCAGCAGCTAATATGGGCCTGGGCACACACTAGAGAAGAGCCCAAATGAGCTGGAGATGCAGAATAAGAACAGGACAACCACCCATGAGACTTCTTCCCCAGCACTCCCCTGGACCATCCCCATTACAAGGTAATCCTTCTCCCAAGAACATCACTCTGATTCAGGGCTCCGCACCTCAGAGGGTACTTCAGAAATAAAGAACATACTAGAAGATAAAAAAATAACATTGAGGAAGATATTTGAAATTCATTTATTTCATAAGCTATGTTTCCCACTGAGCTGGCCTCATCCCCAAGCCACCATGGAAATTCTCCAAGTATTTAACTTTTTCTTCATTTCAAATGCTGAAATATAATTCATCATAATCCATCCTAGGTAAACACTATGATTGCTTGAGTAATATATGCTTTTTTAGCTGATCTTTTTCTTCATCCATCATCAATATTTTAAAATGCAACTACTTAAGGAGTGACCAGTCATTGCCTACTGACAAATACCAAAAGATCTAAGAGTACGGAAAGGTACTTGTCCACTTAAGAAATGCTATTTCTTTCAATGTTTTAGCCTCCAGAAGACCAGCGAAGGCTTTACTTCTGTGTTAGTACTCCCTCAAGCTGCTTTGTAGTATTATGTCACTCTTACAGATTGTAAAAAAATAAGACAACTGTTACACTGCTGCTGATCCCCAAAATGAACAACTTAACACAGGATAAGAAACACCTTAGAAAATACATGCATCTTGACTACTAACTTGTTTTTGTCCTTATCTGTTGCAGGAGAGAATGCAATGTACTGTTTATAGCATCATCTAAGATAAATATTTACTTTCTGTAACCAGTTCCCTATTTACTAAAGCAAGATCAAAAGCTTTGTTGTTCTCTCACCACCCCCATCCCCTACCTCTTGAATTTAACATAACAAAATTCTATTTTTCTAATATCTTACATAACACTGACAAAAAAAAAAAAAAGCTGGAAACGTTAGCGTTAGCAATCGTGCTTCTACTCTCCGCAGGGAACACAAGATACCTTGTACTCCTTCTGGCTCCTTCACAGATTCAAGAAGCATCTCCAGTCAAAAGATAACTCCAAGAAAAGGCATGTATTGGCCAAATGGTGGTTGCACCAGTGCTGCAGCACTGTACCAGACTGTTGTACAGTGCACTTATCCCAGCTAGATAACAACCAAAAGTTCGTAGTTTTGTGACTTCCAACCTTTTCTGCCAGTCTCACCAATCTGACATTTCCAGAGCTGAAAACGTGTCTTCATAATACATTAACTACACATAGAGCGATTTAATCGCTTGGTATCTCAAGAGTTGATGGTCATACTTACGAGAAATTGAGCATAAGAAAATAACTGATCAAAATAAGTTCTCTAGCCAATGCTCCAGTTAGTGTTGACATAAAGAAACATGAACAGAGACCAAATACCCACTGATACTGCCAGTCCTCGACATGAAAATGCCTCATAACTGTGCAATGGCAGCCACAGACCTTGCTAAGCACTCAGACACACAGAACTGTCTAGATTGGAAAAGACCTTTAATATCGAGTCCAGTCATTAACCTAACACTGACAAGTCCTCGACTAAACCATATCCCCAAACACCACATCCATATGTCTTTTAAATACCTCCATGGACGGGGACTCTGTCACTGCCCCAGGCAACCCGTTCCAATGCCTGATAACCCTTTCAGTAAAGAAATTCTTCCTAATATCCAATCTTAACTTCCCTTGATGCAACTTGGGACCATTTCCTCCTATATAGCTTCCTAGATGAGTGACTGCTCCCCCGGCAGTACGGTCAGTGCAGGGAGGAGCTGCAGAGCAGCTGCAAGCTCCAGGCTGGGAAGATGAGCAATTCCCTCCAGCAAACCTACAATATACTGTATTACATCTATCGGTCCTTGAACGCACACCCACTCGCACCGCTCCCCACTAGCTGGGTGGTATTTTATATATATTCCATTTGCTGTTTATCTCCTGCCTGTCTCTACTGTTTGCTCTAGACTACCAGCATGACTTCCACCAGCCCCAACGGCTGGCTAATGTCCTTTCCGTCAGGTTGACCACGTGGTCCCAACATGCAGTGAGCTGGTCCAGCTATCTGCAAGCACGCAACAAACCTTATGGTCTCAGCCAAAACAGTGGGAACATCCAACATTACAATGCAATTTTTTAGCAATCTGCTCAACTCAGTATTCACCTGATTTCATCGCAGTGTTACAAACTCAAATGAATTGAGCTGCTCTACTGGATGGAAAAGAATAGCCTCACTTTTAAACCCTGCCATGCTGTGGGTTATGTAACAGAACTCAAGACAACAGCTTCCAGACTTTCGTATTCATTTTATCCAGTACCAAAAGTTTTTTAAAAAGCTTGAGTGGGACACTACTCTAAGAACTTGCAACTAATCTCAGTACTATAAAGGCACATCATCACGAGGAACAGTCAGAAATAGGCATTGCATTTTTTTCTAAATTGCTAGGCGACAGTACAACATATAAGACAAAATATAGAGCAGTAAAAAGTCTCTTAGTAGGTGCATCTTCTATTAATACTTGCAGGAAGAGTTGCCTCTTTTGGGCCTTCCAGGTTTTTGACAGATCCTGGGATTCTTTTTTTAAGCCAAAAGAAATTGTCCCTTTAATGTCAAAGCTTACACTTCATGCTGCTCTTGCAATTTAGTGATGGCATTAAAGTGGTGTCTAAGTGACTTTGGGAAAAGGACAAGGAACAGTGTTTTTTTAAAAAGGCAGGACAAGCTTATAAGCAAGGTTATAAAAATCCTTCCCCTTCCCTCACCAGTAAAACAGTGAGATTATTCTCCTTTAAAGAGCTAAAGAACAAAAGTCTACAAACTACAGGAATTTTGTGACATATAGGACATATACCATGCAGTTCCCCTTTATTTCTCAAAGGCTCATCATACCATCAGGGCAGGAGGAGAAGGGGAGGGGGGGGAGCAGCCTGCACTTCTGTAAGCAACACACAAACTCAAGTTCCCAGGCTACCAAGTAGTAAAGTTTATCACGCTCCTGAATCTGCATCTAAAAACAAAAGGCTCTTTTCAGTTTTTAGTTCCAAGCCTACTAAAAAAAGTGTTTCTACCGATCTACTCCCAGCATGCTGAAAGAAACACCATCATCTTCTCAACCAATGCCAACCACAATGCTTTGAACTGGCACATAAGACCTGAACAGGCAAGTTCAGATAGGACTGCTGAATGATATTATCCTTTTATTCCAGAAAATTTCTATTCTTTTGATGGAAGAAACAGTGGTTATTACAAAACAAAACATGTCTGTTCGAAATCACTGTCACAAAAATAGATTTTTAGAAAAATCTTGCTAATATTCAATGCTTACACAAGAGGCAGTTGACAGCAAAACTGCAGCTTAAGTTATAATAGAAGAAAAACAGAAAAGGGGGGGGGGGCGGGCGGGGAATTAGACCCATTCTTTACAAGCAATTTTCTGTCTTTTATGATCTCATTACTACAGAAACATCTCGTTCTCTTCCCCTATTCAAGAGGAATCATACCTTTTTTTTTTTGATCCCTTAAGAGTCAGTAATGTCAAGCAGCTACAGCTATATATTACCCTCATCTGTACCCCCCCGACTGACAGAGACTCTAACACTGCTATTGCAAAGTAGTGCTTTTCAGTACCAAGCACAAGTTTCCAGGGAAATAACAGGCAGTGCACAGCCGGAGCTTAAATGAATTGTTATTACGATACTAAACTGCATCATCAAAATCCAGGCATACAGATTTTCCTCCCTTTCTACAATTTGCTCAAGGGGCCCTAGAAACTAGCACTACCTCAATTGGGCAATGGAGTCGTGCTAACAGCACTAATCTTTTTTTATTTTTTTTATTTTTTTCTGAAAAGGATTGTTATGGTAACAAACACTAGATTCTATTAAAGGAAACGGTCTGGATGATTTTTGCTTGGGTATTCATTTCCAGAATTTGAATTACTTTACTGACTGAATTTTATATGCAGATTTTATTCTGCTTTTGGGTTTTCACTTCTTTTCTCTCTTTGAAAAGGTTTCCCAAAAGAACTCCTGGAAAAAGGGGAAAAAAAAGCAGATTTTAATGTGTGGGCATCCCTAAACACTTTGTCGTATCTTTCAATTTCAGCAAGTCTCAGCTCAAAGCTTGAATGAATTTCCTGCTCTTTGCTCCATGCCAGGCTTCTATGTTATTTGTATTACAAATAGGTAAAAGAAATAAACAAAGCCACAAGAGGGAAAGTCCAGGAATAATCAGTAGGTCTGCTCTTAGGAAGGCTGGTCCCAGAAGCCTCATCAAGAGTAGAGTCCCATGATCAAAGACAAGAAAACATTTAAAGCCCAAACAATGGGGGAGGCAGGGAGGAAACCGAGGCGATGGCTGCAGCGATCACACCGAGCACTTCCACCAACACGCACAACGTCCTGAGTGAGAAGCAGCTTTATCTCTGCGAGCCTGGAATGAAAAAGGCCAATGAACAGCAGAAGCAGCAGCACAGTAGGACATTACAGCAGTGCTGACCCCGCACAATAATAACTTCAGTTTTATTAAGGATAGCTAAGCGTTCCTCCCAGTAACACCTAATTGCTTATGAGGAAAGCGATGAACACGCTGGCCTTGTTCCCACGCTCTGCCTAGCCCCAAATCCTCACTTTGCCACCATCTAATTGTGGGTGCACCCCACATCCTCAGACTTGTGCTCTTCCACATGAGAGCTCCCCAGGTCCTCCACAGGATGTGTCAGTCCCGGGGCTGAGCAACCTGAAGTCCATGCATGCTCAGCCCTGCTCCAAATGATGCATCCCCGTGCCTGCATCACCTGGCAGACCTGCTTCAAGGATATGCTCCACTCCTGTTATCTCAGAGGATTATAAAACAGTTCCTGGCCCCTTCCCTATGATATTCCACCAGCTGCACCAGCACAACTGTTTGTGGGGATGCGCAGAAAACCGGAACAGCAAACTGATCCTTGTTAAAAATAACCTTGTGAAATGAAAAAAAGACTTAATCCAGACCTGTTTACTGAAGGATTGATGCCTCCGCTTTATCTTCTTAGGGCCAGAACCAGACTATCTCAGCACAGAGACCTGTATTCAATCTCTCTGCCTGCTGACAACAATCCAGCCCATCCATTTTGCCTCCCATGAGAGCAACCCAACTACCAGGTGCAGCTCCCCGTCCCTCCTGGTGAAGCCCTTCCTTTGCATGTCAAATGAATGAAAGAACATTCAGCTACAGAGAACTAGCATGCATCTTTAAGATTAATGGCGTTAAAATCCCAGATAGTGGTCACTACTCCAACCACTTCTTAAATATTTAATACTAAGCTACTTTTCTTTCACCTAGAAAATGTGCTGTTAACATCTCTTCCCAGCACTTATCTGTACTTCAAGAATTCATTCCCTCAAAATCAGCCCTTGTACTCCAATAACGCCAAAGCAGGCCTGCAAAGTAGCCACGTACCTTCCCACATCCCCCTCCTCAAGCACTGTTTCCACTCCCTGATTATATGATACCACTCCCACACGGGCAGCCTCTCTGCATGTACAGCAACTAGCCATTTGAATTAATTTGCTTTACTCACTCTGAAAAATTTGACGTTGTAAGCGGTTTCTCTGGCTTTTTGCATTCAGTTCTTGGAACTCCGCTTCCGCCGCAGGTGGCACTTCTGCTGCCACTTCATTTCCATGATCCACCTAACTGCTACCTTCGCTTCAACAACAGACTAGAAGCCATACAGTTTATTCATGGGCTTCACCTAATCTATTGCTAATCTTGTCCCACCATCCTTAGACATCCTTGCTTTCTATCCTTGCTTATTTTTTTAAATACAGCTAAAAAACTTCATGCTAATGAAGTCCTTACTGAACTTTACTTCTGGTGTCAGGAGCTGGAAAACCACAGCCAACGCTGACATTAAAAAAAAAGCCCTGTCTGTTAATTCATTAGCATCTGAAGGTATTGGATCACAACTGATTTAAGTCAAGCTAAAGCCCAAGCTGTTGCTGCAGACATGCAGCAGTTCTCACCTTCAGCATGTCATTGACATGGCCACATGCTGATACAGATGAGGGAACTTCCTCTGCTGAAAACCAGCCCAAACAACAAAAAGTCAAAATTTTCATTTAGATCAGTTCCCTCATATAACTCAACAAGCAGCCTCCCAATCCCTAACAGCAGCAGAACGTGGCTGGGGTGAGGAGAAATGCTGTCAGCAGCAGCGTACACGTGGATTGACTTAAAGCAAATGTGAGACTGCTGCCTAAATGGGTCAAAGAGAAAAGTACACACTATCCCCACGCTTCCTGCTGCTTCCCTGCTACTGCTCCCAGCCCTCACCACTCCTGCCATGCAAGTGAGCTTACACAAAGTCCGACTTATCACAGTTTAAACAAATGCTAACGTGCTCATTAGTTGTTTGTCCATTAGAATGCTTCAGGTCATTTAAGATTATTTTTGGAAGCAAGCAAATATGGGCTCTCTTATATCCCAAAGTTTTGTCGACTGAATTTTTTACTCACGTAAGATTTGCAGCTGTTTCAAAGTCAAAACAGCTGGAAGGCTACACTACTGGCAAGAACTGTGAGCACATGCATGATTAATGTAGCATAACCCTCACCTATCTGACATTAAGGGAATTAGAAAGCAAAAATGTAAGACACCAAGAACTTTTAGGCAGTGGTAGCTTTTGAGCATGCAAGATTTCCTTCTGAAAGCACCATCAGTTAGCTTCGCTTTAATCTTTCTCTGTTTTCTTTGGACAGTGATTTTTCTTTTTAATTATATTTTAAATGACAGTTATTCTTAGAGATTTTTCTGTATCTATACACATGGAAAGCTTTTTCCCCACACTTATCAATTATCAATTGTTACTCTTGTCACAACAAGAAATAAAACATTTCTGCTGTCACACAGCATTACTGCTGATCCAAGCACTACCTTCAACCATCCAAAGTCATTCCTACATCACTGCAAGAAAAAAAAAAAAATTGCTCATGACATAATCTGACAGTTTTGAAAAGATCACTTTTTTAAAGTTGTAAAAACCCGTAATTCTGGCATTACGAGAGAGACCAGAATTTGTTTCATACCTACAAAGCAAAAAGCATTTGACTAACAAGCAACTGTCATCAATCCACACAGTTAGAAAAATTCAAGAATACAGCACGATACACAAAAAAAAAAATCCTGTTGTCTGTTGGTAAAAGTTATTCAAATCTTTAAAACAAAACACAAATGAAGACTAAGCACAAAAGGATCCATTGCTGTAATGGAAAACTTTACAGATGTGAACAGCATATAAATCAGTGCAGCGCTATCAGCTCGCTGACAGTGAGTTCTAGTGCCTTCCCTGCAGATCAGGGCTTCTGCAAGGCAAAGAAGGCTGAAAACTGACAGGAGCCATTTTTCAGAGTTGTGTGGACACCATAGAAACAGACAGGAGCCCTGGAAGTCAAGGTGCTTCATGTGGACAAGGAGGATGCAGGAGCAGAAGGTATCCTCTGGCCAGAACTACTGAGGCCAAGGAGACAAGGACAAGAGCAGAAGTAATTGAGTTACTGCAGCTCAACAGTCACCACTTCTCAACTGCACTGCAGCAAGTATTAGCTAAGGCCACGCAAAATAAGATTGTTTAAAAAATAGTAGTAATTTTTTTAATCTCCCTGTTTAATCCATCTTCCCTGCTACAAAAGCCAGTCCAGCCTTTCCCTTTTCCTGCCAAGAGGCTCCTGCTCATCTCCGTGAACCTTCCCTGATTTCCTTCTCCACCTTTAATACTTACCTTTTGTAATACATCTGAGAATTTACTTGTCCTCAGACACCTGCAGAACAATTCTCCTTCCCTGGAGTTTAGCCCTGCTTCTCTGCACGCCAGTTGTTCTCTCAAAATACAACTGTCAGTGGTAAGTTATTTCCGCTCTCCATCATCCAAATGTGTAGGCAGGAAAGACATTACTGATGGAGACTAATACCCTCTGCCCTCAACCTCTACTTAAGGTTGCTGCTTCTTCAGGAGTGAAAAGGACTTGTAAGCCCAAAGCTACTCTTGGGTTCTGGCTGGGTTTGGTTTTTTTCTTTCCTTCCCCCCTAATTCTACATGCAAATCTAACAAAGGGCACTCTCTCTCCATCCAGACCTTACCCAACTGGCAGACAAAGATGTACAACACAGTAATTCCAAAAGTAAAACTTTCATAAACATCAAATAATTGGTAATTCTCTTAAATCACCTCAAGAAACAAAAATATGGTGAGAAGGCATCAAGGGAAAAAAGATGCAGAGAGAAGTAGTTGGAGGGGGTGAAAAAAAAAGAGGGAGTTATTAAAGATATCAAAGGCATAAGAGATAAAACATGATCCAAAAGTAGAAGCAGAAAGAGAGAAGTGAAATCAAGCTGGGGAAGGCACAGAGACATTACAAAAGCAAGAAAGACTGTATTAGGTTAATACTTATTTAAGGTATTTTTATATGAAGCTGACAAGAGCAGCCAAATACTTTTTCCTTTATGGAAGGGATAAGAAACCTGGCAGTTAGGTAAGACAGCATCAATCTTTATCCCGGCTGCAGCTAAAGAATGAAATTCTGCCCTTAGTTTGTCCCTGGCAGCTGAGTCCATCAGCTACAGATAACAAGGGGTATGAATCTAAGGGGGCTGCTCTCCTTTACTACTACTACAAAAGGTCTACTTAGACCAGAGCAACAACCGCCCCCGATTATTTTATCTGTGCACTGCCCACAGACGATGGAAGAAGTTATGCGAAGAGCTTCAGACTCAACCTTTGCCTTCATTTCCTTTTTAAACTAAAAATAAGTGATGGTTGCCACAAATCTCAGCTGAACAATGTAGCGAATCATTGAAGCTATTTATCAAGCCGGACTCTTGTGCTAGCTACTTCAGCTTGGAGTTGAAAAGCGGTTTAAAGAGAGAATGCACATACTTCAGGAACAGCCTTATATTTCTTAAAACAGTAACATTCATATAAGTCAGATATACAAACGATTCCGGCAAAGAATTAAAACTACAATGCCATCCACGTATTTCTACAGAGCCAAGACACCCCTCTCAGAATATATTTGGCATATTTGAATAATACCTATCTGTATGTTTGTGATCCCTTCAATTTACATGATGCTACTCTTTACATACAGGATGTCAGCAGCAGCTGTTCTGGCAGGAGGGAATTCTCACTAGACTTTGTTCTCCTTCTCAGGAACCCTGATCACCCAGAACTAAAGACTGAGAGCACAGTGGAGAGATGGGAGTAGGTGTTTAAAGACCCAGACACTGAACTTACAGCCTCCACCAAATGACCAAACATGACTTAGGAGAAGAGCAGAAGAGCACTAGACTTCTGGAAGACAATGGAATTTTAAGACATAAATAGATACAAGCGTGAGTTCATGCCTAAGGAATAACATGAAATTAAAGGAAAATGTAAGCACCCTGTTAACGGGAACTTACAACAAAACTCACTGGATCTCATAATAGTTTCCCAAGGGAACTGGTGGAAACTCCCACTAATTGGAATGTAAGAATCCAGGAAGGACAAAATACAAGAAAAATGCATGATATGGAGTGATCCCATATAAGAAAAATGGGCCATCTCTCCTACTCAGTACAACAGCCTTCCAGCCTGCTCACAGTTTGGCAGCAGAACAACACAGATCCAGCATCAGACCGATCAACCTGACCTGTACACCAAAGATCCACCTATACTCAGGTTCACATCTCTTAATTTTTTTCCCCCCTCATCACCACTCCATTCTAGTTTTCCTAAATTAAATCTTGTACCAAAAACAAATCCCTCCCCCAAAAAATCTCAACACTTCTTTGTGGAACAAGTCTGAGAAATTTTGTCCACAACCAAATCTTTTGATACCAACTTCCTTTGCTCTTCTAGATGATCCACTTGCCTCCAGCGCGCCAGTCCTTAGTACTTAAAGAAAATTTTAGGTAAGCACAATTATATTTTTCTGTTCTTTATGTGCTAAACCTCAAAGATCAATTACAACAGGGTTTTTTCTGTGCAGTATGACTCCAAAATAGGATGTGAGATCATCCATTAAACATACGTATCCAAGACTAGATGCATTATTAATTCATTTTTCCCTAGGTAATATGGCATGGTGAAAAATAGCTACCAGGGAACATACTGACTAAAGACTTAAACAGAAATCAGTGGATTTATGTGATGATTGCTATGCAGCAACCTAACGGATCTCATTAAAGGAGACATGGATCCTTCTCCCCTGATACTGTCACTGCTCCTACAGAGTAGATGTTGATGTTCAACACAAGAAGAATATTGATTGCAACAAATTCTAGAAATAGTTCTTACACTAGTTGTGAGAATGATCTCTGAATTTAATAGTGCCCGACAGATCAGTCTCAACTTTACAGCATTTTTCTGATTAGTGACAGTGTTTGGAAAATCTCTTTCTTTAAACAAGTTGGCTATGAAACACTGCCTGCCTCAGTTTCAATTAGGCAGGTGCTGTAAACACTAAAATGAGTTTTTACCGTTGTCCTCTTTGACTTTGTGGAGCTGCAATCAGGGAAGCTGCCCTAAGGAATCGCTTAACATCAGCATCATCTCAAACCTAACTAACATACTGCTTCTGTAGAGTCCACAGAGTAAATGCTATTTACTGACCTCTTAAGAGCCACAAGAATAAACAAACACTTCAATCAACTGCCTGCCTCAGACCTGTTTATGCTACAAGCAACTCCTCACTGAAGGCCTCAGGAGCTCTACTGCTACATTAATCAACCTCAAGGACCATGCTTTTCCCCCACAAAACAATTACACTCTTGCCCTTCCTCCTTCCTACCTTTTGTATTTTATTCTACCAAGTTAGGAAAAGCAGACACACAGATGAAATTCCACCTATCGTTGTGCAAGATTACCTTATGCCCACATATCATATCTTTGGCCACGACAGCTACAATAGCAACAGGACAACAGGACACACTGAAATTAACATTTCTGTACGGCCAAATGCCATCCTACTTTGTTTAATCCTGCTTTAATTATCATAACGATCGAAAGCCATGCTTCTATAGATAGGAAACTGAAATTGGCACAACCAAACCTTTGAGGGCCCCAAATCAATTGTGGGTTCAGCTTCTGGTAACTGTGCCTCTTATTTTGAAATCACAGCACTCAAACTTCAGTAACGTTTTGTTCCAAGTGGCTGTTACTATGTTGACTCCCTTTCATGCTCTCCACAGACTAAATCAGGAATGGCTATATGACATAAGGATCCTTCTTCTTAGTTTAATAGCATCTGGAGGAGATGGAAAACCACACACAATTCTCCACATGGGACCACAGAGGCAGGCGGCAGTTCTTCAAGTCTGCTGCAAGATGCAGAGGAGACAAACCACTCCGAATGTACTCTTTGAAGAAGTTGATTTTTGTTTCCATGTCACCAGTTGCTCTCCCTTATGCTCGTCTTTATCTTCTGCTGAAGTTTTCATAGGATTACATTTGGTATTTAATATTCAGTGTCGTTGTAATCCCACAACTTGACTTTCCTGGCACAACAAATCAATGTTTCTCAGAAATCCAAAACAACCTCAAAGCTTTTTTTCCCCTGCGTCAAAGACCTTGATCAGCATCAAGTTTCCTTTTCTTCTTAAAGCTGGTATCAAACACTGCAATGATCCCAGAATGAAATTTGTTGTATGTCAGATCAAAAAGTAAAAAGCAGAGTTGGAGGGAAACAAAACTACCCACACATACAGTAAGAAAACTGTGTAGTCAATGGCAAGTAGAGCATGCAAGTACCACCGTAATCCTTCTAAAAGAACATTATTTCTATTCCCAGTCATCCAGGATCTGAAATAGAGTGAAAAAACTGCCCTTGAGAAGCCCATTTGCCATGAATACATGGTAGACTCACCATGGACAGAGAGTGGAAAGAAACCAAAGTATGTTTATGATCCACAGGATGTCTGACAACTTTATTTTGACCAAAGCTACAGATACCCATTTGCTCTCGAGAAAGAAGCTGGCAGCAAGCAAGAGTTAACTTTTAGTATAGGGCCAGCTGGAATAACACAGACCACTCAGACAACAAACGTCACCTCACAAGCACCCTGGATTTGTTCCAAAAATCACTTGAAAAGTGGTATTCTTTCTTGACACACTCAAGGACTGATTCAGCTTGCACCAGAAGCAGTACTTTTGGTTTTTTTCCTAGTGCATGTTAGGAACCATAGTTTCTAAATCTACTTTGAGATTATTTTAAATAGTCTCAAGATGCCCATTTTCCCATAGTATCACTGAGGAAGCTTCTAAATTATTTTCTTTCTACTTAAGCTTAAAAATAAAGATTTCATGCAGCTAAAAATGTCAGATTATTTCCCCACCTCCCAAAAGAAAAAAGCCAGTAGACACAGAAATGTTTTTTTAAAAGGTAGGAAGGGACTGCATTTGCAAAGCTAGTCACCCACATTAGTACTATGAAATCACTTACAAGATTTCAGCTGACATTTAGTAATTTTATTTCTAGCTATTTCCCTGAGCTCACAGAGCTTTCATGGCCAGGGAAGTAAGCAAACATAACACCTGCTTGGATTTGGCAAGCTGCATGGGACTCAGAATAATAAGGCAACCCCTCTAAAATCTCCCTCATGTACAGATGCTGATATGCTGACGACAGGAAGATCACTGTGCTCACCTTCGGAAATTATGATTAATTTGGATTAGCTAATACTGAGAATTCTGCTAACACGTAAAATGGAGGCTCACCGTTAGAAGAGGAGTGAATTATAAACGAAGAGCTATTACTGATTTACTGCTTTTTTCATATTTAAAAATCTGCTTTCCTCTCTTCACTCCACAGCAAACCTAGGGTAAGATGCAGGACAGAACGCAAAGCCAGACTGAAGACTAGGTACAACTGGAACAGCTGGGGCTGTACTTTTCATCATTTTTATTTTGTAAGAGCATTTTCCCAGTCTTTCAGTGATTGGAAGAAATCTGCTTTCTTCTAACAAATAGGTTAAAATTTCAGAGGATGAAGTTAACAGAGACAGCTGAAAGGGGAAATCTGACATCCCCCATCCATCCCACCACCAGCTCCCAATGCTCTTCAGATTTTGTGCTAAGCCACAAACCAAGGAAAAAAAGAAAAAGCAGTCAAGTTTTTTTACAGGCATCAGCCCAAGCAAGGAGTAGAAGAGATGCAAGCACCAGCAAGAACTGCATCAAGGCTTGAAAGCAGTTCATCAGCAACATGAATCTCCTCTGATTTGTCTAAGATGCTACATATAGTTTATAAGCAGAATTTTGCAGCTGTCTGTGTACTCCCTCAAAACATGCAGTATACATATTCCAAGACAACATAGAATGGTTTGGGTTGGAAGGGACCTTAAAGATCATCAACTTCCAACCCACCCTGCCATGGACAGGGACACCTTCCACTAGACCAGGTTGCTCAAAGCCCCATCCAACCTGGCCTTGAACACTTCTAGGGAGGGGACATCCACAACTTCCCTCGGCAACCTGTTCTAGTGCCTCACCACCCTCACAGTATCTCCTAATCCGATTTATAAAGTGTATTTACCCATGCAAAAGGATTTCTATGAATCTGTCTGAGCTTGCATGTACATGCACCCATGCCCAAAGGAGCCAGAAACACCCTTCTGCACCAAGTGGCTCCACAAAACCCTGAAAGTAAGTACCATGATGACTACTAAGGATGGTCACCAATCACCCATGCTTTAGCACACATGCTACCCCATCAAAGTGTGGCTGGAGACTCTAAAGTGTTTATATGTCCCTTTCAGGAAAGATAACGTGTTACATTTTAAAAAGGAAGGACACCAAAGATGGTTGCATCTTATACATCAATTTTGCAAGGACAGGAAACAATTGACCTTCAGGTTCAGTATGTTCAATACTACTATCAAAAAACCCCCTCTGATCAGACCTAATGACCAGTGTCTGGAGAGCGACCCATCCTGAGAAACTCATCCTAAATAGACTGCAAGGCAAAGTGCAAACTACTGAACCTTATACAGCTCCCTTTTCTAGCAAGAGCAAGTTCATGGTTCCTACCACAAAAATGCATGGAGTACTTTCCCTGAATATTGATTTATAAAAGCAAGCAGCATCCCTAAGGTACAATGTAAATTATATTCATATACATTCTCTCTAATGACTGACTGATATCACAAAGTGTGTCTAATTCCTGTACATGAACCCAGCTCTGTGTATACCCCAGAAACTGGAGCCATGATCCTAAACGGCTTTCTTAATATTACGTATTTCATAATATACTACCCAAAAGTATTACTAATCAACTGTGTGGCTTTAGAGCACATAAATATACAGTTGTCTTTTAAAATCCCATTCCTAATTGATTTTATTACAAAATCATTTATATGCTCATTAGCATAGTATAATTTCTTAGAGGGTCACACATTTTAATACAATTAGCCCCTTGTTTTGTTGTATCCAGCGCTAATAACCTTTCTTCGAAGAAAGACCCACGCTTCATTTTTCCATTGTTCAAACTTAAAAGAAGACTGTTTGGGTTGAAAACGCAGGAATCCCCTGAACTGACTTTTAAATAGCTAAGCAATCAATTACCTGTTCACTTAATTTACGCTGTGTTTGTTTGGGACAGCTTTGTTACACCAGCATGAAGGCTTTAAACCTAGGTGATTAAAGCCAGACTTCTAGGTACAGATTTAGGATCCCAAACAACAATGCTGAGCAAACACAGCTCCCGCTGACATCCAGAGCAGGTCTAAACATCACAGCTCAAAACCAGGTTCAAGCATGCTGAACCCAGCTCCTTGCCACGCTGCTGGCAGTTCTCGCCCACACTAGAGCCTGGGTTTGAGGAGACCACACTGGACTTCTGTCTCACTTCTGGAAGTGTCATTTGCTCATAATTTCTATTAGAAACAAAGTTTTTTTAAAAAATCACTACACAAGAAACATTCCATTCATTTTTCAAGTGTTACATTCTCAGTGTAGGAGGCTATGCCTAAAAGGACAGCAATAATAATGCCTTCAGAAGAGGTATGAATTTGATAATGCTTCTCCCTTCCCACAAATACTTAAACTTCCTTCATTTCTACCTACATGGTTGGTGACACTTAGGTTTAGTCTAAGCAGACTAGTACTTAGTTGTCTTTATTGTCCAAAATGACTCAATTATTTGAGGATAAATGGGGGTAAGGGAAGGAATCTTCAACTAAAGAAATAGTTTGCAACTTTAAACTCATTATTTCCCCTCCACAATTTATCCATAAAAAGTCAGTTCTGCAAAGCCTTGGGAAAAAAACATCTTTCTTTATAACTCCGATTACTGTATAACTGTTGAGGGAGAAAAAAATGACCCTATATGTATGATCTAAAGTTTTTTTCTAAATAAGAGGAAGACCATTACATATATTGAAGATACTAAAAAGAAGCTGTGTATTAGAAGACTGGATTTTTTTGTAAAGAGCCTCTTTCCAGAGCAGGCTGGTGCTCTTGTCCTTCAAAACCGACAATGTTAAAAGATGTCATTCACGAAACATGTTTTGCTCAGCTTATGAGGAGACACTGCTCTTCAACCTTCCACCATTGATAAAACACCTTCATAACTAAATGCAAGCCTTCACAAACTCATCACCCAAGAACAAATCACATAGGCTACAGCTCAGACACGGTCCTACACACCCAGTATCCAATGTCCTAAATTATCCTATATACAATTTTTACATCAGAGCTGGTCATAAACTATGTGTGGGAAATTCCATTCTGAGCAGCTAGCAGAAGAGCAAACCCAAAATTTTCAGGAAAAGCTCTACTTTAAAGACACGATTAAAGAAAGAAATTCTCTCTCACCACTCCTCCCGTGAAATTACAGTTCAATAACTTGACAGGGGCAGAATTTAAACTCACTTTTCGGCAGTGTTTTAAGCAGTGTCCAACAGCACCACCTGGTGATCACAGCGTGAGGTATTTGTAAGACATCCTCTAAACTAAGGCAGAGTCATCAGCCTAGAAGAACAGATTTTAATCCTGGTTGTGTATAATTTGGCCTCTTTTTTTCCATTAAAAAGACATGCAATTCATAACAATCACAAAATTATTTACTGGTAAAAAAGTGAATCAAACTTTTCAGAGTTAGCATCAGCCAACTTCTACCGGCATGTGGTGAAAGCTTTTTGACAAAGCAACAGCCAGTTTAGTAAAATTCAATAATTAGTTCCAAGTTTTAACATACCAGGTTTGTTTAAAGGTTTGATTTATAGTTTACACAGATGGAAAGGCCACCTCAGAATTAGAAACAGTCATGCTTAGGTTATCAAAATCACCTGAAAAAAAACAAACCTGGATGTCATGTATGCTCTCTCTTCTGAATTGATTAATATATAAACAGAATTAGCACTTTGGTCCTAATGCATTAAGAACTTGACTGCTGTTCCGGTGAAGTATTGCAGAACATCTAATACACGTTGCTGGAAAGATCCTTACGGATCCTGAAATGAAAAAGTACTCCCTGAAGACATCACGAGCTACAAGAATTCTATTAGAGTTGAGCATTTCTTCTTCATCACTCCTTTTTAAGCTGTGACTAAATTAGCACAGCCTGCACGCTCCAGGGTGTGTGCTGGGAGGAGGGAGAGGGAGAAAACAGAAGATAGAAAGGCCTGAGGCACTTCAAGCAGAGAGCATCCATCTGCTAGCAGCAGTCAATGAACAGAACATTTCTAAAAACCTTCCCACTCATATTAAGTGAAGCCAAGAGAACAGAAAACACCTTCCTTCACTCTGACTGTGCAGGACTGAGCGTAACAGGACAGTGAGTTATAAATATATGTTTAAAAAAATAAAAACGAGAGAAGCTCACAACGCAGTCCTGCGTTCAGCCTCTCCTGCTGCAAAGCTGGCTAAAGAGGCTCCTGCTCATCTCTACGTCATTCATTCCCTCCTCCACTGTGGTGGCATGTGGAGGAGGGAAATGATCAAAGAGAAATAGAAAAAGAAGGAAAAAAAAAAAAGGAAGGTTGGTTCTTTTATTTTCTTTATTTTGCTTGTGAAACCCAGATCTTTCCACCGTTCTGCTAAACAGATGCATTGCCCAAGCTAAGGCCCAGCATATTTGAATGAGAGGAATGGGAAAGGGCAGCTGAGGGATAAGAAAGGCCAGGATCAAACTGGCTTTGCTGTTAGGGATGCTTATTGTGGTACAGGACTCCAGAGCTGCAGCTCTACCAGACGAAGGCCTCTAATGGCAACACCACTGGAAGGAGTTCCTGACCCTTTACACAGCATCTTATTCCCACCCACATATCGCAGCACACCAGCTCTCTGGGTTGACACAACTACCTACTGGGAACACAGCGAATCCCAGCACGGGAATCACCCAGCTTAAAAGTAACTGGCTTGTGCACACAGAGCTGTTCTGGTAGTGTTGGGTTGACAGTTGGACTTGATGATGTTAGAGGTCTTTTCCTACCTTAATGATTCTACGGTTCAGGCTCGGACCAGGGTTTGGTTTTGAGTTTTTTGTTGGTTTCTTTTTTTGAGCAGAGGGTTGACATAGGTCAGTCTGCTGATAAATTTGCTGGTGTGGCTGTATTGGACACAGGACCCTCCCACTGAACACACATTTCACACCTGGTACAGGGCCGTGTCATTTCTATTAATTTGTATTTAATACCTACATACACATTTAGGTCTTCCTGTAGTGTACTGTATTTGCCTGAGAAAGGCTGCTGGAGAAGTGGCGTTGGGCAGGAGCTAAAGTCTTTGCCCAAGTGACTTTTGAATAGTATATGCAATCGCAGTGCTCGTCCACCTGGGAGTACACGTCACACAACTAGAAGGACAAACAAAGCTACACATGCACTTCTACACAAGGAACAAGGTGATAACATCATGGAGAAGCATCACCACGTGCACTGCTCTTATACTGCTCCCTCAGCCACCACTGGATGCCTAGGACAAGAACCGTGTCAGATGTGCTTGGGCAGGTGTTGTTACAGCCCTACAACCGGAACACAACGTGCCTGCACAATCTTCCACGGACAGGTTAGAGCTGATGCCTCCTGCACCAGACGTGCTGGTTCCTCTAAGAGCATCAGCCACAAGATGAAAGCAGCTTGTGATCACAGCTAACTCATGTCCAGCTGCTAAGTGCAGGTGCAGTAAGTACACACACGTCTGCAAGAACACAAGCAAATAACTCAGTCTTCCTTATAAAAACAGTGTATACAGGCACTGATTGTTTTCTGTTATTTGTCAATCCCATAAAGGGTTCAGAAGTTTAATGCTGGGGCCATTATTTAAGAAAAGCCATCTTCCAAGAAAACTGCAATAGTTCTGCCAGCAAATCACACTCACAGATCCTCAGGTGTAGGGAATGTTTCTCTTCACTATCACACCACCAGCTCTTCAATTTATTTCGTAGAGCAAAACAAAGAGACACTTTCAACACGTGAAAAAGGAACCAGGATGCTATCAGAGAACTGAGCACTAAAAAGCAACAACATTCTCCCTCTCAGGTTGAGCTTCAGTGCCTGTAAAATGACACAAATACTTCAAAACTCACACTTCAATGTTTAAAAGACAGTCCTATGCCATATAAGCAGCATACATATTTTCCATTATCAGAAAAGAGAACAGCATCTACATGGAACTTAATCCAAAGCAATGTCACCTGAAGTATATTTTAAGCTTGTCTAACAACATTCCAATGCTGAAATGGTTTAATTCAGAAGCTTGCTAGAAGAGACAGATTAGTAGCACAGAATTATATAGACATTGCCTATTTACTGCCACACTGTACAAGAAGGAAGACAGACCTATTAATATCCAAGTTCATCTCCTTGTGAATGGTACTATAAAAAGTGAATGTTTTAAAAAACATTAGCCCACTAGGTAAACTGTCTTTAAGTAAAGGATTGCTCTCAAGAGAAATGACAGGTTCCAGTTACCTACACAAGGGCGTAGGGAGATAAATCTCCATCAGTGAATACCACAAACGCGATAATATATTGTCCTACTCTGTCACACAGAAATTGTTAAAGTTAACACAGAGAACTTTTAAGAGACAAGAAACCAAAACTTTAATATCCAAGAATGAAATCTCACAAGCACACAGAATTTTAGAAGGCATTTCTTCTTTTGTTTGTCAGAATGAAGCAGAGATCTGTGCTTCCCTGGCACAACAGTTTTCTTGCCCACAGCCAACTAATTAACTACAAGACAGAGCAGAGACAGGAGAGGAGACATGAGCAAAGGAATCATGAAAGACGCCTTTAACTCTGGAGTCACAAACAGGCCAATTCAAAGCTGCTGAACATGCAAATATTTTTTGTTATTAGTTAAGACAAGAAGTCTGTTAACTCATTTGATGAAGACTTCAATTTTTTTTCTTTTTTTAACTTCAAAGACAATCTTAAAAATTAAAACGAAAAGTAACAACAGAGATCATCCCGAGTCCACACACAGACTGAACAGACACCTCCAAGGAACTTTAGAAGTATGTTTTCTAATTTTTCCCTTTTCTGGCTAAGCAAACACAGTAACAGAATAAAGGAAGACCAGCAAATCTTGACTCATGTATTTTGACCATGTGGGATACCGTGTTCGAAGACGGCATCAGTTGTCCATCAGTTTCTTGGCAAAATCATACCATTACATTATCTTCAGCAGATCCTCTGCTCTTTATTTAAGGATTCCCAGACCCTCTTCATTAGAGACGTAACAGATCTCATTAAAGGAGACATGGATTCTCCTCCCCTGATACAGTCAGTATAAGGACATGCAGCACATCAAAAGCGTATCTGAGACAGGTACTTTGTTCACTGTCAAAACACAAATATGTCCAAGGCTTAAGACAGTAAAAATTTTCAAATATGAACTCAAGTAGGAACTAATTAATCAATGCATAACCAAAAGGTTACCCTAAATCAGCTGATGAACTTGACTGATCTTTTAACAAAGGTAAGTGGAGTTCATGAAGCACAAGGTCTCATCTCATTAGTCATCTGAGAAAGAAGAGATTCTCCATGTGCTTAAGGATAAGCTGCAGTACTAGAAGGATCCTGGCTTCCTCGTATGCCTCTGAATCAAACTCCATGGGTCCCCAAGAGTAACAGGGAAACAGGCATAGAAATACAACCTTCTACTGCTTTTATCAAGTTCTTGGAATATCTTATGCTGGGTAAAGAGTGAGTTTTCTGCCTTTGAGCTTTTATTGTTTTTCTTAAATAAGTCATTTGTCTGTCTTTGCTGATTAGTGAAGTTGCCTGCACACCCTGAAAGCTGAAGTTCTGAGAAAGGTGTGTAAGCTGTTGAGACATCCTGAAGGTCAGAGTCAGGAAGTTCAGCATCTGAGCTGTGGCTTATGCTTCTGTGACCTTCCAGAGCCTGCATCAAAGCAGAGGACCAGGAAAGCCCACACCTACTGACACTCAAGCAAGGCTCAGAAGCACAGAGGACTATTAAGCTGGAAGATAAACACAACAGCCCAGTAATACTGGGGAAGTTCCCTGTTGAACTGCTATGTAATAAGTAACAGCGATCACAGATGTGAAAGGGCAAACAGGTTGAGACAATAGCACTGCTTTTACAATTCTTGGATGAAAATGTTAAAGTATCAAAGACTTAACATCCAAGGTCACAACATTTCTGCTTTCATGGCTCTGGAGCATGTTCTGATCAGAGATGAAAAGCAATCAAAGTGGAGAGATACTCATGGAATAAGTAAGTACGTGAGTGTTATGGCTAGGACATATCCATGTTTTAGAAGACACCGGAGAGGATGGATCTACAAGGCAGAAGGAGGGAAATCTGTGAGTGGCCTCAAAAGGGAGGAAGCTTGAATTTGTTAACATGCAGAAGGCAGAGCAGTAGGACGAAATTCAGTAGTTAAATTCTGGCCATGTTAAGTCTGTGTCAACAAGGAGATACACAAATGCAGACACAAAAGCCTACAATTCATCACTCTTATCTTCAGAGAGGAGCATCTGAGCTTAGTCAACCTAGACTTCCTTTCAGTGAGTGAAGAGAAACAGACACTGAAAGAGAATGAGTCATTTGACTTCCTTTCAGATTAAATTAATCATACCCTAAATCTGTCAGCCTCTGTGGACAGACCCTGAAAGGAGTTCAGGATGATGAGCTCACACAGACATCTAAACTTTGCCACTCCAGCTCAAGCCACGAAATGGCACTAGTTGGAAGAGGTATGTTGAGAATTAAGAAGTTTACCAAAGGAAAAGGTTGCACTTGAAACAACAACAACAAACCCTGAAACACACCCACATTCAAAATACATGTGAGATCATCCCAAATGAAAAGGGGAAAATGCTCCTTATCCTTCAAGGAGAGATGGAGAGAGTTAACACATCAAATGGGAAGACGAAGGAAATGAATGACATAGAAGTTGTTAATCATAACAAAGAACTCATGAGGGACAAAGCAATAGACAGATCAAAGAAGGTAAAACTGAAGCAACAGTCTGGCTAGAAAGGGAAGTCTTTCAAAGCCTTAGTGAGTAAAGAAATTTAGGATACAAGCCAAAACCACAAAAAGAGAACTTTAAGCAATGGCTAGTTTAAAAGACAACAAGAGAAAAACCAATGGAATACTAAGACGAAGCCTTTAGACAACAGGGAGATGTCCTGGTTCTCATGGTGAACTGTAACCACCCCAGCAACCACATCCAACATCTGCTGGAAGGAGATCATAGTGGGGCACAAGCAATACAGTGGACTTCCAGAGCACGTCTGGAAGCTCATAGGAGAAGCACTGTGATACACCTACCATTCTCTAGAAAGGAAGAAGTGGTGCAAAATACAGTTTGATGGCAGGCTTGGTTACAGCAACCCTGAAATGATAAAGTTTAAGATCCTGAGGGCTATAAGGAGGATGGAGAGCATAATGACAACCCCAAATTTAAGAGAGTAGACTTCAGTTTATTTAGAGATGTGGTACACAGGACCCCTTGAGGTACTGCTGTGGAGGCCAAAGGGAACAGGAAGACTGGTAAGAGTCTTCAAGTACAGTCTTCCCAAAACAAGGACATTCCACACTGATGTTCAAGAAGTTGAGCCAGCAGTGTGCGGCAGCCTGGCGTTCCAGCAGCTCAGGAGTCTCCTTGGTCTTTTGTTGCAATGTCTGTTTTCAGGTCTCACAGGTCTCTCTATGTGAGTTTGGAGGAAATGAAGCATTACCCATGTTAGAGAAAGACTGAACAAGGGCTCACTGAAGCAAAATTTACATACACAAGTCAGACTGGATGGGATACATCTTAAGATGCTGAGGGAGCTGGCAAAAAGAGATATCTTTGATACCTTTAAAAAGCTGTAGGAATTGGGGGGGAGGGGATGTTCTCTGTGACTAGAAGGCGGTAAGCATCAGGCTTTTCTACCAGAGAGGGAAGAGGGACAATAGAGGCAAGTCAGCCTCTCCTCAGCCTGTCGGAAGGCTACAGAACGAATCTACCTGAAAACCATTTCCAGACACGAAAAAGGTAAGGAGGTTACCAGGAACTGCCAGCACAGATGTAATGAGGGCAGATCCTGCCTGATTGCAACAAAAGGCACAGTGCAGTGAAGGTAAACAGTAACCACTGCTCTTCCCTTACCCCACGGCAGCCAAATTGAGGAGACACCGACTGAACAGATGAACTGCAAGTTGGGTGAAAAAACGGCCAGGTTCAGTGTGTAGCGGTCAGCACTTTAACCATCAAACTTGCAAGTGGGATTGATACTGAGGTCAGTACTGTTTAATGCCTTCATTAACAACATGGACAGTGGGAAAGGACATTCCCTTTGCCAGCCTGCAGATATCACCACATGGGAACAGTGGTCAAAACATTGATGGGCAGAGCTGCTAGTCAGAGGAACCTTAAGATGCTGCAGAAACGAGCTGACAGAAACCTCATGAAGTTCAACAAGGCAAATGCTTTTTTTTGGTTGTTTTTTTTTGCACCTGGGACAGAAGAACTGCAGGGCAACAACACAGGCTGGGGCTGTGCAGCTAGGGAGCAGCTTTGCAGAAAAGGGTCTGGATTCCACCTGGACAAAAAGATGAATATGACTCTGCAGCACCCAATTGCAGCGATGAAGGCTAACCACATCCTGGAGCTGCATTATTAAGCCTGTAGCCAGCAGATCAAGGGAAGTGATTATTATCCCCTGTTCAGCACTCGTGAGACTATATTTAGAGCACTTTGTCCAGTTCAGGACTCTTCTGCACAAGACAAGGCACTGACATATTGGAGGAAGTCCAGGAGAGAGCCACTAAGATGATTAGGAGACTGGAGCACATGGCCTGAGGCTTAGAGCTGAATCTGCTCAGTCTTAAGATGAGAAAGCCAAGGAGGAGGTCCCATTGATGTCTTCAGCTACTCAGTGGGAGGTTATAAAGAAGATGAAGCCAGAATCATCAGAGACATACAGCAAGAGGACAAGAGGCAAGAGTTACATTTCAGCAAAATAAATTCTGACTAGATACAAGGAAAGAATTCTTCATGGTGAGGATGGTCAAGCATTAGAGAATAGGTTGTCCACGGAGACTGTATCACATCCATCCTTGGGGATACCCAAAGCTCAGATGCACTAGGCCATGAGCAGCTTAATGCAACTGCAACTTTAAACCCACCCCTCTGTAGACCTCCAGAGGTCCCTTCCAATCTAAATTATTCTAGGATTCCACTATCCTCTCCTACCTTGTTGTTTTAGTTTTGTTAGTGTTCTCTGCTCCTCTTTTTGGGTCCTTCTGTTGTTCACACGTAATATATTGTCCTGGTCTAATTCACGCTGTATAGTTCTGGCAGGATATAGAGCCCTCCATAATCACTTGTAATAAACCAGCTATGAAGCCAGTGATGACAATGAAGGTTAAAGAATTAAGCAAACAGTTAAAATCTAAATAGCCAAACATGCATTAAAGAACATTCCCATTTAGCATTAGAATGCTGTTAGCTATGTTTTAGTATTTAAGAGGACGGAGGGAAAACACACATTCATTTACAGAAACGATTAAAAACACAGCACAACAGTTCAGAAATTGAATTAGGCAAGATGCAGCTGCAATCTTCAAACTTAGCTTAAACCAAATTTGAATATCTGCAACTGAAGCTTTCAAGTTATAATCATGCCATTGACCTTCCTTCCCCTCTCCCTTTTCTTTTTGGCCACTGAAGACTATTGAAAGTATCTGAGCTCCAAGTCAAGAACAACTCCCTTGTAACTACAGCTCTGACATGGATAAAGTGAGAGCAGATTGCCTGCAAGGAAACAAGAATAAACTGCCTATTTAGAGAGATTATGTAATGCAGCGCAGAGCTGTAGAATGAGATTTAAAGAGACAGAACTCTGCATTTCAGCCCTGTAAGTACTATTAAAGTTGGGCAATACTGTAACAATTCGAAGAGGCAACAGAGGAAGAAGTCTTGTCCAGGGTCCCCTCTGAGGTTGTATTTTATTCATAATTCTTCATTCTCACAAAAACAGTACTGTTTGGCTATTTTGTTAAATCCTTTAAAATGAAGCTGAAACACCTCTTACATCATCTCATAGAAGTGCAGGTTTTTACTATAAAAATGAGCTCTATATGAACAGAAACAAAGCATTTTGTGGACCTGAGCTTGCTGAACTTGTGGAGCTTAGCACGCTCAGTTAGCATGGTACCACACTCTGAAAATCAAACTGATTATGAACAAATACAAGAGTATTAGGTCTTTCCTACACAAATATTTTAGCAAGTGTAAACAAGACTCCAGTTTTTATAAGCAGCCAGTTCCCAAACGAACACCCACAAACATCAGCTGGTTCAGCAAAGAAAGGCAGAGACTGTGAACTGCCTGCCAAGCACCACCACAGTATCAACAGCGAGGAAACGTACAGCAAAGGGGTGTGTGATAAAGCCTCGTTCGGTGCATTAGGCATTCAAACACAAACCCGGAAACTATAAAACCTTTGAGTTTGCCCATGGCATCATCTAATCCAACCACCCGCCAAAGCAGGTTCACCTAGGGCATGTTGCACAAGATTGCATTCAGGCAGGTTTTTAATATCTCCAGAAGGGACTGCACAACCTCTCTGGGAAGCCTGTTCCAGGTCACCCTCAAAGGAAAGAAGTTTTTCCTGATGTTTAGACAGAACTTCCTGGGTTCCAGTTTGTGCCCATTGCCCCTCATCCTGTCACTGGGCTCAACTGAAAGAAGAGTCCAGAACTGTTAAGCAGTTGTTGGGAGATTTTACTTCTGCATTTTTTCACTTTAGAATGATAAAAAAAATTGTAAAATTACTACCTTAGGTATTCTAAAGAAAGACTGTTTGCCATTTATTTCTAAACATCCTTTCATTAAAACCCTCAGCCAACCCCAGCTGCTTTGCTAGTGATTAAATAAGAGGCAGTGAGCCCAGATCACCTCCCTTCCACCTCTCCTGAATAGGCAGATGTTACAGCAAGGAAGACATTGGCCCAAAATACATGGGGAGGGAAGGGAGACTAGGGGGATGTTGTTGTTTTTTAAAAAACAGCAAGTCCCTGCTCCATTGCTGGACTTTTCCCCACATCATCTTGAGCTTGCAGGTTGCTGGCAAGCAGACCAGGAGACCTGCCAGGGCTCTCCGACCACACACACGCTCTCAGCTGCTCTTGCATACACTGGGGACAATCTCTAGAGCAATCTGGGCTCCAACGCCCATCCCTGCTTCCCAGAGCTGGTTCTTCCCTTCGATAATAGCCTGTGTGGAGCACCACAGAGAAGAAAATCGCATGCTTCCGCTACTGAAGGTGGTAACACACAGCCTTGACGTCAGAGCCATCAGTGAGTTGCAGGAATAGGACTTCTGAAGCTGCTCACAAGCTGTGCTGCACCAGAACCCGAAGAGAGCTAATTTCAGCAGTTCATTTGCAACTCAGTTAACTTTGGAAATGCAAACGTAGGAGTACCAGCAAATAAATAAGTAGCTCAGCATTTTTGCCGATCAGACAGCGCAGCACTCCAAGGATAACTGTTCATTTTTAACACAGTCAAATATCAGTGTGCTTTAATTTCACACAATGAACAGCCCCACACTTTTTCGTTAAAATATATACATCAAGTTCATTTACCTTGCTACGCTTTTAAGTCTAAACACAATGGATATGGCCATAATTTTACCAAAGAAAAAGCCATGATCATGGGCACACAGTGGCACGGTGAGATTTTTTAAGTTCACTGCCATAGCTCAATTTGCAATTAAAAAACTATGTAAAGCTAAAAGTGTGATTAAATACAGCAGACAACTAGCTCATTACAGGGGAGCAGAAAGAAAAACCTTTCAAATACCAGCTGCCCTACCTGAAATATCAGCCGCTGTTGTCATGCCTGGGACTAAGCAAGAACATCACTTCGCTCATTGAAAAGAACTTTCCCAGAGACAGATTGGCAGCATGACAAACACAGGATGGCTACAGAAACCAAAGACCAAGTACTTTTTTCTAATAGACAGGATAGCCACAAAAAAGAAAAGAAAACCCATAAAGAGCCTCAGACAAGTATAAGTAAAAAGATACATTATCTTCCTGTTTCAAAACTGTTTTGGAGATAATTTAAATCAACTATAATTTCTTGTATTTGATGCTGATAGACTTTAGCCAAGTCAGAATCATTGTGTACCATTAGGGAGGCCCCACCACAAAAGCTGTAGGGAAGGAAGATGCTCAGACATATTCCCCAGCAAACACTCATCCAAGAAAGACGTCATGTTTAGATGCCAGGAAAACGCCTACACTGTCTTTAATTGCAATTACCTTTCAGCGTAACCAAAAGGGCTTTGAAAGGATTCAGACACTCCAAGAAGCAATAGGACAGCTTTTTCTCTCCTCAGCATTTTACTCTTCTACAATTAAAGACAAGGAACTAGGCAGTCCTTACGCACAAGAAGCCAATTTATTTTTAAAATGCTTGCACAAAATTACAGTTTCGAATTAAAGTGCTTTCATCCAAAGACATATTTACAGACTAACTGTAAAAGGCATTCTAGTGGTTTTATCCACTGCTTACACAGGTTACACTTTATAGAGGCGTTGTAAGATAGTAACTTTGGACCTGACACTAGAACTAGCTCACCTGAAGTGAGCTTTACTCTGCTGAACAAGCAGGGCTCAATACTGTTCAGTATGAGCAGCTGAATAAAACGTTCTGTATATATATAAAAAAATCTGTATATAAATCAGCTGAACACCACTGAGTAAAGCAATCTGACTATATTTCAATAACACGGATCAGTCTTAACCTTTCTATATCTACAGAGATATAGTATCAGATCAATTTTATCCTTTGTATACCTATGCAGACATAATATCACATAAGATTTTCTATCTTTGAGGTGCAAATATAAGACTTTAATTTAGGAAAATACCTTCATCTAAAATATCCCCTTCAAACGAACACCAAATCAGTAAAACCCATCTACGTGCCCTGGTTAATTACATGTCAGCTTCTGAGTGTTTGATGTGACAGTCCATCAGCTGTCATCTCCAAGAGTCATGAGAAAAGAATATTAATTAGCCAAAAAATGACAACTCCTGTCCATTGGTATGAGTAACAGCAATTGAAACAGGAAGACCATTCTGTTTGTGGAATAAAAGCTGGTTTTATTCACTCTCTTTAAAGAGCGTAGATTATGTAGATTTCAATTAAAATGCATAGCATGCAATGAGAATATTTAAATATCCTTTGGACACTAAAACCTTTTTTTCCCATTTTTCCCCCTCTGTTCAGCCACAATTAAACACATGAGTACTATGAAGTGTGCATAAATATATGCATTATCTCACACTGATACTCCATAAAAACAAAAGCAATTGAACACTTAAAAATAACACGCATAAAGCATTCCAAGAACCCTGAAAACTGATAAAAAGCCAGAATAGGTTAACAGATAATAAAAAGGTGCAATGGGCATGTCAACCTTGAAAAGGCCCTTTTAAACTACAATAGTATTGTCAGGTGCCATTACCCTTTTGTTAGCCAGCCACCTGACCTCATAAATCAGGTATTACAGCAAATGGGAGCACAATGTAAAATCAGCACTAGGCAGACCTGTCTACTGAATAACGAATGGCCTGCCAAGGTTCTGAGGTCACATTCAAAACCAAAAATGAATTGTAATCAACCATATTAATCATAAAAAGTCGTATCAACAAGACTAAAGCTTGCAAGTACCATTCTGTAGGGTTTGTGCTCGTGACTCCTTTCCCAGGTTGGCATGGAACCCTCCTCCTAAAGTTGGTGTTTTGCCTGCACCTATTCGGGAAAAAAAACAACAAAACAGATACGTTAAACGCAGTAACTGAATTAAAATATTAAAAGAAAACTTATTGTGACACTACATTCACCATCTGTAGAATTTACAACATGCCACATTGCATTAAGAAGTGTTTAAGACATCGAGTACAAATCCTGTGCAATTTATTTCTTCCTTGGGCTTTGCTGCTGTAAGAATTACATGGCTCCCTAAAACTTCCCCATCTCAGCTCCAAAGGAAGTACAAAAATGTCATAACCCCTATTTTAGGCATAAAACTAAAATCAATTTTGTAAAAATATTTCTCCAAGTAAATGATGAAACAACTGTTTAGTTAATTTTTTTGTCTTAAGAATATTTAATGCAGAATTTTAATAGCTAATTACTGGCACTAACGAACATAAAACCTGTTTACCTTTCAATAATGACTGTGTTGGTTACTACAGACATAACACTTAAATTAAAATAACTTCAGTTTAACATTAGGCACACACAGTGACACTTACACTACAAAAACTGCAAGTCTGGAACTGCTACTTTTACACCCTGAAAGGCTGGAGACTAAAATAAGTCTGAGTTGTGAATTAGCATCAACTAGAGGCTGGTTTATGCATTTGTGCCAATGCTGACAAGTCTGAATACAGAGTCCACTGGGAGTCAATGGAACTACTCATGCAAACCAATTTTACAGAACTACCAAGGACAGAAACAGCCTCCCACTAAAGCAGGAATTTTTTCTAAAAACCATCAGGCTACCTCAAGCAGGATATTCTAATCTATCAGGTTAACAACTGAGACCAAAAAGCTAAATTGCACGGGAACAAAACCAAGTAATTTGTTAGTAATTGGACTTGTACTTAAGTAGTCTGCTCTTCAGAAGAGGGAAAAAAGCCATCTTGTTGCCTGTGATGCCTACAGTTTTTCCTTAAGTTCTTGCAGCTATGTTTTCTCATCTTACACCAGTTCTCTAGAATAAACTAGAATAGCTTTAGGATAGAAGCATACAGAGGTGTCACCTGAAAACAGTTCAGGACATTTCTCTTACATGCTTAAATAAGATACTTCCACAGCAGGTACAAGTGACAAGAAACTGGGACCTAAAGCATTCACTCTTACTAGACTTTCTTAACTAGTCTCCTCTCAGCTGCATTTAATGTACATCTATGGTGAGGGAAAAAAAAACAACCCAACAACAACAAAAAAAAAACAGCCAAAACCCACAAGCATAAAAGGTAATATTCCTGTAGAATTATTGTCTATAAGCCTCCGAATCTTGATTTTCCACACAATCTTTAAATTAGGTTTCCAGTGCTATCCACAACAGAAACTGACTTCACCTTCACTTAACAGATACTTTCAACAAACAATAAACAGCATCTCTCACATAAATGCCTCACAGCTTAAGTACTTCAGTTCAACATCCTAATTAGAAGCAAAAAATACTCAATAGTGACCTCCTCAGTGGATATCGAGGTAACCCTCCCACTCTGTGTTTGCTCCAGACTATTATAGCAGGCAATGTCACCTTGCCATTCTTACAGGTACAGTCTCATATTTCCACAAATGCTCCAACGAGGCAAAACAGAGAGAAGTTACCAAACTACCCAAGCACACGTAACAGTTTTGCTGTACGTTTAATAAGAACGGTTTACCTAGCAAAAAAAAAAAAAAAAGAATCAGCAGTGGCAGTAGTTTCATGTTCCTTTTCTTCAGCAGCAAATCTAACCAGATATTCTGCCTTCTACCCTCAATTTTCTATTGGCTTTGGGTTTTTACCACAGGCTACCTGACTTGCCTGATTTGCAGCAGGAGAGCACATACTCAAGCATCAGTAGAGCAGAGGAGGCCCTGCACTGCAGCACAGGAGCAAGAACCAACAGCAGGGCAGGCTGGAGGTGACAGGCTCATCCAGCACCTGCCTCAAAGGCACCATCGCTGCCTCCTGTGCACGAAGCCCCCACTTTTCAGTCCCCTCTGTCTTTGACTGCACCAAAATACTGAGCTCTATTGGACTACCATTGTCAAAACAGCTGCATTACTCTTTTACAGGTTTCCCTGTTACCACTAAAAAGTTTGTGCAAAAAAAGTTTACAGTGGTGATAATACTTATAGCAAAATAAGTTAACTTACTCAGAAGCTAAAATCCAGAAAGAATACAAAGTAAAATTAAGCTGAGACTCCAGTGGTTTTGGTCTTTAAAATTCTTTTTCATTAGACATCAAGATATAACATTGTACATAAAAGTTACTCCTTTCCAAGCTAGAGAGTCTGCAGCAGATACTAGCAGAGCTATCTAAAAGACAAATTCTGCTATCAGAATTTATTTGCCCATTTCTCAGCTAGTTAAGGGGAAAGACTGTACATCTCTAATTAGCGTTTGGCTTTGAAAACTGACAGAAAACTAGTCTGC
The DNA here is from genome assembly GCA_013400335.1 of Eurystomus gularis. Taxonomy (NCBI): domain Eukaryota; kingdom Metazoa; phylum Chordata; class Aves; order Coraciiformes; family Coraciidae; genus Eurystomus; species Eurystomus gularis. The sequence goes on along the minus strand of VZZY01025391.1, from coordinate 363,147 downwards.
TGAGCTCTTAGACTCTCAGAACCACAAACTAATGTTGCCATTGACTGTGAAGTCTCACCATCAGCTTTAATCTTTTCAAGCCGAACAGCAAACCAAACCCATTAACATAACTGTTCAGCTGGGTAATAAAAAGATAAACTCTTAAAAAAGAAAACTGTGAAATCATCAAATTCATTTAAAGACAAAAATCCCTACAAAGCTAGTCATTTAAAAATTACAAAGGAAAGGAACAGCAATCACTAGGCACGACCAAATTAACATCCCAGCTTAACTGGAATTTTTACATTTCTTGACCTTTTCCTTTTTTCCCTCTAGTGCTTCAAAAGTGAATTAAACAGGCTTTTGGTTTTTCACATTCAGCTTTCAAGATACACAAAAACATCTGAGAAGTATGTGCCTCCAAGTACTGCCTGCAAAATCACCAACATTAACACTAACTTTTCCCTACACCAACTCAAACACCCTCCCCTTCCCAAGGTACGTTGGCATCTACTGGTTATTTTTAGTAATTAACTCCAATTCTCAGATTTGCATAACTAAAGCCTCCTCTCCTCTTCAAGTTAGCTTTGGACATTTACATGAAATTTTGAACAATAGAAGGTGTGGGAAGATGTGTTAGGCAGCTCAAAAGTACAGCTACTCAATTTTTTTGTGGTCACAGAATGACTACGGTTGGAAAAGATCTTTCAGATCTTCAAGTCCAACTGCTACCCAACCAGGCCCACTACCACACCATATCCTTGAGCACCATATCTATACAGCTTTTAAATACATCCAGGGATGGCAACTCAACCACTTCCCTGGGCAGCCTGTTCTAGTCTTTGACAACCCTTTTGGTATAGAGGTTTTTCTTAATGTCTAACCTAAACCTCCCCTGACATAACTTGATGACATTTCCTCTTATCCTATCAGTTGTGACTTGTGAGAAGAGACCAACACCCACCTCCCTACAACCTCCTTTTAGGGAGAGAGCAATAAGGTCTCCCCTCAGCCTCCTTTTCTTCAGCGTGAACAACCCCAAGTCCCCCAGTCACTCCTCATTAAGACTTATTCTTGAGACCCTTTACCAGCTTCGTTGCCCTTCTCTGCACCCACTCCAGCACCTCGACGTCTTCTTATACTGCAGCTCCCAAAACTGAACACAGTACTCAAGCTGCAGCCTCACAAGTGCTCAGTAGAGTGGAACAATCATTTATCTAGTCATGCTGGCCACACTATTCCTGATGCAGGTCAAGAAGATACTGGCCTTCTTGGCCATCTGGGCACACCGTTAGCTCACATTTGGCCGGCTGTCGATCAGCACCCCCAGTTCCCTTTCTGCAGAGCAGCTTTCCAGCCACTCCTCCAGTGGGCTACAGTGCTCTGAGACACCAAAGTAAGAGTATTGAAAATGCAGAGTATCATATACCTGGAAGCTTGATGATACTCAGTCAAAACACACACAGGTCCAGACACAGCCCCACAACCACACTGCTCAAGTGCTGAACTACAGTGACTGTCCCTCAACCAGCCAAGAGCAGCCATCCCCATATCTGCTCCTTGCAGCACAGTCTGGGCCACAGCTGCCGTGTGCAGGGTCAGATCCAGGCACCTTAGCCTTTTCTGTCGTGCTCCACCAACTCACTAACGAAGGCAGTCACATCACTCTGCTTCTCTACAACAACGTTCCTCAAGCAGGAAAAGGAGCAAGCAAAGCTTGAAGTCTGTGGTAACCTTGAACAGCAATAAAAGGATGACAGATAGCAGGAACAGCACTTATCGCATCCGTCCATACAAAGAGCAGCCACTCAGGCATCTGCAGCTTAAAGGGCACTTTTCTGAGAGCTAGTGACATGCTGGTTTCAGATTCAACGCCTGGAAAAGAAACAGATTCAGTCCCAGTGTTATGGATTTTGTTTCCTCTACATAAATGAGCAAGTGAAGACAGGGAATGAAGCTGTCTGCAACTTGAACTGAAGCATATCTGCTATTTGATATAACCAGTCCTACCAAAACCCTTCCCTGTGAAATTAAAACCAAACAACACCAGCCCTATCTTCAGGCAAGGAAGGAGAAAAACCTTCCATTTAAAACCCATGTATTTACAGACCCAGCACAAAGTCTGGGTTTGGTAAAGAATGCAGACTGCAACAGTTTCATTATCAGGGTAGGGTAGATAATTTAACACTAAAAAAATGAAGGCGCTTCCTACTTAATTTAGACCATAAAAGTCAAAAGGAGGGTAAGTAAACGTGCCATTACAATTCATGTCTACAAAAGCAAGTTTTCTGAATGCACAAAGCCACTGATGTCTACAATTGAAATAACTCTTTTCACAGTCATTTTTACAGGGAATGCAACAGATCTGCACACACCACAGCCTGCTGAAACAGTCCTGCTGAATAAACTGGCATAGACCAGCTTTTCATTTACTCCACCATCGCTAGTTATCTATGGGCTTGCTTACACAACTACCAACCAAAAGAGCTAGACTGTGGCATCCACCTCGGCTGAGTTTAGAGCTGCACAAGTCTACGAAACCAGTCTGTGTCCACGTTACGTGCACGATTCAGCCTCTTCACACCTGACAGCAGCGTACTCTGCAGAGCTTCAAGTAAGCGCTTGTTGCCATCACAAGGACAGCATGTAAAAGACTAAATACCAGAAAAAAAAAACCACTATATACTCAACTCTGATGCAAGATTGCCACCTGGAGGATTTCAGAAGAGAAGCAAAAATTGATTCCGTTCATCTCATTAACACATAGTGAAGAATTATTTTTTGCACAAAGTAGATAAAAGTTACCTCTCTTCCTTCCCAACACAACATGATGATTAGTTTTGTAATGAGAAAAACTAGAATAAAGTTTAACAGGTAAATACTCTTCAGGATTTCCCAAAAAGGTCTGCAAATCCAGCACAGCTATACTTTCTTGATGAAGCAAACACCATCGTGACCACTCTACATAATTTAAAACTAACTGTGAATGTCATCTCCAGAAATCTGGACTTCAGTTAAGAAGAATTTTGCTAATATTAACATTATTTTCACTTTTCAGCATCCAGTGTTTCCATTTCAAGTTTAGTGTGGGTATTGCTGGTGGAACCCACTTCAGGACTGTTCAAGGTTGCACTCTAAGAAATATTTAATGTCAGGATTTGGTCTATCAATACATCCTACATGGCAAACACGTAACACTACCAAGAAAACACAAATCCTCTACTCCTTCCACTTTTGTAATATTGAAAAACACAGAGGAATCCTTTATTATATGTAGCCACTGACCAGATAAAAACACAGAAACTGACACAAACACAGACTTCATCCTCTTTACTGTCTCACTAGCACTTACTGTCACAGTAATTGTCCATCTTACAAAGTTCCAGAGGAAAAAAAGGCATAGAAGATGAATGGCTAGTAAGCTTAGCTAATTTTATGAAAGCTTTCCCTCCCTATATCTAGTTCCTCTCTTCTTTCCAGTTTGCTGACCATAACTCTCCACTCCCATAGATCCCAAAAAACTAAAATACTTTGATCAAAGCAAACACCAGTCAAGTTCTACACTTGAGGTCAATGTAGCTCACACTCCTAGATGGAAAGCCACCATGAAGTTTTTAAGGATAAAATATTACATTAAAAGCCTTTCAGTTAGTTTCCACAGGCACACCTGAAAAATTGAGCATACCACAGCTTTACTGAAGTGTAAACTGCATTAAATTTGTTAAGGGACACAGCAGAGTAACGTTATGTGTTCAGCATTTATGGATAGTGCAAATGGGTCACTGTAGTAAGTTGCTTATAGTTTACTTGCAACAAAAGAAAAATGTATTAGCAGGAAGAAACTTTTCCTTGATATTCCAATATTTGAAATAGCCTGCTTACAAATGCTGTGGAATCTCCTACAACTAGAAGTTTTAACAGGCACTTGGTGTGTTAAGGGCTACTAGTTCACAACTTCCCTCTCTCCCTATGAGCAAAAGCAAGCAGATATCTTTTCACAACCAACACCCTTCCTGCTAGACTCAAATTAGTATCTTGCAAACTCACGTACATTTGGAGATGGAGAGTCACAGTGTGCATGCTGTACAAGAGCCAGGAGCTCTATGTGATCCTGACTTGGTGCTGAAGTTGGACTAATGCTGTCAACGCCCCTTGCTGCCTCCCATTTCTATGACTACGTCTGTACAGTTGTCACTGTCCTAAAACCTCCTGGCCTAGTTGCTATGTAAGAGTAAACCAGAAGGATTTAATTCATACCAGTTATTGTAAATTTCAAATAACAAATGCCAACCTAGCATTTAAAGATTAAAATATGCATGAGTAATTTTATTACATATTTTTAATCAAAAGCCATCAAAATAAATAGAAATCCCATGCAATCAGCTGTAAAATACAGCAGATTCAAGCCAGTCACACTGTTCCATCTCGCACAGACACACCAGTGATGTGCATCCACCTGAGATCCCAAAGGCGGGCAGGGTAAGTCCTGTGGAACAAGAATCCCGCTCCGGTGGCTACCCTACAATCACTCGATAACCCTCCTACTGAAGTAGTATCCTGTAGCTTTTATCTGGAACTGAGAAATGCCCCCAGCTCCACCAGCTTGTCTTCTCCATCCCACAGTTCTATCGCCTCAGGCCACGGAGGCTGCATTTCATTATGTAACCTCCAGTTTTTATCCTGTTTTCCCCAGGAAACATGGCACACACAGAAGCCCTGCCCACCCCTCTCCTCTCTCTGCCCAGCTTCAGACAAACCTGAGAAAGAGACAGAGGTCTCAAAACTACAAGGTTTCTGTCAGTTTTGTAAAAGCTGGCAGCTGGCTGGGGAAGATATGCACTAAGTAAAAGCTGGCTAAAAGCTTCCGAAAAATAATTCTAATGTACATTTTTACTAGAGGTGTGACCCTGAACTCTGCAGCAAGACAGGGGCAGCCACAGCCCAGGGCATTGGGCACCTCTGTGGGTCCAGAGATGGGCTGAAGCCAAGCAGGATGTCAGCCTGCACAGGGGGGTCAGGATCAGGCCCAGCAAGGGGAACCAGGTCAGACACACTCACTAATGACTGGGCTGAGCCCAGATGGGATGCAGGGCTGGGGAGAGCAGGAGACTGGCCCTGCAGCAGAGTCACTGGGGTCTGACGTCCCCAGGGGTCTGACATGGAGTCCAAGGCTGTGGGCAGGGTTAGGGGAGCCCCAGGGAGAAGCTGGTCAGGGACAGCAAGAGCCAGCAGTGCCTGGCAAAGCAGGTAGCTCTCCCACCACTGGACCACACACACAGAGATCCCCAACGTTTCTAAACGGCAGGTTTTCAGACTACCTTATGACTTACGCCTAAAAAGCTTATCAGATGCTCTTTACCTCAATTTACTACCAACCATTTAAAGACGATTTCTGCAACAAAAGAAGCTGAGTTTCCCTAGACACATTATGCTTCAGGAGCACAAGCTCAGTACACCTTGCAGTGCCCCTTCTCTCATGCTGTATTTTCTCAGCTGTGTCTTCCAGCCTGCTGCTGCACTGCCTGCACATCAGCTCTGTCAGGTAGGACTGTTTTCCTCTCCTTTGATAAGTGTCAGATTGAAGCCTTAGACTTCCACTTTCTCAGTTTCTTTAAAGAAAAACCTGATGAGAGATCTGGACTATCGGGTTTTGCACCATGTTGAGCTTTCCTTCCCTCACTCTCTTTAGCTTTGTACTTCCTTTTTCTTCCGGCAGCCTCAGGAAAAATACTTCTGAAAACATTTTCCCCCAACAACTACCACAAGACAAGGGACTCCTACACAGAAACAGTGGAAGAGCGATCAGAAAATCTGCCACCTTCAAACGCAGTGCACAACTCCCAACTTGCCTTTCTGCAAACGCAGCTGCCATAAAACCAATGCCAACTGGAGAAGTGCTCAGTGGAGCGTTCAAATGGGGATGTGTTCAAATGTTATGATCCATACGAGTCTGTTAAGATCTTAGGTATGAAAAAAAGAAAGCAATATGCATTCATTCCAATTAGCAGAATGAGGAATTTTAATTCAAATGCTCCACAATTTTGACAAGAAGCCAGAGAGAGCAACCTTCTTTGCCTAGTTTGAGACAGTCTGGACTGGTTATCAGTTATAATGGGGATTGTTATTCTTCAAAACTAGACTCAGCTAGGAAAAGCACGTCTCAGACATTATCTGTGCAAATAACACAGTTCCCCGGAGCTCAAATGTCAAACGTGCATGACACTCCATTCCCACTAGTATCTGCAGACTTTTCCAGGGTCAAATCAATCAAGCTCAAAAACTCAATTTCAACATACAGCCTTCAAAAGCTTGAAGAGTATAACATGACACAGGTTAAGCCTCAAGCTGGACTCTTACTGGCTGTGACCACTTGCAACAGAACTAGGAATTGTAATTAACTGGGCAACTACAGGGCCTATCAAAGCTTTCACTAGCTTGTGTTTTGTGAGGACTTGCCAAGCAGAAGCTCACTAGATAGTAGCTCCCTTCTGAAGCAGGAAGGGGGTGTCCCCTTGCTAGTGAAAGAACTTGCCAGCTCAGAACCAGCAAGTGAGGGGTACCTCACAAGAAGAGATGACTTTTCACTCCCCAAGACAGACAGCATCCATAAGAATTGTGAGATTAGCCTAACCTGCAATCACATCCTCCATTTCCATCAAGACCATGGCAATGAAGAGCATCAGTGTTATTATGCTTTATGCTGCAAGACCATAGCTCCCCAATTCTCAGACCAGTTTTAAAAGAATGGCCAATTCCTCAAAAAGCTCAAGGAACATGACCTTTCTCTGAAGGCTCAGAACAGCTGTGCCAAGGCAGATTGAAGGACTACCTAGCACATTATCCTACCTCCGAACGGTGAAGTCCATTAATATACAAGCTACAAGTGATAATAAAACCCCTCCTAATGCTTCTGAACGTCCTACTTACTACCTTTAGAATTAGCTGCTAGCTTTCTTAGCACTCCTGGGCTTTTGCATTATGTGATACTGAACAATTGCTCATCCTTGCCACATTATTCTACTGTATCTACAGATCTCTATGTCCTCATTCAATCCTCTCTTTTCCAGTCTGAATAGGCTGAGTCTATTCAGACATTTTAACTGAGAAGCTCTTTAAGAAGACCTCCTCTTGATCACTCTCTCTTCCCCCCTGTATCTTTCCTAGTTCTATTAGAGGTTTTCTTAAGGAGGGGGAAGAAAAGAGAGAAACACATCAGAACCACACACAGTATTTAAGCTGCAGACAGTGCTGTGGATATGTAACAGTGTATGCACATGCTGTCACACTTTTCCTGATCACTTCTAACATTCCCCTTCCCACTCTGTTTTTGTATTGCAAATGAACATAGAGCTAAATGTTTTTACAGAGCTATCCATTAAGACCTAGGGATCCCCTTCCCAACTTATACTAACCAGTCCAGAAGCTACCATCTGTTGAGCTGGTTCAGCCATCGTCATTTTATGCTGCCATCAGATGCCTGACAACACAGGCCAATGCTGAACTCGGCAACAGCCCCTCAGAGGTCTTCCTTCAGACAGTCCTGCCATAAATTCCTGTGGGCCCAGCTTCTCCACTGCCCACTGTGGTGCCAGCACCACCTGCTAGACACAACAGACAGAGATGGCTCCTCAGTGGTCCTTCACATGGAAGGACACCACCATGAGAGCTCAGCGAGATGCAACCAGCCCCAACAGAAGCTCTTCTAACTGATTGGCTCCTGGTTAATATAATTCTTTAAAAGCTTATGATGAAGGATCTTGCCAATCAGCTTTTGCAAATCCAGTGATCTGCTTTGTCACTTACTGACTTCTCCAGAAGCCACCAAAAGATCTGCAAGGCCTGTCTTCACTTTGCCCAAAAGCATTCTTCCCCCTGTATCTACCTCCACATCCCTCTATTTTGTCCTTCACTGCTTCCGCCCTTTTGCCAAACAGGCTTACTAGCCTGCATGTCCCCAAACCATGCTACAGTGGCAAAGGAAGATCTTTCAGTCATACTCAAGCACAAGCCCAGACTTTCTCAGCACACTAATGCTTGGTTGTTAAAACTGTTAAGACAACAGAAAGAAATAGACTCATACACCTGCGCTGGAACTCCTCTGTGGAAGGCATCAGTATTGAGGCTGTGGCTTCCTACACTAGGCACATTAATAGTTGAATGTAAATACTGCCTGGGAAAACTTCACTGTGATCTCACACCTTCTTTCCAACCCTGGGAGAACAAAACAAGGGACTTTCAATGTTTTATAGTGAGGTTGCTGGGCTTCCTAGGAAGGACTCGGCATGATGTAGACAGACCACTCTGTATTAACACAGAGAAGTGCAGGATTCTCTTCCTCCTCCTGCAAACAAACGCACGATTCTGAATCCTTAACACGCAACTTGGCAAGATAGAAGCTTTAGCCAGATGTACCAAAGAGAAGTCAGTAATGGTATCTCAGTGATTTCCCTTCCCTTTGGCTTCTTTATGATGGAAATGAATTATGAATAAAGGCATCTGTAACTATTTGACATATATTAGCACACACATAGAAGCCCTTGTGGATCTTGGAAGCATTTGGGGAATCTTGTTGCATAAGCAGGAGCCCTGAACTCCATAGACATCAAGATCCCTGTTAAAGTCCCAGCTCTGTAACAAAGAACCTGACAGCCCTCATACTCTGCAAGACCTAGACAATGGTCTCCAGGTCACCCAGCCCTACTGACGACGAGCCAGCCACCCAAAAACAGTAGCCCAAGCATCTCTGACATGGCAAACACTCAACACACAAGGGCTGCCTGTGAACACCAGACTGCACTTGGAGGAGCCTCAGCCCAAGGCATTTCATACACAGGGGACCACTCAGAGGCCCACACCTAAAGAGCTGAAAAAGACAACAGGAAAAGGTGTTAAAAACAGGTAGCTTTCACGGAAACCTGCTTATATAATCAGAAGTCACTGAAAGCTCTAGCTTTACCAGAAAATGTTGCTTTCAGCAAGTACATGTTTTCCGACTTAAAAGAAATGGAAGTTCTTCCAGGAAAGCTCTAGCCAGAACAACACTCGGAGATAAAAATTCTGTCTTGCTGACACAGGAAAGAACTTATCTCCCCATTTTCAAGGACTTAAATCAGTATCATAGAAGCATAACAGACAAGCACACATCCAAATTACTAATGATAGAACGAGAGGAAATGGCCGCAAGTTGCGTCAGGGGAGGTTTAGATTGGATATTAGGAAGAAATTCTTCACTGAGAGAGTGGTTGGGCACTGGACCAGACTGCCCAGGGAGGTGGTAGAGTCACCATCCCTGGAAGTGTTTAAAAGATGAGTACATGTAGCACTTGAGGCTATGGTCTAGTGGCTAGAGAGATGTTAGGATGAAGGTTGGACTTGATGATCCTGGTGGTCCTTTCCAACCATAACGATTCTATGAAGACACTGTTATTGCAGCACAAATACATCTTTTCAGATTAGCCTCCATCACTGAGTTTAAGTCAAGCAAAAAAAAAAATATTCACAGAATCATTTAGATTGGAAAAGACCTTTAAGATCATCAGGTCCAACTGTTAACCCAGCACTGCCAAGCCCACCACTAAACCATGTCCATAAGTGCCACATCTACACGTCTTTTAAATACCTCCAGGGATGGTGACTCAACCACTTCCCTAGGCAGCCTGTTCCAGTGCTTGACAACCCTTTCGGTGAAGAATTTTTTCCTGAGGTCCAATCTAAACCTCCCCTGAAGCAATCTGAAGCCGTTTACTCATGTCCTATCACTAGTTACTTGGGAGAAGAGACCAAAATCCACCTCCCTGCAGCCTCCTTTCACAGGGAGTTGTAGATAGCAATAAAGTCTCCTCTCAGCCTCTTTTCTCCAGGCTAAACAACTCCAGTTCTCTCAGCTGCTTCTCTTAACACTTGTTCTCTAGACCCTTCACCAGCTTCGTTGCCTTTCTTTGGACCTGCTCCACCACCTTGATGTCCTTCTTGTAGTAAGCGGCCCAAAACTGAACCCAGTATTTGAGATGTGGCCTCATCAGTGCCAAGTACAGGGGGATAATCACTGCCCTAGTCCTGCTGGCCACACTATTCCTGATACAAGCCAGGATGTTATTGGCCTTCTTGGCCATCTGGGCACACTGCTGGCTCATATTCAACCAGCTGTCGACCAACACCCCCAGGTCCTTTTCCACCAGGCAGCTTTTCACTCTTCCCCAAGCCTGTAGCATTGCACAGGGTTGTTGTGGCACAAGTGCAGGACCCAGCACTTGATCTTCTTGAACCTCATCCTGCTGGATTCAGCTATCCATCCAGCCTGGCCAGGTCCCTCTGTAGAGCCTCCCTATCTTCAAGCAGATCAACACACCCCCACCTAGCTTGGTGTCATCTGCAAACTGACTGAGGGTGCCCTCGATCCCCTCGTCCAGATCATTGATAAAGATATTAGAAAGAACAGGCCCCAATAGCGAGCCCTGGGGAACACCGCTTGTGACCAGCCACCAACTGGATTTAACTCCATTCCCCAGAATTCTTTGGGCCTGGCCATTTAACCAGTTTTTCACCCCGCAAACAGTACTCCCATCCAAGCCATTCACAGCAGAAGCATTTGTTTTGGAACATAAAGAATTACACCAGCAAAAACCACCCACATCCAAATTTCCTTAAAATAATTACTGTGCGAAGCAGGGCCCAAATTCATCCTTGCACTAACATAAATCAGACAGCATTGTTTTGAAAGTCTTGTTCTACTGTTTCCACAAACAACACTTTACAAAAACACATACATTAAAGCACGTGGGGACTGGCTAGAAGATCACAGTATGAACACACAGTGAAACCCCTGCTCCTGATAAAGCAACCATAGGCACGCTGGAATGTGCTCCAGTTATACTCTCACTTTTACACACCCACCTATCCTCATGGTGCTTATCTGTCTTCATGGGTGCTAGAATTGTTTTTCTGAGTAACACATAAAAGCTAACTAGCTATATAAGATCAATGAATTAATGCACTATACATCAAAAAAGATCAGCCAAGAACAGCATCTCAGGACTTGCACAAAAGGGAAAATGTCCCCTAAAGGCACACAGGGAGCTACTGTGCAATTCATTCATTCAGAAGGAAAAGCCTCAGTATGGTGCACTTCTCTCTTGTGGTATTTTTTTCATAGGATAAACGCATCCCAAAATGAGCTCTTGCTTGCATGCCATCTGTCCTGCATAATTTTGGGTGGGAGGGAAAGAGCAGTACAAGCCCTTAAAAATGTAGTCTCCACACCAGTACAGGAAAAAGTGAAAGATACAAAAGCTGCTCACAAGCTATAAAAAAAATGCCAGCGCCCTGAGTCGGAAGACAGGAATGGCAACAGACAAATCCTAGCCTACAGTAAACTCCCAAACTCCAGTATGCAATGCTGCCCTCTCCACCACAACTCCTTTCTTCCCCACAGCCACACAATCCATCAGTCCCCCTTCTTTCACTGCTAAGCTCCTTCCCACGCTTCCTGCTTATGTTTCTTTCTCCATATACACCTTCCCCACACCCATTTTCCTTCTCTCCCCTTCCAGGCACACAGACAGGCCTTATCCTCCAGGGCACTCACACCAACACCCCAATCCGTTTATTTACAGGAGACGCTTGACCCTTCACATCCAGCCTCCTTCTCCTCCATCACACTGTCTCCGTGCATCCATGTGCTCCCTCTACCCATCAAACACCTAACTCTCACATCCTCTACCCCAACCGATTTCACAGAGTCACTCTAGTTGGAAAAGCCCTTTAAGACCATCAAGTCCAACCACTAACCTAACGCTACTGCGTCCACCACTGAACCATGCACCGCAGCCCTGGTGTCCCCCCCCGTCCCCCATGCACCTGGTCCTTCTGCACAGGGCCCCAAACCTCCTCTCATGCACCCACCCCACGCCATGCAGAGCCCCAGCTCCTCACGTACTTCCACCTGTCACAGAGCACCTCTCCCATCCTGCACAGCTCTTTTCCCCCATTCATCCCAGCCTCCCCCGCCCCATTTCTGTCTCACCTCGCACAGTGCACAGTCCATCCACGTCTTCCACTTTGTGCAGCATTAGCTCCCACACGCACCATCCCCGCCCCTCCTTTGCACAACACTCTCTGTCCCCCACGCAGTGACTCCGCACCCCCTTCGCACAGCACACTTCTCCCTGTGCACGGTCCTTACCCTCCAGCACCCGCCCTCGTACCCTGCCCTCCGGCACCGCACCCTCACCCCCGGCCCCGTCCCTGACCCCACAGCAGCCCCCCCGCTCTGCCCTGGCCCTGTCCTCCACGCCCCTCAC
>VZZY01025391.1:300145-350427 GCA_013400335.1 Eurystomus gularis | reverse complement strand
GCCCTCCCGCCCCGCGTCCGTCCGCAGGCAGGGCTTGTGGCCGCCCTGCTGCCTTTCCCCGCCGCGAATCGGGACACCCCAGCGCCCCGCCGCCGCACTTCGGAGCTTCCCTTCTCCATCCCCAGATAAACCACCGCGAACCGCGCCTGGCTCCAGGTGTCACTGCGGGGCCTGAAGGCTTCGGGGCGACCTAAAGGCCCCACGGGGAGCCCCGGCCCGGGAGTCCCCTCGCTTCCCCCGTGGGGTGGCCGTTGCCGAGGTGCGGCCCGGGCAGCGGCGGGAGAGCGCTGGCGTCGGCCTGCAGCGTTGTGTTTGCATTCCTCCATTTTAAAGTGTTCTGCTGCCAGCGGGGAGCATCTGCCGGTGCTCACGGTTCTGCAGAGCCGGGCCGGCGGTGTGCCCCGTTCAGTGAAGGGTCTTGTGCTTGTGGGGATTCTCTACAATTTCCCACGGGATTCATTCATTTCACCACAGATTTCTTACCTAATCTTATGTAAGTTAATAAATTAATGCTATGGTTTCTGTATGATAAATCAAGGCTGGTAACGCTTCTTTTCTGTCAGTCTGTGCCCTTCCGATGCAGGTGGTTTATTTGCAGGGAACAGAGAATCACTGACAGCGTTTGCACTGCCGCTGATGACTGGTACGGGTTTTTTTTACATCCCATAAAGCCTGTAATAATTTAAAAGTTGTGTAAAAGATAGGTAGCATGCAGTGAAAACTGTGAGCCTCGTGTTCTCGTCTTCCGTATGCCAATTCCTGTGTTCCTTGAAAAAAATCAGGGCGACAACATGCATATTTGCACTTCAAAAGTATGATACTTGGCATGCGTCAAAAATTGATTAATTTGTCAATCAAATCTAATCGATCATTCTGCAATACATACATGGAAGTTCTATGAGGCATAATGAATCCGTTTCAGTCGGGCACGTGTAGCTCTGCGTAAAAAAGGTGCCATAATGTTAAGGTCTAGTGCTTTGTAACTCTTTGGGTCATTAGTTCCTGAATCAACTCAGTTTTCATCCAAGAAAATTATTGCTCACTTCAGCACCCAGCCCGCATGTGGTACAGTAGTCTGCCATGCACAGATGGGAAGGAACCGAGTGGAATAGGTGCTGTAGCTGGATGTTTGTACAGACTTTGATCTGTCAGCTTCCAAAACACTGAAGTCAGTTAAAGCAGAAGCAGAAACTTTCACGTCTCAAGTCTCCCTGCTGTCAGTATCTGTCTTCCACCAAATGACACAGATGCAGCCAAGTCTCAAATATGAACTGTCTGGATAGATGGTACAAAATGCCCTGCTGTAGCACATATAGAGGCACACTGGGGCACGTACGAAAGCTTTGTTGTTCCATCCAAAAAGCTGAGCATCTCATAGGCATGAGATAATGTCATTTGCCTAAAAATTTGCAGGTTCTGGTCTTCCGCAAAAGGAAAAAAGGAATATTATAATGAAGACTGTGCCAGTATGTATGCAGTTTGTCTTCTTATTGTCGCTTTTACTCTGTTTTCAGAGGTGTATTTGTGAAAAGAAGAACTTTTGGTTTATTCAGATTCCTTCTGCTTCTGGGGTTTATTTCTTTTCCTGAAGTTCCTCCTGTTGCCTGTGAGGTAATGAGTGCCTCAGGAGCCAAGTGTGATCTCAAAAAATTATGCACTGTGTAGATAATGTCAGGGGGAAATTATATCCCCGATAGACAAATATTTTTAGCAATAACAGGAAGAGAAGAACCTGTGAAATGAATGACTGTCCTCTCTCAGCAAAGTCCCTTGAATATTAGAATATTTTAATACGACAGCCCAGATCATCTCCCGGTGTCATATACTGTGCCTGTGACACAGGCCAGCACGATCATAAATCTGCCTGAAGCAGTTTTGAAATACCTTCCCAACAAGTTTCTTCATAACTCACTTAGGTAGAGACTAATGTAGTTCTGATCCATGAGGGCTTAAGTTTTGCATCCCTCTGAAAATGTTGATTGTTTTAAGCGTTATGAGCCTTTTCTGGGAGTCTCAAACAAGTTCGGAGCTTTTCACTTTGAAAGCGAGCAGCAGAGGGCCCTGCAGAGCGTGTACGACACAGCTGCTGTGCAAAACGCCTCGATTCATGTCATACTGAAGGAGGAAGTGTATCTTAATTATTATCTTCCTATAACATGAGCTTAGTGCTGATGAAAGAAAATGGGTTCCCAGTCCTGGAGCCTGAAGTTGTCCTTTGCCTCCCACTCATGAAAGCTTTCTTGCACAATACCCCTTAAAAATTTCAGCCATTCCTATGGGATTGTTTTCTACCAACCAAAACCTAAGTCATTTTTCACCTTGGTAAGATCTTTGTCCTTTCTGCTTGCAAGAGGGTTAAATGAAATCTTTTTGACCAATAACATTCAGCCTGCTGAAAGAATAACCCATATCTCACTTCACTTTGGCTAAAAACATAATCGTTTGGTAAACTGTCTGAAGCCCGAGAGGAAGAGCTGGTCGATTAAGAATTTATATTGACAAAACCCTATTCCCTGCACTATTTTGCCCTTTTAGTTAAGAGGAGGAAAGGACCTGCTTTCCATTTTGCCTACCCTCATATTTAATAACTCCTATTTTCACTCCTAAGTGTGACAAAAAGTGGAGATCAGGATGTCTGTTAGCCCAGACCGACCGATTTCCTTCCTGCCGCGTCTCCAGGAGCCCTGAATATAACCCACCCGTGGGTGTGCGTGTTTGACATTCAGTTGTTGAGGTTTCAAAGAGAGGAACTGTTCTCATTTGCTTGAAAATTATATATATATTTTTTTGCTGCTGCTCATACAACAGTAGGAAGAATGCAAATAGGCTGTACAAACCCACACTGGAGCGCGAGGGAATCCCGTGCAGCAGGGAATATACTAGAGCAAGCTGATGACACATGAGGGTACTTCCACAAGAGATGGATCCTCTTCTACAAGTGTGATGATTTGAAGCAGATGCTTAAGTGTCATGTGACAGAAAAGCCAGAGACTCTTTGGTTGCAGCTCAACCTTCTGGGCACTGAGCCTCCCAACACACCAGACTCTGGGAAATATTTTCAGCTAGAGGCACAGCGTTTAATCGCATGATTTGGTCAGCTACTGTGAGCATCTGCGGCTCTCTGGCATTTCAGCTGGAATCGTTCCTCTTAAAATCAGGCCTGAGAGCCTTGCTGAAGCCTCCCAAGAAGTTTGAATGCACACATAAGTTGGGACAAACTACAAGCAGAGGGAACCCTCCTTGGTTTTGGACTGTCCAAGATAAGGCATAAACTATGCATTCCACCTGCAAATTTGCACATGGATTCTTTGGAGACGAAGTCATAGGGATACTAGATGGAGGGGGGAACAAAGGATTTCGAAATGGATTAACCTTATAAGGTGATAGCAAGTGGACACTTCTTTTTTTGTCTGTGCCAGTCCAAATGCATTTGGCTACACTAGTGATGAACACGAGGGGGCACCCAAGGAAAATGAAATCGTCGAGGAGCTCCAATGCTCCCGCAGGTCAGGCTGACTTTCCAGCTGTTTTCCTTTCCTTTCTTTTTTGTTTTTTATTTTTTTTAAGGTCTGCGGCTTTTAAAATTATTTCCTGACGTTGTTTTCATGACGTTCATCAATAAATGGCAATTTAAAAAGCTTTGGGAAGAACAGTCCAGAAGAAAAGGTTTTGGCATCTATTAAATCATGTAGTAAACCAGCTTAGCAAACACTTGAACATATCTCTGTGCAATCACATCCCTGCTGTTCAGAACAGCACTTTGTAGCTTAGCTGAGCCTTGATCCCTAAGTGGCAGAGGCCCCATGGCTTTCCCAGTTACCTTCCCAGGACCTATGCCTGGTACGATTCTCAGCAGAAAGCACAAATACCACAGTTTAGAAAATCCACCGAGAAATTAGTGTAGGGAATGTCCAAGGATATGGAGTAGAAAGATCCAGAAGGCACTGCCAGTTGAGGAAGTCTCTCATCAGCAAATGGCTTGAAGCTGCGAGCAGTACTGCTGCCCAGCTCTTCTGCTCTGAACATCTCCCCCTGCCA
The DNA here is from genome assembly GCA_013400335.1 of Eurystomus gularis. Lineage (NCBI taxonomy): Eukaryota > Metazoa > Chordata > Aves > Coraciiformes > Coraciidae > Eurystomus > Eurystomus gularis. The sequence goes on along the minus strand of VZZY01025391.1, from coordinate 346,389 downwards.
GCACACCACTTGAAGATGCATGGCTGATCAGTGAGTGCTTTCAGGAAGGATGTAAGCAGGGTAAAAATAGATGTGCCCTCCTAGTTTCTAGCAGTCTGCAACTTAAGGATTTTACCAGCTGAAGGCCCATGCACACTAGCAGGCTTTTTATCTGTTTAATCATTTTGTGATCTGTGTATGCTTTCAAGATCCACAGCATCCGGTGGTTTGGGCTGTATCACAATTTAGTTGAGTAGCAAATGAAAAAGTTTTAGAATGGCCTAAACATTTTAGTTGGTAATCCTGAGTTCTCGTGCTCTAACGAGTGGTGAGTAGTTGCTCCCATCGCACCTCTTTCATGTCAGTTGGGGTTTTTTACATGTGTCTTACAGCTTCCTTCAATCAGGGTCACTTCACAAAAGCAACTCTTCCTCCAGATAAGTAGTGCAATGCTGATCAGCTACAATCTGAACACAAAATAATCTGTTCAGGGAAGTCATTTAAGAGGAAACACTTTTTAATGAAGCATTGGTTATATAACCAAAGGCCTCCATCACTTAGAGATGTAAGCACGGGCAAATACTCTTGTGAAAACACAACTCTGCTTGTCTGCAGCGCTTGTATTCTGAGATTGGTTCATTCAAACATTGATGAATTCATCTCTCACCATCAGAGAACCATTCCAGTCAGCTAAATGCCTTTTTAAGCCACTGTCTGTGTACCTAGAAATTGAACTGAAATGAGGAAGAGCCATTTGTGTGTGCACCCTTGATGAGTGGATACTTTGGTGCAAATATCTTTTCTATATAAACTGAAAATGAGGCTTTTACTAAATGTTAATATTCACATGCAAGGAAAAAAACCAGACACATTACACTGGATGGATGTGCACACTCAAATGCAGAAGCAAACTGCATGTCTTACTGATAGTTTCCATTTTTTCCTGAATTTTGAACTACGCCAGAAGTTCAGACTAGCAAGTGGGAAGCTGTAGGAGCATATCAGAATAGAAAATCAAAAGTGAATCTCCTTTAGCTTTGAAGAACAGTTTGAAAAAGTAGATGAGCAATAGTGGATTATCTGCTTGTAAATGAACAATAGTGGATTATCTGCTTATCATCAAGGTAAATTCAATGCAGATAAATAATCATAAAATCATAGAATGGTTTGGATTGAAAGGGACCTTTAAAGCTCATCTAGTCCAACGACCCTGCAGTGAGCAGGAACACCTTCAACGAGAGCAGGTTGCTCAGAGCCCTGTCCAACCTGACCTTGAATGGGTCCAGGGGTGGGGCATTTACCACCTCTCTGGGCAACCTGTACCAGTGTTTCACCACTCTCAGTGTAAAAAATTTTCTCCTTATGTCTAGTCTAAATCTACCCTCTTTTAGGTTAAAACCATTACCACTATTGCAACAGGCCCTGTGGAAAAGTTTGTCACCATCTTTCTTACAGGCCCCCTTTAAGAACTAAAAGGCTGCAATAAGGTCTCCCTGGAGCCTTCTCTTCTCCAAGCTGAACAACCTCAGCTCTCTCTGACTTTCTTCATAGAGAGATGTTCCATTCCTCTGATCACTTTTGTGGCACTCCTCTGGACCTGCTCTAACAGGTCCATGTCTTCCTGCACTGCGGACTCCAGAGATGGACGCAGTACTCCAGATGAGGTCTCACCAGAGCAGAGTAGAGCAGCAGAATCACCTCCCTTGACCCTGCTGGCTGCACATCTTTTGATGCAGCTCAGGATATGGTTGGCCTTCTGGGCCCCCACTCATGTCCAGCTTTTCCTCCACCAGTACTGAGGATTGCCCAGGTGCATGACCTAGCACTTGGCCTTTTTGAACCTCATGAGGTTCACACAGGCCCACTTCTCAAGCCTGTCCAGGTCCCTCTGGATGGCATCCCATCCCTCAGGTATATCAACTGCACCACTCAGCTTGGTGTCATCCACAAATTTGCTGAGGGTGCATTTGATCCCACTATGTCATTAATAAAGATATTAAACAGCACTGGTCCCAGTACAGACCTCTGAAGTACACAACTCACCACTGATCCCCATCTGGACATCAAGCCATTGACTACTACCCCCTGGATGTGACCATCCAACCAATTCCTTATCCACCAAACAGTCCATCCATAAAATTCATAGCTCTCCAATTTAAAGCGAAGGATATTGTGAGGGACTGTCAAGGACAGAAGTCCAGATAGTTGACATCTGTAGCTCTTCCGTTGTCCACTGATGTAGTCACTCCATCACAGAAGGCTACTAGGTTGCTCAGGCAGGACTTGCCCTTGGTGAAGCCACGTTGGCTGTCTTGAATCACCTCCCTGTGCCTTAGCATAGCTTCTAGGAGGCTCTGTTCCATTATCTTCCCAGGCACAGGGCTGAGGCTGACAGGTCAGTAGTTCCCAGGGGTCCTCCTTTATGGCTTTTTAAAAAATGGGTGCAGTATTTCCCTTTTTTGTCATCAGGGACTTCACCTGACTGCCATGACTTCTCAAATATCATGGAGAGTGGCCTGGCAACTATGTCAGGCAATTCCCTCTGGACTCTGGGATGCATCTCACCGGTTTATGATGCTATAAACTATATCTGTAAAGTGCCCAAGATAGTGTTAGCCATTTACAAATTACACCTAACAAGTCATAAATAGGATTAGGAGAAAAGATAGCCTTTTAAACAGGAGTTCGCTAGCTACATTAGAGCAAGGTATCAAAAATCCTGCTGTCACCAGGCGGTATTAATAGTCTAATCCCTCTTTATTAGCATTTTAGAGGCAGAAGTCTGCCATAATGAGAATGACTGTGCTAGCATCAAAGAGAATATGCAGTCAAGTGTTATTTAAGACCATGGAATATTTATGTTTCAACATAGAGTCAAAACTGTGCATTTTTGTATAATGATGTCAGAACTCCTTTGGCTACCAGGGACCCCCTTCAGACTGAAACCTGCAGAGATAAGAGAGAACCTTGCTGCAGCCACACATGAGCCTCTGCCTTTGCCAGCATGGAAGAAAGGATGGAAGCAGGGTAAGGAACACAGTGTCCTCCTTCATACAGCCCGTTGGCACCAGGAAAAGGTATGGTGGAGCAAGCAGCTTGGATAAGTACTAGTTGACCTGTGGGTGAGGCCGGTTCTCTCCTGTTTGGGTTATAAAAGATATCAAAAAATTATCCTTTCAATGAGCCGTGTGTCATTGCCTGCTTTTCTGCGGAGAGATTCCCCAGTACCTCAAATAGGCCAGAGTTAACTCAGTGCTAAAGAAACCACCAGTCAATGCTACAGGTTGTTGTCCACTATCTAAAGCTATGAGGAGGCTAAATAAAAACAACACTAGGTTTCAGAGAAGCCACCATATAATCCTTTCCAGCCACTGGAGAATTTTCAAGAATTTGGAAGATTTCCTAGTTTGAATTAGTCAAATAAATTAGATGACTAACATTTTTCAGAGGGCAGCCATAAAAAATGCTTGGAGTAAATAAAATTATTTCATACTGATAATCTGACTTAGTCTAAATTACAAAAAAGAAAAAAAAGAAAATCACTCAAGTAATTTAAATATTTTCTTTAAATGTGAAATTAGTTAAAGGGTAAAATCTGCCACAATTTTCAAACTGAGACATTTACAATTAGTTTAAGTCTCAGTGAGTGCATACATCTATTTTTAAAAAAATTTAAAAATAATTTAAGAGGAAAATTCTAGTGCTGTACAAGCCACATGTTTCATTCCCCACTCTCACCCATGGCCATGGCAATCTCTGCTTTACTCAGAAAGAGCTGGGAGCATCCCTCTCTTCCACATTTTACAGCACACCCTCTTAGATGGGAACTGGAAGCTGCAGCACTGGTGGTCTGACCCAGGGACAGGACTGGGAGTTAGCACTACCCTGGGAGGAACAGTCAGTTCACGTCTCTTAGTGCTGTGTCAAGTTTCTGCAGATTCAGACTACGACCTGCCACCATTTTTCAGTTCTTCTTCCCCATCTCCTGGGATAAACACACTTTTTTTTTTTCACTAAATTAAAATTGGGAATCCGATATAACAATATGCCAGTAAGATCTGGAGCTTTTGGCTTGCCTTTCCATTGTCTGTGCTTCAATCAGTCAGCTCACACCAAGATTATAAAAAACCTGACCCAGGAGTTTACAGTCTGAAGCCCAAATTGAACAGAGCAGTCAGCACATTATGTATTCCACTGAACAATGAGGTCTTCAGTCCCTTTTTGAACCAGTTTTCATTACATGAATTATGCTTGTATCATATTGCTGAGAATTACACAAAAGCATGATTTTTGAAATGAGTACAGCAGACAACAATGTCGATAACGCAGGTTGTTAGTAAAGTGTGTATACGAATAGCAGCATGAGAAGCATTTCAGAGAGCTCTGAGCATGTTCAGTAGCACACCCATATGCATGCAGCATTTCAGAAATGTGAAGCTTTACTATTATATTATTTCCTTTGGAAGGGAGCTAGCAGAGGATGTTCCCATACATTTTTTGCTTGTGATATTTTGCATGTATAGAGCCCCTACTGAAAGGGGCTTTATATATGATGTGAGTAAAAGGATGTCCAAAAAAGAATAAAATTATACTGTTGGGATTTCTAACAAATATCCTATCTTCCCTTCGTAGTCTATCCCATGCTAAGCAGTAAGAGTAGAACTTTATTCCTAATAAAGATTTATAGCTACTACCATGATTTCTCACCCATGCTGCGGAAACACTATCCAGATGACCAAAGATTTTGTAATCAAACAAGCTGCAACATATATCCAGCTGAAACAGCAATTTAGCAGGCTCAGAGCAAAACCAAACTATTTTTGAGGCATATAAAATCATGAAGAGCCTTTCCCAATATATACTGTGACTAATAATCATCAGCCCATATAACAATGACATTTTAGCTACTCCCTCTGTGGTCACCTTTCATTTGCAACCATCATGTCTACATCTGCAGGATGAGAAATTGCAGTTTAAAAGTGAGATTTTATCAGCTTTCCCAGACAGAAGTAGGTTGGGAAAAATGACAAAGAGAAAATTTCCTTTCATAGTTTAAGGAATAAATCAGCAACTAATAAACATTCTAATTTAATAAGTGCATATATCCTGCTAACAAATTTTCTTTTGAATAACAGAACTGAAAGGTTGTTGTGATGTTTTGGTTTTGTTTGGATTTGTATTTGTTGGTTTGTTTGGTTGTTTTTTTTTCAAAGAGTAAATCCCACAATTAAATTACAGGAATAATGAAAAAAATTGAGCAATGTCCACATAGAGACTTTAAGCTGGGAAATCACAAGACAAATGTTCTTTTTCCAGTTGAGAAATAAAATCCTAACCTGCCATTTTAGACACTCAGTTGTAATGCAACTAGCACTGGCCTTGGTTGACAATTCTCTTGAAGAGCCTATGAACCTTGAACAGCATGGCTGAAATCTTGTGTTTCTGCTACAACATGCCTGGCAGTTGGGGCAGAGCTGATGTAACTGGCCTCAGATATATATTCTCCACGTCAGCCAGAGCTCTTGCTTCCCTTTACTGATATGGGGGGATTCTGACATGCAGCATCCACAAAGTGAGTAAAAGGGCATGGCTGACCCTGGGTCCCTTGCATGTCTTCATCAGCTCAATCCCATCCATCAAATCCTCTGACTTGAAGGTAAGACCTTGCCAGCCAAATCTGCAGATGAGCTCATAGCGCACACACCATTGGTACTGCACCATGGCATGACTGCTCTCATGCACCATGATCCATGGGATGGCTACCTCTGCCCTACAGGGTCTCACAGAGAAACCCAGGCTAGGGAGGTGTCATACAACTCCATGCAATTCCACTGAGTAGCTCTTACATTGTTTTCATCCTGTCACTTGCCACAGGACCACGACCCATCAGAGTCTCCCATCATCCATAACACTGCACTTTGGCCCTCACTGTCACATAATCTCACCCATTTGACATTTCCTCTAGGGTGTGAGAGGCTTTGCATTATCTGTGTCCTAGAAAAGGTGCCTGAGAGACCCAAATGACAAAAACTAGCCAGCCCTGAAGGAGGTCTGGAAGAGCAGCACTCGCCAATATGTTAGCAGATATCGCAGTCTCCAGCTGTGGAGTATTCGGGGCGAACTTTATCAGAATGGGAATCTTAATGTAAACAAATTACTCCTTCTGGGTTCTTGTAGCCCAGCAGGCCAGAACAGGTAAATATCTACTATCTCAGCATTCCAGCAACTATTAGAAATACCCACAGAGGCTTCAATCGTGCTTAATAATTAAAAGTAAGGAAGGGAGTTTCAGGCATTGTGTTAATCAACAGGTGCTAAAGGAATATGACCTTCCTCAGAGGCAAAGTCTGGCATGACAGCCAGTATTTTCCATGACACATACTAGAAAGCACTGAAACACAATCAGCAAAATTATTTCCTTGCTTCAAGATTCAATATTTTAATAAATGAGTCACAGATACAGGCTTCAGATACTCCTATGATAAAACTGGAGTATAAGTCATATGTATAAAATCCACTCTTGCCCCATAAGCTGCCTGTGATTGTTTTTTTCCAAATACTGGCCTAGGGAATGTCTGGTATGTTCAGACTGATGCAAGAAGTCTGGATTTTATATTCATGATCCCAGTTTATCAGCAGACAAATGTCATGCGAATGGACTTGTCTCAGCGCTGATTTCAAGAATTAAGGAAAATTTAGCAACAGAAAAAACTTTGCTGGTCCATTATCTGAAGTAGCCAAATCTCATCAGAAGTATATGCTTTAGTAAAGGGAAAACATGGTTTTGTCAGACTGCATTTGAGTACACAATAAAGAGTTCATGACAGAAATTGTTAAGTATGGAAGGAAAAACATTCATTAGTACATGCAAGGAGTAGTGTAGAAAAGAGCTGTTATAGGTGGTCTAATGACTAAGATAAAGGTCTGAGATTCAGGAAAACTGGATTTAATGGCAGCCTCTGACACTGACTTTCTTTATGACCTTGGGCTACCTACCAGATGCTGGCCCTAAGTTATCTAGCTATACAGTAGAGATATGATTACTTAAAGCCCCTTACCCTGCTGTGGTTGGGTCTCCTGTGTTGTTACATAGAGACATAGGCTGAGAGAGATTTCTTTGACCATGAAGGAAGGGAAGGATGAGATGGAAGAATCCGCTCAAAGATAAATGTGACCTGATCTACGAAACAAGCAGAGCACAGGTTTGGCAAGCTTGGGGGCTGAAGGAGAGGCTTCATCCATGCAGATGGCATGATGGTGAGCTGGCGGGACAGGGATTGCTGTTGAGCGTAGAGCCATTAGCACTATGGGGAGGAAAGACCTGCCTGTAAGGAAGGTTTTACCAGGCAAAGCCACAGCTGACAGCATGGCACTGCAGCTGGTGTGCCAGGAAGGCACGAAGGGCAGGGAGATGAGAGGGACGTTTTTAAGAGACTTCACATCAAGGAGATGCTGATGAGTGGAGAAGCTCACAGATTTCAGCAGACAGACTGAATATGACAGTAGGGGGCATCTAAATATACAGCCAAGTCCTCAGGCCTGGCCCATACTCAAGGGATTTGTCGACCAGCCTTCTCCATCATGATTGCAAAAGAATCATGCTCATAACCATGACAGCTAAAGCCTTCTACTGATACTGTTACATCAGCCAAGCAGCCTCTGCTACTCTAAGTTCCTTCCTGCAGGGAGCTGGATTCAGATGGCTCAAAGCACTCTCTTGTGGGTATAAGCTGTGTTTCTGCTTGGGGGGTTTGCCAAAACAGATATACTGGCAAAGCAGCTAAGGTTGTCAAAGCCAAAGTCGTCTCCTTTTACTTCAACTCAGAGCTACACTGATTTGCACCAGAGAAACAGCTGGCTCTCCAACCAAAATAGCTCATTAGTCAAGAGCATATTCCAAGGCTTGAATCATCTTTAGCAAAGGAAAGAGGCTCAGTGTCAGTGAGTTTGACAGAGGACACGGGAAAGGCTAACTGACCTTTATAGAGAATGTCAGCACAGGGAACCAAGGCTTAATCCTCAAAAAGTCCTGAGGTATCACTCTTGTCAGTGCCAGGAAATTTGTCTCCCTCTGAACAGGCAGGCACACTTACCAACAGAGCATGCAGGTCCAGATGCTTATGTGTGCCTTGATTATCGCATAATATTATCAAATAGGATTTTTAGAAACATTTAAAGTGCCCTGCTCAAACAAACTAAGCTTCCTCCTTCGGAGGTCAGCCAGCACATTTCTTCGATGTAAATATTAACTAATGAGTATGTTGAATGTGCTCTCTCCCTCTATCACCTCTTGCCTGAAGAGAGTAAAATGGAATGTTGTTGGACACAATTAATTTCCCTTTTGCCAAACTAGAATACTGTCACTAGAGCATGATTGGAGTGAGTTGAGGAATTTCCTAAGCATGGGATACCTCAGGAAGTAACGGTAAGAAGTACAGTGATAATAGCTTTGCCTTGTAAGGATGAGAAGCTCTTGACATTCATAGATCTCCAAGTTTCCTGTAAACCTACTGAATTCCTTGTAAAATATTTTTAATTGCCTTAGCAAAACCACTAAGCCTTTATGAGGAAGCCTGTGTGGCTTGGCTTTTTGAGCTCCATCTCCCTCTTTCCATTCATTTTCCAGATGAAAGCAAGCCAAGAATTCCTGAGTTCTCTGTGATATACATGGCCATTGTCACTGGACAGTCTGCCACTGACAGGGGCCGGCTCCTGTGTTTTGCTCACCACTACCAATGCCATTGCATTGAGAATTATTGACGTTGTTACGGAGGCTGCTATAGTCGTGTGAGTATAAATAAACACAGTGCTAGTAAAAGACACTCAAGGATAAATGGCAAAGGTACTGCATTTTGTGAGACCAAAATAACTCTGTGCTGTGCACTGGAAGTACCTTCGTCTGGTTGTCGTGTACCTGCTGTTACCAGCCAGGGTCCTTGTCTTCCCCTGACAGGCAAAAAGCATGTGTTACATCAAAAGTCATGGGGCTCCCCTCTGGAGAGAGAAGGATGTGACCGGTCCAAAATGCCCATGTTTTGCTGCAGTGGGTGGCTTTAGTGAGAGCCAGGGGTCAGTTCCACAAATTGGACCAATTAAATATCAATTTGATCCTAGACAAATGGGTACTGAAAGAGCCACACCCCTGGCATATGATTCTGTTGATATTAATTCATCAGGGACAAGCTTGGCTTGGATGGTACCTCAGATGAGAATGTGAAACCACGGGACAGTATTCTGTCAAAATACAATATACAGACAAGTTTTGGATCTTCAGTGTAACTGACAAAGACTCACATCTAGAACTCACTGGAAAAGTAAAACAGTGTTTTGGCATGAATACTGGTGTTTGTAAATGTCCTCTTAACTCTTGAACATTCTTTGAGGTTAGGAAGTTGCTATTCCACTGCTTCCTGTTTTCTTTGCTTATTCTGTTTTAAATTAGAACATTATGGAGAAATCCAAACCTCAGAGCCAATTTGTCTTTTTGTTCTCACTCGATAAGTCTTTTGCTCTCCCGGGTACAGTGATGTTTATTTTTAAAGGAATCTTTCAGTGATCTTTGTTTAAAAAAAAGGGAAAAAATCCAGAGACAATTCTTATCCTGCCATGCTTATTGTATTACATGTAAGCCCATTTAAGCAGTAAATTACTCTTGATATTAAACCTAGATTATTGGATTTTTACCTGACTTCCCTGCTTTGCTACCAACCTTCTGCTCAGTGCTGTACATCCGTTTTCCCTTCTTTGAAGAGAATGTGACTAGAATGTATCCTAGTCACAAGAGCCAGGTGTTTCTGACTGTGGAGAGAATGCCTAAAACTGAAAAAGAATATAGTTATACTCATGCCAAGTGGACAGTGACACAGCAGTTAAAGCCTGTTTGGAAATGAACATTTAGAATTGCACAGAAACCTATTATTTTAATGCAGATATGCTCTCAGCAAGGTTTCTCGCATTTCCATAGTTGCACAACTTCTGCTGAAAGATTATACACGGGACTGACATTTGGACTTTCATCAGCCGATAGTTCAGACTCAACATCAAGAAGAAGGACGACTGTTCAAAGACATGATTTAAATTGTCTACTTAATTGCTAATAGGCACATACAACTTTGTTCTCTTTATAAAGTTACAGCCTTACTGCAAAGCTCAGCTCAGTTCTTGGAGGGTTTTCCTCCTCAAGATTTCATCATCCACAGAGAGGCTTCAGAAACTTTCTGAGTTTTGCTCCAGGACATTAATGGCTCCATGTAGTTGGTTAGCAGGGGGCAGAGTGTCTCGCTTGTTGAGATACACCATCTGCTGCTATGGGCCTGGAAAAGTTGCTCATGCTTCCAACTAGAAGACTCCAGAGGATTAAGTAGCATCCAAGGCAGCTCTTCTGACAGTATTGAAATAAAGAATGTTATCATGTCAAAAACACTGAGTTAAAACCTAAATTAAACCTCATGTACTTATGGTAGCCTTTCCGTGGGTGTGAACCTGCTTATCCAGCAGGCATGCAACATCTGAAGCACCACACTTTCAGGGACAAGGTAAAAGCATAACAAGAAAACCAAGGTCTTCTTGGGGTGTGTTTGCACTGTGCACTGGAAGTGTGCGCAGCGCAAGCTCCTAGGACAGGTACCAAGAACTGTGAAGATAAAGTAGCATAGGTGCCAGCCCACCCTAGCAACCTGAATATGTGCCCAAGGGTCTCAGAGAGCTTGTCTTCTGGTGACTAATCTGTGGACTTGATGATCTTAAAGGTCTTTCCAACCATAGCAATTCTGTGATATTCAGATGCTTAGTGCGAATCATAGAAAAAGTCAGATCAGAAATGACTTCTGCAAGACTCTCATGCAATCTTCTACTTAACAAAACAGAAGGTTTCTCAAGGCCTTATTTATCTGCATTTTGAGTGTCTCCAAGAATAGAAATTGCACCCACTTTCTGGGCAATCTGCTCTAAGTGCCTGCCAACCCTCACAATGAAGAGTTTTCTTCCTTATGCCTAGCTGGACTGGATCCCAGCTGGTCCTATGGATTTGTCTACATTTAGTTTACTTAAGTGATCCCAGCATCGCCCTCTTCAACTGTGGGTAGCACTTCTGTCTTCCAAACTGTGCCATTAGACATGGATGCCTGGGACCAGATTCTGCCAGTAAAGACAGAGAAATAAAATGCTGAAAACCTCAGACTTTTATGTGTCCTTCATCATGAGATCACCTGCCCTGTTCTGCAGTGGACCCACATTTTCTTTCTTCCTTTCTCTACTAATGTACCTGTAGAAGTCCTTCATACTGCTCTTCACATCATCACCAGTTATCAGCTCAAGTCCAGCTTTGGCTTTCCTAATCCCATCCCTGCATGCCTCTCTAGTTCTACACTGCTCCTTGATTGCCTGTCCCTGCTTCCCCCTATTACATGTTTTCTTTTTGAGTTCAGTCAGTAGTTCTCTGTACACTCAAGCTGTCCTCACACACTGCGTGCTTAGCCTCCTGTACAACAGTATGGATCATTGCTGGGCTTAAAAAGATGGTCCTTAAAGATCACCTGACCCTCCATGTCTCTTTACTCTTCACAGGAATGTTCCAAGGGAAGCTGCTTGCTAGTTCCCTGAACAAGCCAAGGTCTGCTCTCCTGAACCCGGGGTTATTGTTCTCCTACTCACCTTTCTCTGCTTTCTCATGATATTAAATTCTACCACCTCCTGTTGTCTCCAAGGCTGTCATTGACCATCACAACCCCAACCACTTCTTCCTTGTTTATGAGCAGCAAATCAATCAGAGCATCCCCTACTCAGCCTGTCCAATATCCGTGTTAAGAAATTGTCCCTGACCCGCTCCAGAAACCTGGATTGCTTGTACCCTGCTGTGTTTCCTGCCCAGCAGATTTCAGTTCAGTCAGTATATCCTATAAAAGCCAGGGTTTGAAACAGTGACGCTTCTTCCACTTGTCTAGAGAAGGCTTCATCTATTTTGTCGTCTTGACCAGGTGATCTGTAGCAGATGCCTACCACAATGTTACTTGTGTTGTCCTTTGCTCTGATCCTGGCCCATAAGCTCCTGACCAGCTCATCACACAGTCCATAGCAGAACTCCATGCATCTGAACTGCTCTCTCTGTGCAGAGCATAACCCTCTTGAACATCTCACCTTCCTCCTTTTAAAAAAGCATGTATCCATCCAGCACTTCAGCTGTTAGAGCTCTTATAGCTTCTAAGTACACAGAAGGAATGGATGGGTTAATCCCCTGCCTATCCAGGTCTGCAATACTGTGTCTCCCAATCCAATCAATATACAGATCTGGGCACTGTCTTGAGATGGCTTACTGTGAACACCTAAATTAGATGGTGCACCTTAATCTCTTGATTATTATACTGAAAAATGTTAATAGCAGTCTTGGGGCAAGTCTTTAATCCACAACCCAAACAAGTCTCATTATAGTAAACATGCCATGCATACTCTTCCAGGTCCAGTAGAAAGAATAACCATCTAATGGAGTAAAGACAGATGAACAATGGAAGCCCTCTCTCAAAGATCTAGTTTCCATGGCAGGACTTCACAAAACCAGAGACTTCCCTGCTTGCCCAGACGTGGTTGTGGTTGATGTGCTTGTGCTGGCCACACAGAAAGAAGTCACATAGAAGGGGCACCCTTTTGAGGTCAGACCTTGTCAGGACCAGCAGACTTGGGAATGTATGTCCAGAAAATACTTGTGTTTGTTTCTGCTATATTCAAGGAAAGGGAAAAAGAGTCTGTTGATCTTTCTGTAAATAAACAAGATCACAGGGAGAAATGCACATTTATATTATCAGTGCCTCTTCCAAATAGAAAGGCTGTACCAGAAGACAGTATACTTACAGCCTGTTCTGTCAACGTTTAAATGCTCGCTTACACATGGAAGAAGGTTGGGTAAGAATATCTTCACATTCTGTGAATTGCAGTTTGGTTTCTCTGCTTCAAGCTGTAAAAATCTCACTGCAAACACTTACAATTTAGTCTGAGCCACAGGAGCTGTAACTGGTGCATGGTGCTTCCAGTGCAGTTTGTTTACAGGATGAAGTTCGCCTTAGTCCCAGCCAGAGCAGGAACACATATCACCAACATTTGGAAGCCTTGCTTAAGGAAATCCAGATTGACAGCCTCTGTTCCTGCTGCAAACCACTGCCTGGTCCAATTTCCAGTTTGACGGCTGCTCTCTTTCCCCCAGCACACCTGAAGGAGAAAAGGCAGCATGCCCGTCCCCAGGTGAGGAGGGACTGAGGTGATGATGCCAACTGTCTGTACAAAGGAGCTGCTGTTTGTTCTCCTTGGCTGGAAGGATGGTTGGTTGCTTGGTTGGTGCAGCTTTGGCTTTGAGAAGGCAAGGGAGACAAACCATAGAACAAACTGGAGCAGTAAGAAACAACTTCAGAGCTCTGTCAAGGATTTGTGGGAGCGTTTTTTGTATCTGACTGGGGAAAGAAGATGGACTAAAAAAATTGCCCCCAGGAAGAGAGAAGACACTGGCAGGATCAGAAAACACGATGGCATTTTTCACCACTGCAGCACCCAGTGAGCCCCCAGTTGGCTAGTAGTAACAAAAAGCCACATTCTTGAACACATATAGGAGGGTTAGTCTCCTGGTCTCACTGAAGCTTAACACTACTAAAATGCCTGTATGAGTCCAAGCAAAAATGGACAAAACCTGTCATTTGCCGATGAAATGCTGCTTTTGCCCTGTCTCTCTTGCACAGAAAAATTGGCAGGCTCAGACTGCCTCGGTTTTCCGTGTATAACAGGCACTGGCCCCTAACAGGACAAGTAGAACAGGACTGAACTGGAGGGACCAAAGACAAGAAACCTGCAAGGCCCCCAGGTCCTGCCATGCCAGCTCACAGAGAACTTGCTGAGCCCTGTAGTCCTGCTACTCTGTGGGTGCTGCCTTCACAGGTTACTGCTCCAAAACCACCTGTGCAACATGAGAATGCATTTGAGCTTACTTTGCTCAAGTGCCTCAAGATACCCAACTACATATTAGGGTTACACCACATCTAGACAGCTTCCCTTGCCATGCTGCCGTCTCTCTCCCAGCTGCAAAGCCTGAAACCCCCAAGGGCAGAGTTTCCTTAATTAATCATCAGGCAGATTCTTTTTTTTTTTTCTCTCTGTCTCTTTTTCCATTTCTGAGTTGCGATGTTTCCTGCCAACTTTCTGCTTGGCGTGAATTTCTACAACAGAGCAACAGAACTTCTGAAAATAGACACTTACACAGGAAAGCCTGACACACCCTATATGGAGCCTGAGTGGCAGAACCATAATCAAAAGCCAGTCAAGACACTAGACCATGCTAGCAGCGTTCAATTAAGGCTCTGAGCAAAGCAGCCCTAAGAGAAGAAAGCAAATGAGAACGCTATAAATGCTCTTGCACAGAACCCCACCAAGCCCTTTTCATCACAAGGAGGCATTTGAGTTTGTGTTCTTTATGGTAACCCCAGCTCAGGCAAGTTATTCCAATATAGTTGGCATGTTCAGAACCCCTGTAAAAATAAAAATTCATGGAAATGGCCAACTTGCCGTCATTTCCTGATATGAAATTGCATGCAAAACCTATGGGAAAAAAGCCAGCAGTCATATGATACAAGTTTGAGCTCTGCCTGTCATTAGCAAGGGTGGGTTTTTCAGGGTAAAATTCTCCTGGGCCAAATAACAGGAGACTGATAAATAAAGCTTGTCAACTGCCCTTTCTGACTCACTCTCTCCTGCTGGAGGGATGACTCATTGTCATGTGTGAAGGGCTGCCAGGTCTTGCTTACATGCTTAAACAAGCATGGGTTGCCTGTGTTAGACATACATTACCTCAAAAGAAGCAAACGCTTAACTCTGAGAAAGCAGCTGTGGAAAGGACTCTGCTGACTAAAGGATCTGAACTTCAAGGTATTTCTCAATCCTTTCTGGAAAGTTCAAGATTACCACAGAAAACTTAGACTCAAAGCCATGGCTGAGGGCTTGGCTGATGATTGCAGTGTTTTAAACCAGGGCTCACTAAGACCATTAGGTTTTACCCAGGTAACTCCTGCAGAGTAAGCCACACAGTGTGTTCTAGGTACAGACAGAAGTAACTGAGACCAGGTCTGGAGATGCCTTTTGTCTAAGGAAAATGGAGTGCCAAAAGCAGTCACTCATTTCTTGCTATTTTGTGGCAAGAAAGTAGCCTATGGGGCTGCTCCCCTTAAGGACACTGTGAGGAGCCTGCCTTGAATCTGGAGAGGGGCAAACATAGCATGTTGAACATCCTCTCTCAGTCTGAGTAGCTCATCAACTGCTTTTGAGCAACACCAGTAGCTGCTCTGCACTTCCTCCTCTCTGCAGTTACCTTGCAGGTAAGTGACAGTGCACAAAAAGCTCAATCGCTTCCAGGAGCTTTGCTGCCTACATGAGTGTGCTCTCCACCCTTTGGTCTTCTCCTGTCATCCTAGGCCCACCACAGGCCAAGTGTGTAACTCTGTGAAATCTCTGCCCCAGGGACTGTTCACAAATCCATGTTATTAGCACATCCCACAGCCTACATTGCCCTGCAGGACTGATGTGGCAAAGGACACCTTTCCCTCACACTCTTTCTAAGGCCCCACACAATGCCCGCTTGTTCACCATGACAAAGTAAGGTGCTTTTGCAAGGACTAGTGTACTGGGATGTCAATCCACAGATCAGATGCCCAGAGAGACAAAGCTATACCCATCCTTTAGCATACAGAGCTCTCCTAATGCAAGAACTGAAAGGTATCTCCCAAGACCAAGAGAAGGAAGCTGTGCTGTACCCTACTTCAGCCCCAGGTATTACCCAGCATCTTGCTGCATCATTTGGTAGGGTAACCATACTGCTGCAGGGCAGTGATACCACAACTGCCTCCTATGTGTTCGGCCAGGAATGCCTCATCCAGGAGTTGCCCATGCAGCCAGGAAAGATAGTTGCACATGCTTTGGCCCAGCCAGGCTTTCAGAAAACCTGCAACTAAAGCACCATCTCAAGGTCTCGTCACCATTTTTCAGACCATATGAGCACTAACCTGCCTGCAGAAAATGAATGTATAACCTAGAAATGTAAATTTTTAGTAAAGAGTGTACCATTCCACATCATGTGCATGAGGAAGGTATAACAGTCTCACACATTTCTAAATGTATCTTATATCTTTATTCTCCTTTGGGAGAATATATGTGTTTTCCATCCCACAAAACTTCTAAGAGGTTATTTTTATGTATTTTTGCTCTGTACCAGAGCAGATGTCCAATGAAAAGCTTGAGAGACAGGCCACAACAGCCTCATCTAATGGTAAGAGGACTCATCTGAACCATGGAAAACAAGCCTAGGCCACAATACTTCTTAGGTGTTAAGAGAATATGTGCCAGTCTAAGTGAAGAGACTAAATAATAGCTGTGAATCTGCTGTTCAAGTGGCTGTCTCAATAAGGCAGAGCAAGCCCGTCCCACACAAGACCTGGTCCCTGGACTGCTGGTTACTCCAGAAGAAGTAAATTTCTCATCATAATTGTGCTACAGAATTTCATCCTTTTAAAAACCGAGCCACACATTGCACAGGAAAGTTGTATTATTTTTATCCAGCATAGAGATATTGTGCTGAAAACCTTCCAAACCAGCACTAATGTGTCAAATTTCTCTTAACAATGATGAAAATATTACCTCTCTGGTTCTCTTCCACTGTTTAATCATCCATTATTTTTCCATTGTTTCTTATTGACTATGAAAAAGCCAGGATTTCATCCTAAATTTTCCTCCTGATGCTCATGATTAGTGTATACAGATAGTCTTATAAGTGAAATTTCTTACCATAAATTCCTTTTGTTTCAACATACTGACATCTCAACTGCGTATTTTAAGTTTGAACATCTAAGATCTACTTTCCTAATCATGTAAAATCAATGATAAAGATGAATATATATATATATATAATCACAAACATAAAATGAAATGAAGAGTTGGTAGAAATTTTAAATAACAGCATTTCTCTTTGCTATACTTACTTCACAATGAGTCATAAATTAGGCTAGCTATACCCAAGAACAAAATGAGAGACGATGGAAATAATAATAAAAGAAAGTAAACACAATGTAATAAAGATCCCAGAGTAAATTCCTTCAAAAGTAAACTTTCAGCAACTTTTAGACTGTAGTAAGTCATGTCTCCTGGTTGCTTTGCTAACCCTTTAGAAAAAGGGGGTTGACATAAAAATCACTCATCATATTCACCTGCAGGTGTCAAAGCACTTCCCAAAATAAGTCAGGAAAGCAATCTTCTCAGAAATGGTGCATTTCTGGGGCATTAAGATGAAGGAGAAGCTGTTAGCAATAGAACAAGGAATTACAGTCCAGGTCTGCAGTCACCCAGACCAGATCCTTGTGGGCTAAACCACCCCACCTCTGACAAATGAGTCATGCTTCTTAAGCTACAATTTCAAAGTGATTTACTTAGCAATGTGAAACTGTGCCACTCAACACAGATACCACTTCTGCTGGCTGCTCTAATTACAGTCACCTTCTGCCACTGCTCTGGAGAGCCCAGTGCTCCAACTTCTAAGCCTGTTTTGGGGGCTTCTCATAGGTGGCAAACTGAGGTCATTTGCCAGGATGGAGGAACGACTCATTCTTCCTTGTTCTTGTTCTTCCTCTTCCTCCTCCTCCATTGTCCCATGAGGCATGCTTGTAAGAGATTTTAACTCACTAAAATGAGTTCCAATGATGCCCATCCTGTTAGAAAACATTGCATTAATCTGCTCGACACAATGAAGCAAAGGAAAACAGGAGAAAGGGGGACAGATTTGTAATGTTTCTTAGGTAAACCAGCATGGAACCCTGCCTCCTTTAGCAGACAGTATCTGCTCTCCTCCAGGGAAAACAAATAACCATGCTTATACCCTCAGCACCTTGCACACCATGTCAGGTGCCTGTCTGGCGTGTGCACGCACACAACAGGAGTTACATATGTCCAAGGGAAGCTCAGCACTCCCTGGAAAGTTTGCATATGAATTACATGACTCTGTGCATAAGCTGTAAAGCCAAGATGCTCAGGATGCACTCAAAGCACGCACAAAACAATTCTGTGTGCTTTTGTAGCAAATTTCACACTCTCAGGAAATACCAGACTTGCTGGTTGTGTGTTTTAGATATGTCCAAAGATTTTGCATGTACAGTCGCATTCATTATATTGCTAGAACTCTGAAGATCCAGACAAATGAAGGCAATCCTCAAATGCTAATTTCCAGGAAGAAAAAGAAGAACTGTGAGGGAAAGTCTTATAGGGAGCCTTTACATACACTTCAACAGAGCAAAACTGATTTACAGTGGTCATGTTTAAATGAGTTATTACCATTAAAAATACTGTAGTGGTGCTGCAGTTAACCATGTTAACCTGTTAACCATGGCTGGATGGGAAATGGAATTCCTCTCATATGGCATATCCAGGTTAGAAAGATTTTGGTTTTATCATGAATCAGAAAAAAAGGATCTACTTCTATTACAATTGAAACTTTTTTAAAGTACAATGTAGTAACAAAACTACTTTTTCAGAATAAAGTACATCAGTAATACCTGACCAGAACAGTATTAAAAACTAAAAATAAGAAATTGGAATGAATCATGAGAGAGAAAAAACAAACATCCCATTTTGATTTTGAGAGATTTTTACTTATTTCTGTTCAAATTTATGTTAAAGCATATTTCCTTTCCCCAGAAAACTTTGAGTTTTAACAAAGCACTACGATGAACAGTAGCTCTGCTAACCAAGAGTGCTACCTCTGACGGTTTCAGGCTCTCTCAGGTCCTTCAGGACCTACACTTCTGTTCCTCTCTAACTCCTGTGTACACCAAATCCTCAGTCCTGTGGCCCGTCTCCCCATGAGGAAGAGCTAGCTATCCAACATTGTTCCTCATAGCTCTACCAAGCCTATTTATGCAGAGAAATAACACCTTACTTGGTAATGAACAATTCTGAGAAGTCCGGCGGGCCAGCACACATGCAAGGTCAAGGGTCTCCATCCTGGCAGTAGTGGTTCTGGGTGAGGTATTGAGTACTGTCCTTCTTTAAGGGCAGCAGTGTGCTAAGCAGTGGCGAGTGCTGTTTATGGAAGGATGCTTGGCATGGACTTTTCTTGAAAGAAAACAAATGCAGGTGTTACCTCAGTGTAATTGGACAGGCCAGGTTCCCTAAGGACTCACCATGTGTCAAAAGTGTACCTCAGATATGGCAATCGCACTGTATTTGCATCAACAGTCCAGTCTATTGGTTTCTGCAAGTCAACGGTGTTCTTGTCTCTTAAGGTGGGATTGAACACATTAGAGCAAAGAAGCCTGCTGGTTTCTTCCTGAATCACTTGGAAGTGCTTCGGCTTGAACACAAGCCAAGCCACGTAGCAGCAGAAGTTGTAGAAGCCCTAAACTGAAAGCACAGATACCCTTTTCACTGGGAAAAGGCCCAGAGTCCCACTGCACCCCAGAGTGCAGGTTGGCATGACTCCACTAATATGCCAGCAACCATTTGGCATCAAACTTTATCATGCATGCATCAGTGAAGATTTGAAATAACTGGTTTTTTAAAGGTATGCAAATAGATGAGGCTAGAAACAGAGTGACCTCAGATGGATTTCATCTCACTCCACTGTGACCAATTTGGCTTAGTCTTGCCACTAGAAACTAAGGATGTTTCCCTCAATAATCAATGGAAAGAGACTGATGGGATGAATCACTCTGAAGAGTTCCTGTCGCACACATCTATCTCAAGAGGCAACAATTCACCCTCAGGCTGAGCTTCTCTTTTCTGTAGTGGCTGTCAAGGCAGTTGAAGGGCATGATCTGACTGGACAGCTATTGTTTGGGCAGCAGCAGGTAGACAAGGTGATCCCCACTCTGAATGACAGCATTATGATCACAGAAAATATTACTACCAAATATGAACTCATCACATCTCACCTTCACATGTCTGCTTGCTGATTAAAAAACCAAAATCTAGCTTTTCACTCCTATTTAACATTTTGTGATCCTTGGCATAAGCTGAATCAACTCCCAATAAATCGGATCTCTACTAAGCCTGTTCTTGAAAGGATGCCATCACTGGGACTGCTGTGTATCCCTGGAATTGAATCCACAGTTCCTCTCTTTCAAAGAAAGGCTTCCCAGTTTATGAAGTACGAAGCATAATTTGGGCCCAGCTGTTTTGTACTGATTTGCTGAAGCTCTGCTACATAATAAGTCTCATAAATGGCTGATGGAGATGTAAGTTGCAGGCCTGAAGAGCTTATTGGCATCCAGAAATGGTGCCAAGGGCAATGGAAATAAGAGAAGGCTGTAAAATTTCTTACCTACAGAGATGAAACTATGAGGCCAACAATGAAAAGAAATCTGTAGACCAAACTTTCCAGAGGGACCTCAGGCTGTGGTGGCAACTGCCTGGGGACCAAGAGCCACAGAGGGATTGAAACTACCCAGCTGAGGGTTCCAAGGGGAAGAGGCTTGGGCTGAAAGGCAAAAAGATGCTATTTTACAGGGACATGTAAGCCCTAGAGGAAAAATTTTATTCTAGGTACTCTGACCCACAAGTAAACTACTGAGGGAACCAAAAAGGAAAGGAGCTTTGGATGTGCAAGGGAAAGACATGCTCTGGGCTGACATTCAGTCACACTCTCCATTTGTCTTTGTGTCTTTCTTACCTCAAAGAAGCTCCAATCTTTCTGCAATGATGTTTTTCTCCTAAGGCAGTGAACAAGAGCAGAAAATTAATAGCAGCAGTCATTCTTTCAGTTCTCTGAACAGAGCATTGAATATGACTCATTGGGCTATGCCAAGCTGGCATTTCACCAGGGCAATAAAAGTTGTTGCTGGTAGATCCTCATTACTAGCATGTGGACACTCACTGTCCAAGAGAAAGGCAGGACTTCTGCGTTGCCTCAGAAGGAGAAAATGCAAAATATTGTATGGCTCCGTTAATTACATCTGACAGAGAACAAAGCTGGATGTGATGAGCAGGCGAGGCTCCCCTGCTATGCTATCTAGACTGAGCTCTCTGCATGGGCCTCTTGTAAGTGGTCAGTGCTGATCTAACCCAGTTCCCACTGAAGTCAATAAAAACTCCTCCTGACATCACTGGAAGAGCAACAAGCAGAGTTACCAAGGGCACAAAGCCAGGCCAATGCTGAGATAATAAACTTGAAAACCAGGAAGGAGTTTCCTGATGTATCTCCAAGAAGAAATGTAAAACATGCCCAAGAACGACAAAGGGCCTTTGTTAAAGAAGCAGCAATTTGCCCAGTGGAAGCCTGAGAGATGCTCTCACCACCCACTTGAGCCTGGGGACTCTCACACAAAGCCAAACGACTGTCCATCATGGAAATTGCCATTAAAGCAGACAGTGATGCACACATCTCAGCAGCCACTCAGTTCTCCTGGAGATGGCACAACTCACCCTCATGGAAATGAAAGCAAATCTTCCCTGCTAGCCTACAGATCCCCACAGATCTGGCTTGGTCCTGCAAGATGCACAGGAAAGCCTGTCTCTGTATTGACCCACCAACTCCTGACATGTCCCTTATCTTCCTGATAACATCAAGTGTTTCACACATGTAGGATATCCCCAGCTGCTATCACCCCAGAAACATCAATAGAGAGCAGACCATGAAGATAACACCTTTCAACCCTATAGCTCTGTTTACTATCTTCTGTCTTTTACTTGTTGATTTTTTGATCAAGAAGACCATGTCTCTCCCTACCTAGCTCCCACCAGCCATAATCCTACTGACACTTCACATACTGTGCAGGGGAAAAGAAGCTTGACCTCTCCAAGCACGGCGTGGCTGTTTGCCAAAGCAGAGAACAACTCTGATGCTTTTGATTCCTTATGAATTCTGGTAAAGCATAGTACTCTGACTTCAGTGTAGCAGAGCAGAGAAACCTAAAGTGACCCCAGCTCATGCAGTGTCTTAGAAGTAGCACCTAGTTTAGCAAAGAAACCCATGTAGAGACCAGCAACAGAAAATAATGCCACATTAGAGTAAAATAAGGTCAGGGGTCTCCACCCTGCTTTCTCCCAGTGCTTTCTTCCCTCAGGTGAGATATTAAACTAACAGACTTGCTTGAAGTAGATTCTCCTAAACTAAGTGGTGAAGTAGGAGGCACCTCCCATGTCTAGGGCACAGCTGCTAATTACCTAGGAAAGCACAGAAAGGGTCAGGAAAACATCAAACTTGCAACAAGCTTCGGGACAGGACTTGTAAGAAACGTGAAAGAGTGATCAAAAAGCATCATGCCTTCTAGTTATATAGTAATACTGATTTCTCAGAGCTGTGAGGGGGACAGGATGAGTTCATGCATAAAAGAGGAGGACAGCATAGCCACGGGCAGACAGTGCAGTAAGCACGGGGTTTGGATGCAAGGTGATAGTGGCTTCAGATATCTACAAGAACCAGTGCTGTGCATAGGAGCACATGGGGAAGAAATGCTTCCTGTGCCATTTAGCAGCTCCCTCCACTGCAACCGTGACTCTAACTGCCCATGGATCCATACAGCTTCAAGGATCAGTATGGGCTGGCTCGACCGTGTTTGCACCACTGATGCATGCACCTTTGGGAACACTTTGTATTTTTTCCATTATGACAAATGCCCATAAGGAAACTGGCACTACAAAAAGGTTGCACAATCCCCATCAGCTTAAAAGGAGAAAGCCAGACACACCTATTCCTTCCTCAGCGTTGGAGGCACAAAAGGACTAATGCTAACACACGCAAATAACAGGTCTGGAGGAAGTCTCTCGAATTCCAGCCTGGGATAGTATCAGGATAGGATTTTAATGCTGCATTTTACAATTCATTTAAATTGTTAAGGTGAAGATGTTCTCCACTGAAGCCTCCCTTTTTAAAACTTCAGAGAAAGCCTTTACATGAAAAATCAGTAATTTCATATGAACAGATAAGATATTTGGGGGATCTGGAAAGGAAAGCAGTTTACTAACATAGTATAAGATTTCACTAAAGCAGTTTACCAACATAGTATAAGATTTCATTAAAATGTTGCTATGGTGAATTAGAGTGAAAAGAAAAAGCTTCAACACCATCATAAGCCCATAGTTGGGTTAAAAGAAAATATAGTAAAACTGGGGGTGGCACATTATCAATAGTTTCTCAGCTTTTTAATCTAAACATTTTTCAGGTTAAAATAAAATCATCAAAAGTAACATTCCCCACCATTTCCATTTTGATGAAGGACCTTTCCCATCCAGAAACATGTGTGCTCAAAAACTTCCTAACCATATTTTATAATTAAGACTGGTAATTGGTTCTGTCCCTTAGCTCTTGTATTTGGCAGTTCATATAATGGTCTGGGAGGATCCAGATAACATTTAAGGCTGAACTGAGTCAGCTTGGAAAAGATTATATTTGTATAATTGCATTGTATGGTATGGGAAGTGCTCAGCATTAGCTTAATTCTGAAGTCAGGTGCAGTCAGCTACCGCCATCCTGCTATGAGTAACTCAGTGAGGTCTCTCTTCATACAGCACCTCACATCATGAAGGCTTTAAGACCCAGCTCTTTTCTAGCCTTTGTGTTTTCCTAGCCTGGACACCAACATCCCAACCCACTGCCAGCCTCTAACCCTTGCTGTGATGGAAATATTAAAGAACAGTTTCTCATTCCAGCTCTCTGGTCTCACTCCCAAGCTGGTGTTTTTTTGCCATTAGACCTCTTGCATGCCTCAGTCCTGCACATTCCCATCCACCAGACAAAACGAGTGAGGGAGCAGAGCTAACTAGCTGGGTATACAACAGGCTGTTCTATCCAGCTGCATCCAGTTCTTGGATTCGAGTTACTTCCTGCAATAAGTTCCTCCAGTTGAGTCTCATAAGTGCAGATGTTAGGACCACCCAACAGAAACAATGAAATGCTGCCATGACCCTCCCCGTCCAACCAGCAAGAAGGTTAAGAGGACACCTCTGCTCAGAGGAATCTGGGAGCGAGGATTTGGCACAGAAGGCTGCTCCCAGGAGTGCCCAAGGAAAAGAGGATGTGCCAGGATGCAGAGGGATCACATTCTTAATTCTCAGGGTCCAGCATCTTCTAAAATGAAAGCCCTGTTGGGACAGCAATTTCAGCTCCCCTTTGAATCCATCATTTCACAAGTTATATTCTCCTCTTGATTAGAAGGAAACCCAGGTTCCCCCACCCCAGCCAGGAGCAAGGTTGCCCAGAGCTGTGTTGCAGGAAGGCAGGTGAATGTTTGTACTCCTCTGGGGAACTTGGCAGCAGTTTCTCAGCAACTGACTGAAAAAAATTGCCTGAAAATGCTCTGAGAAGATCCCATGGAACTAGAGTGCTGGGTGGGGACTGCCAGCTCCTTTCTACTGCCAGGGAAAGGAAACATTGTGCAGGAAAATACACAGTTGAGGAAGGAGTTTCTAACACTCGCACGATGTATGATCTCTCTGTCACTACATTCCCCTTCCACAAACCATTTTTTGTGGTGCTTAGTTGCCAGCCAGTATTAAACCACAACACCTCCATTTCCTGTTAAATCTCCCCTTTTCTTGCCATCACCATTCCCTTGTTTTTTCTACCTTTTCAACACTCTCCCATCCCCTCCTGCCTTCTTCAGTTTCTTTATTAATCCCTGCTATGGGCTTCTCTCCCCTTTCAGTTCACCGCTGGGACCATCACGTCTAAAGAGCAGCTGGTCTCCACACTCTGAAAAAGCCATGCACCGTCCTCCCTGCTCAGAGGTAGGAGTGCTACACTTCCAATGCCCAAGCACAACCTCTTCTTGTTTCTGCTGCCTTCACCTGCTGCCCTTCAGGAACACGGTCTCCTTCACTTGCTAGACAAGTCTTATGCTATGTCAGACTTAGCAAAAGAGGAAATTTATGCAGGGTTCAGTGGCAAACAGCAGGTACATAACCATTTGCTTTCAAGATTTAGCTAAGTGGAAGTGGCAGGGGTAAGATCTAGGGCTGGCACTGATTTTTTTGCCCTGCTGACTTTCATGTTGAACACATTAAAGTTTCCAGCTCCTAGCAAGGCTTCCACATACCAGGACTAGAGCTTTCCAATCTAGTGTCCAGAGCTCTGCTGCAACTCATTGTGGCCAAACCAGTTGGCAACAGCTCACCAGAAACTTTGGGAGTCAGTTATGAGATGAGAGAGAACTGCAGGGAGATCAGGACACTTCTCTGTGTCATGGCCCCTTAGCCCTCTGTGACTCTTTGGCTCACAAGACACTTATTACCCTGAGCATTCACTTGTGTCACTCAACAGAGGCCTTGGCCCTGGGCTGCTGTGGCCCTTAAGCAAGAGTCCCCAGAAGGGACTGGTTTACTTTGCACTAGGCATGTGGTGCTGCTGTGCCATGTCTTGTCCGAGGACAGCATTACAGTACACCTTGGCAAGGTGAATCCCGGCCACCACTAACTTTGCCAACACATCATCCATTTCTGTCTTCCCTAAAAATATCATAGTCCTGTTTAAAACACGAGAAAAAAGTTTTCAGTGAAGGTGGTCTGGACAGAAGGGATGCTGGAAAGGGTTCCTGAGAAATAAGTGTGGCTTTCAGGCACATAAACAAAGATGCTGCATGACACCACCATCAAGGGACCCCTCTGTAGCAAGGCTGCGTTCAGATGCTTCCAGCACACCTTGGTAATCCCAGTGGGGCCCCACAAGACCTGGGGCTTGGGCCCAGACAATCTCTCTTGCTCCATACAACTCATAAGCTGCCTACCCACAGCCCGTCAGGTTGCCGTCTTTGATCCTGCATAGCTTATGAACCCTTTCTGCAGCCTGCATAAAAGCCCTGGAGCTGCACTTAGATATCTCCAGGCACAGGCTCTGTCACAGGGCAGCCTGGAGCGGTGGCTCTAGCTCATTCAGAGACAGCACTTAGTCCTCTTCAAAAAGACACATGAAGGGCTTTTGGGACTGCCTCTAAACAGGAATGGCTGACACTGCAAGCCTGTATTTTAAACCAATTCAGATCAAACACTAAGGAAATGCCAAACCAAAGAGCTTTCTATTTCCTCTGCTTCCCCTGTAATCCACCCGGCTGCCGGTGCCTGGGAGCGCTGCCGGCCTAAAGGATACCAGCCTCCTTTCACGCTCAGGAGAGCTGGTTTTATCGGTCCTATCCCTGACAGCCTCCAGCTCTAAAGCTTCCTACACAACCCACCTTTAATAAATTAGGACAATTACTCTGGGCTTCTCAAGGATGATTGCTAATAAAATTCAGCAGATTTTCCTCAAAAGACATGAAAGGGTTGGAAGCAGAAACAGACAGAACTAAAGGGGAAAGAAAATGCAGGACAGAAATAATAACCCTTATTCCATTCATGTCTCATCCACCACTGCTGAGTTTTTGTTCTTAGAGTCACATATTTCAGAGGTGAACACTACCAAGCTGTCTCCACTGGGGGAATGCCTCCTGCCCAATGTTTTTGAAGTTAGTTACAAGATCTTCCTGAACCTAGAAAAAGCCAGGAAAGCCTCAGACTTGGATTTACAAAGAATCAGCATGACATCAACAAAAGACAAAGTCACAAGAAGTCAAAGATGTCCAGATTCATCCTGACTATCTCTGATAGGAACCCCTTCCAATATTTCCTTTTCCAAAGAAAGTGTAATGCACAGAAGCAATGACTTCTGAAGACAGGATGATCCTAGATGTTCTCTTGAGCCACTGTGGACACTGATACTTCTCCACAGTCTAGGTTCAAGACTGTCGAGGATCTATTCAGTCCATCAGGCCTAGCTCCCTGTGGACAAAACTAGACCCAGCAGATGAGTTAAGCATCTCTCATTGGCAGCTCAAATGGCAGAAACCCCCAAACACACCAACTAGGAGCAGGAATAACCAGCATTGTTTTCTGTGCTACTAGGTTATCACACAGGGTCTACAAGAAGAGCAGCTCAAGAATTGCACAGCCATTGGATGTGTCTGTCATATAGGAACATGAGGCTGATAAAGGACTAGGTGGGTCACCAAGCCCTGTCTGCGAGTAACCTGTCTGTCAGTTTAACTGGGAGCAAATTATAGGTATCACTAATGAGAAACATGAAATGGTACCAGCCTGTCTTGCCTCCAGTCTGTCTCTACTTGTGGCACATAGCCAGTACTATGTAGGGAAGCAAAAAAGATTCTGAAACGAAATTATATATTGGAGGAAGGGGGAAGGAATTTTCTTCCTGAGCAGACCACTAGCAACAGCCCTAAGCATGGGATTTATATGGGACAGATATAGGAAAAAAAATTACTATATGCAATCTTCTTTCGCATACTCTCAAATACATCAGCATATCACAAACCCAAGGATTCTTATCACAAGCATAATTTTATGTCATTATGATTCTATTACGTAGTTATAAAAATCCTTTCACAAGCTCACGTGGCTCCATCTTCAGAAAAAAAGTAGTTTTCTTGTCTACCCCCACTACTTCCTAGTGGAAGACCATTCCAGAACTTTACTCCACAGAAGGAAAATACCGGTCCTTGCTACATTTGATTTGAAATACAGCACCTATCAAGTTTGGAAATAGACCACACGGATAACAGAGGGAATGGGAGGTCTTGAACGGGGAAGGAAAATGCAATATCAGAAAGCTCTTCACACCATGATTGATATCTCCTTGCTCCTCCAAGTCAGCTAAGATACTAAAACAATTAAGGATGAGCTTCAACATTAAATAGGACATAAAATTGCCTTTGTCATTTTATTTTTCTTTCTTGTATTTATACTTCAGTAGATCAATATCCTGAATCCCTGCTTCTGCATGGTAAGTGTCTCTTCTGATGTTAACACTGCATGTAGGTAATCCTGACAAGCAAGCGACTTCTCTTCAGGGGAGGTAATAAATCTAAATAAAGCAGTACTGTAGAAGTGGAGAGTCAGTGTATGTTTCCCACCCAAAGGCAGGACTCTGGGAGCACTGCACAGCAGAACACACTGAAAAGTTTCTCCTAGCAGAGTTTACTCAGTGCTTATAGCAGATACCTACTAACCAGAGCCCCCTTGATCCAGGAAACATAAGCCTATATTGTAATAGATCCAAAATCCTCTTTGTTTCAGCCTGTTTCTGTATTTGCCACACCAGTAGATGATATGAGCCATACTGAGGTTTCATGACCCACGGAGTGGCCTCCTTGTCCTTTGCCAGACAAGAGCAAGGGGATCATTTTATAAATTGCAGACCAGAGCACCTCAGCTAAGTCTACAACCTTTGTGTATGAAACTACACTGATGGTTTTCTTTATTTATTAATTATTCCTTGCACAATGAAAGAAAAACCTGTCAATCTATAGATGTAGAACAAAACAATTCCTTTGGGCCAGCAATCCTCCAACAGTCTTTTCTTCAATCCAGACAAATCAGTCCCTCTTTATACCAAGGCTTCATGAATTGTGAAGTAAGTAATCATTAAGTGTTTTAAGAAAATGGTCAATCAGTTCCCAGAGGCTACTATAGAGTCCAGAAAAATCACCAAAGTTTTGTACAATCATGATTTGTAACTCTGCAATGCTTTCTCCCAAGTCATATAACCCTCTAACACAGCAGCTTCTAAACTATTCCCCTGGCATCCCCACTTCCACTCTGCAAGGCAGCAAGTGTGATCACACACCCTTACTTGGGAACTGCTTTCCTAGCATATATTCCTCATGTTGTAACATGTTCCTAGCACCTAAGAGTCATCTGAACCTGCTTTGCAAAGTATTTAGAAATGAAGTCTGAAAGCAATGTGACCCACAGCACAAACTAACACCCAGCAGACTCAGTTGTGACTATTTGCTGCTTTGTATTGCAAGCAGAAATGACTGGATGCTAATGTTATTACTGGGAAAGGGCACTATGGGATGGTAATTCAATCCAGGGCACTTACATAGATTTAATGTTGGTGCTAGTAGTAATGATGTATTCAAATTGCAGCTTTACCTTGAGGAGCCAAATTATTTGGTGACCCCATTGCAGCAGGACTGGGTCCAGCTACCATCTTGAAAGGGAGACTATGGTGATGCCGTGCCATGAGAACAACAGTGCACATCGCTTAGGGCAAGGCTGGGGCAAAGCGGGGTCAAAACCCTCCCAGAAAATCTCTCTACCTAGTCAGAGGAGGCCATGTCCCGGAGAGCACAGAGGACAAGGGGATGGGAGATGCAAACAGTGAGACCAAGGGTTGTTTCTCCTTAGTATTCCATATACAGACTGGGCCAGGATAGCAAGCGGTCCTTGCTCATACACAGAATGCTGCTGATTCAGACATGAAAGACTGCCCTGTGATTCCAGATTTGCTCAGGCAAGCTCTGTGTACTTACACCCCTAAAGTCTTACACTCACGAAATCAAGGATCTGAGTTTCTTTTCCAGGGCAATTTTTTCCAGGTATCAGGGCCATGAGGAGCCCATCTAGTTTCTCATTCCTAAATGGAAGGTAGAAAGGTAACTGTGAAGTCTGCATATTTGCAGATACAGACACCAACAGATCATTATGCAAAGGAACAAAGTCTCTGCTCAAGGGCCTGCATTATACCAAATATTAGCTATATGGCTGAGACCTATTCGTAGCAAGCACTCCACCCCAAACTATGACTTTGAAGGCTTTTAGAGAACTACTAACACAGTCCAATAAACATGCTGCAGAGTGGGTTGAATTGGATATTACCAAACATACTTCCAAGAAGCATGTTTTCTGCACTGAACTTGCTGGAAGAGTGGCATCCACGCTAAAAGGAAAATGGGGACAGCTCAGACACCTCTCCCCTTCTGAAAGGACAATATGGCTAAGGCTTCAACAAGGTCTATAGATGTATTCCTAAGTCAAAGGCAATGCAGCCACTGTATGGCTCTGGTGATCTCAGGGATACACCTCTGAGATATACTGCTCCGCCTGCTGCCTTCTCGCTTTTAACCTATAGAGAAGTCACGCTGATAAGTGATAGCAGCAAATCATGAGCCCTGTAGCTCTGACAGGAACAGCAGCAGCACAGGAAGGCAGCCCTGATTCCCAGTCATGTCAGCACTCCTGGTGCACGTGGTGTTGCGGAGGCACTGGCTAACATGGAATTTAACTTAGAGTAAAATAGATAACAACCTTTGGATATTTAGGGCCAAGTTCTTGGCTGCCTTTAGGTAACAGAGTGGAAGGCTTTCAAACAGGTGATAGAATTCTTTCTCTATACATGTCAAGGACAACATGTATTTGGTATTGTTTCCCACTGAACCTCACAGACAAGAGATTTGAAACCTCTGATATTTCACATTCTACTTCTCATACACCCTGGTCCCTCCACTACCAGCTACACAGATAATTCTCAAAACAAACTCTAAAGGACACACCTCATAACTGCTGGAAATGGTAATATGTGATGTGACTCCTTTGCTTCTTTCAAAAGCAAAGCAGCATCTGAAAACATACAGAGGAGAAAAACAGTATTTTCTCAAAAAAAAATGCTAGTAGAAATAGCTTTCTAACTTGTACGGGCGATGCCCTGCTGATACAAAATACCAGCAATTACTCACGTTTGACATCATCCAACGTCACATATTCATGTTGTACCCACTTGGACAGCCTATGCAATTTTTCTTCTTTGTCATCCAGCCTCTCTCAGGGAGCACTGCACTACAATCATCTTGGAAGATGCTAGTGGTTGACCAATACATAACATTTAAAGAACACAGTGTTAATTCCTGTCTGAGAACATTAGGACTGTCTACCTGGTATGTACTTGCTTCGTTGCACTCAGTTTCAAAGGGACAGGCAGTAAAGTGTGTTTGGCAGGTATCCTGAACTACCTTTCAACTATTATAACCACAAAACAGGCTGGGGACGTTGAGAGAAATAGGGCATTTCACCTCTAAGGTTGCGTCTGAAGTTGCTTTTTTAGTTGCTAATATAATAAATTGCGACTGTATTATTTAGATCAAAGAGGTTTTAAGTAATGCATGAAAGTCAGCTATGCCATGTTGTGAATGTATAAAATTAATAATAATAATATAATCTTTGAAGTGCCTTACACAAATGAATTAATGACCTCACAATACTCTTTAGAGTAGATAAGAATTATTACCTTGTTCTGCGCAATCTGGAAACAGGAACAAAGATGCTGAACAACGTTACCAAAGTCATACCAGGCTAGTGCTTGAGCTAGCAATCAACACCAGGCATGTCTGGCTCTGTTTTTATGTTCAGACCACTCATCCACCCTGTTGAAATGACAGATGGCTTCCTTTTGCACATATTTTGTTCAGACACGATCCTCAGACAATGGATGAAAATATTCCCACCAAAGCGATCTTGTTTCTTTTTGAGCTAGGCCAGTTGAATTGAAATACCTCTTTAATGTCCTGACACGCATGTCCTGAAAGAGAATATTTTTTTCCTTCCTTAAGGTTTTTCCTCAGCTGCTCTCTTGGAGCCAAAATATAGAGCCAAAATATGAGCATGCAGTAGCATGAGTTTAAACTACTAGCAGCAGTACAAAGAGGTCAATATCCCATGATCCAAAGGTATATCTATTTTGGTCTCTAACTGACACTAAGAAACATCTGGTTTCTGGTGAGGTCTGTGTAAGACATTGCTTTCAAGAACACAGAAGCAAAGAGCAAAGGTGCTTCCCCAGGTCCTCCTGCTCTGTCTCCTGCCACCATATGCACTGCACCATGTAAACCCTTCAAGCAATCAGTGTCTCAAGTGGCTTTAGGAATATTTTAAATGTAAACTACTCTGTTCCAGAGCTT
Organism: Eurystomus gularis; assembly: GCA_013400335.1. Lineage (NCBI taxonomy): Eukaryota > Metazoa > Chordata > Aves > Coraciiformes > Coraciidae > Eurystomus > Eurystomus gularis. The sequence goes on along the minus strand of VZZY01025391.1, from coordinate 314,683 downwards.
TTCTTCGGGATCGTTGAGGGCAGAGACAGACAGAGGTCACCAGGGAGCTCACACCTCTCCCTGGAGGGCTACTGGGCAGAGTCAGCAGCGTTCCCAAACCCAACAGAGAGGCTGGCCAGAGTTGCTGAGACACAGACCATGAAAGGCATCTACGGTAGCTGTGTGTCCAGGAGAGAGTTGAGCTGCTTGGCTCCACCATGACAAAAGCCTGGAAAATGCCCAGCAGGGCAGGAGGCAGCAGCAGACAGCATGGGACTGACCTACCACTGTCACGCTCCACTGCGGTCCCTGCCCTGCACTTGAGAAGAGACCAGGTGGATATAGTTTGGGTGTTGGAATTTTTGCCCCAGTTGTTTAAATGGCCTGATAAAAATCTTAATCCACAACTGCCACAGACATTCAAAGCACAGTTACATGCACTTTGTCCCCTGCAGAGGTGTGTTTTCCCTAAAGGTCTGCAGTCCTCTGGTGCTCACTTGCACAGGATCATATGTAACACCAGCAACAAGAAACATCATTCTGTGGACCTCCACCTGTAGACATCTGGGGTGGCATTTGGCCCTTGCATCCAGCACTGGTGCTCCAGTGCACCTTTCTGACGCATGGCAGGACTCGCCACACGCTTTTAGCCATCCCTCTGTAGTAGGTTCAGCTTGAGAGCAGTATGAAATAAATGCTTATTTCTGATTATGCCACAGAGTAGCAGTTAAGGAGCTCCAGTCTCAATTGCAAAAAAAAAAAAAGAAAAGAAGACTTTGTCCTTCAGCTCATGTTTGGGTAAAACAACATTAAACCCTGATTTTACCTTACTTTCAACTGCTGTATCAAGGCCTAAACCCACATAATTTTAAACTAAACATCATTCTTTTACCTTGCAACTTCAAGGGTGTTAGTATCATCTTTCCAGCACCACACGCCTGGAGTTAGTTTCATCTTCTGCAAGAAAACAGCATATAGAATATATGCCATAAATGTGCGCTCAGGTTCTTAGCCCAACAAAGTATTTACAATGCAAGCACTGGGCATGTGGGCCATTTTCTGTCTTTCTTCAGTCTGCTTTTCCCCTAGATGTTGTTTGTGTCTGAGTCATTTGAACAGAAGTTCTTTGAGATTAAAGGTTGCCAGCATAAGAAAGAAAAATATGTTCTGTCCTTTTTTATGTCTTTCAGGTTATGAATAAATAATTGAAAGTTTGCTAAGGAATATCAGTTCTTTCACTTGCTGCCAGTGAATCAGTAAAGACTGAGAAATCAAATGGAGTCATGCGTGTGCTAAACAATACAGTGCTTTTATTTGTTTGCTGGTTTTTAAAAATAATATTTATGTAGTTATAAAGACTAAGTATCAGGAGAAAGGAAATCTTTGTTTAAAAAAATTGAATACGTGATGCACTTTCCTGATATTCTGAGAGCTTTAAATAAAGACCAGATAGACCCTTCAGGGGATACTGGACAAAACTACTAGTAACAGCAGTTTACAGTATCTATATATATTTTTTTTAAATCCATACAAAAAAAAAAATGCGCTGGAAATAAGCAAGGTCTATTAGTCCTTTCTTAATTAAGAAGACAGACTTGCAAACCCTTAACTATTATTTGCAGGTCACCTTTAAAGCGAAATTACTTATTGCTGAAATCCTTCTGCCTACAAATTTAAACCGAGTGAACCTTTAAGGCTTTCTGTGACTTTTTGCCAGGTACCATTCAGCCACAAATTCTTGCTCAATCTAATTTGGTAGTAGAGCTCTGGATATAGGACACCAGAAAAATTTCACACCAGCAGCCAGCAGCCTGTGTGATGGTTACACCACAGAAATTAATATTAGGAAACCATGGCTCTAATCCTTTGACAAAAAGTGGTTATTTCAACTTGTCTGTTCTAGTCTTCAGTTACAGCTTTCTAATACTGGTTTACAACTCTTGGATGAAAAGGGCCATGCAAATGCTGTACCTTTATGTTACACACAAGGGATTATGAACCATGAAAGAAAAATAAAAAAGGTGGTAGCACAGCATAGCACGGCCTAACAACGCATCACAGGAAGGAGAAAATACCTCTCCTGTGTCTTCAAATACACCTCAGCTGCTTCTCACTAATATGTATGGCTGAACAAACATCCCCGGCCACCACGTTCCCTGGCTGGGGCAGTGGTACAGGTCCCTCCCCTGCCCACTCCATGGGGCCTCCCGTGGGCCCCAGGATCTGCTGCAGAGTCAGACGTGAACAGCAGCAACAAGATGGAGCTGAGAAAGGTGGGGAGACTCACAGATTTCATGGTGCGATTTCATGGTGCTTGCCTGGGACACTGGCAGGAGCGAAGGGCATAAAAGTGGGCATTGTATAGGGCAGTATCCTGGTGATAGTCTGCTGTCCCCTAGGAACTGTGGATCCCAGCACATAAATTCCCCTTCTCTGTGGACTGGGACTCATGGTCTGTGTGTTCTGCTTCTTCCAAGCTCTGCAGCTTCCCTGTGTAACATCTTAGTCCACACAGGGAAATTAAGTGCTTTCCATGTGATAATATATCTGCAGCCACTCATTCGGGAGTACTGGGTTTGTGACGGTCAGGAGCTGCAGAGGTTTTCCTGGTTACTGGCCCAGGACTGGCAGCAGTGAAGGGGTGCTGCAGCTGGTCCCTCTGTCATGGACATTGATGTCTGCACAGCACTCTGAATGTTAAACATACTTTAGCTTCGGACTTTACAAGATTTAAAAGTGTATCAACATGATCTAGGTCTCTTGAGCAATCAGCTCAAGACTCGCAAGTTGCCCCTGGAAATAATTCCCGTACACTAAGGCAGGTTGCTTAAGGGCATGATTTTGAGGGTGGGGTTTTGATGTTTGGGATATTGTGAAGTGTTTGCTTTTGCAAGCAAAGAATCTCTCACACCAGTCATTCACAGTGGATCAGTGTCATGTATAACTGGTATATCACTCAGAACACACCCAAAGGTGGTAGAAGTTATATTGACAAAAGCACTTTTTGCCAATAGAAGTCAAGTCCCCATGAAGGGTGAGGTTTCATGTTACAGCTAAGCCAGCCTAATAGTTGGTTGTTGATGGAAGAGGCATTCTTGCTCTCATCAAAGTCTTCCCATCATTTATCCTTCTGTTGATCTTCTCTGGCCCCACAGCAAGGCGGCTCCCTAAACTGTCAAAAATAGTAACCCAGAAGAAATAAATGAGAAGTTCTCAGTTGAGTTAGCATTTTCTATCAGTTCAAGGTGGAGTCAGAGAAGGACCAGTGGAGATGCAGATAAAGATAAGGGGACAGTGGGAGGACCACACTTCTCAATAGATCAGGTCAGCTGATAAAGTGAAACCCAGCCACAATCTAGAATTTTGCTAGTACAGCTGCACCAGGCCAGCATGTGCTTTGAAGAGGCTGAAATACCTCACCCACGACTTTTAGACAGGTCAGTTCAGTAAGACAGACTGAACATTTGCTGTGCTTTCAGCTCTTTTAAGATGGCATCATTCATTTTTGCAATAGTTTCTAACTAGGGAAAATACCTCTGAAAGCAATACTGAGATATTCATGACCACATCGAAGAACAAATGGACAATACAATGTGGGGAAAGAAAATTTCCATAAAACAATCTGTCACTAACTTCCTCCCACTTCCATATCCTTCCAAACACCACATCTTTTCTCCTGTAGGTACTCTTTAAAGGTTTATCCATGCAAACACAAATCAGTCCATGGATAGCTAAGCAAGAATTTCAAATCAGCCTGAAAATTCAGCTCTGGCTCTGTTCTCTAGAGCCATCTCTTTTTTTTTTTTTTTTTTTTTGACAATTGTATTGGGTATGTTGTGTTTGCAGTTGCTATTGCAGGCTGCCAAGTACATATCCATGACTTGGCAGCCAAGTTACATATTTAAGAGGATGACAGAAGCGGGTTTGGGAACAACCTCAGATCTCATCCATGGCAGCCAGGCAGCACTATAGAAATAGACGCCCCATCAGGAGAAATGTGGAGGTATGGAACTGATGGCTCACCAACTCATTTTTATAGAGTGGGGCTGTCATCAGCCTGAGGAGACCACCAGCCCATCTTGGCTCCAGTAAAACTCATGACCAAAGAACTGGCAGAAGTAAAGGATGTGTTGTGAATACTCAGGGCTACCTGTGTTAGCATTCGCAAGGCAGGAGGCCGGGGAGACAAGACTTTGGCTGTCCTAGCATTGGGAGAAAATTGGCACAAAGAGCCCAGACAAAAGATGGGGAGAAACTAAGACTGAGAACCACCTACACGGAGAACAACTGCAAATGTAAGGACTGGGATTGAGAGCTAAAGACAGAGCTGGCTAGGCAGGCAGGGAAGGCCTAGGAATCAGTGCAGCAGACAGGTGAACTAGGGAAAAATAAATCCAGAAGGGATTTGTGGAGAGTGAGACAGAGGCTCTGGACCAAGACAGGGACCAGGACAGATGGCAGTGTTAGGGGGAACCCTGAGACTGGCTGAGTTACCAATGCAGGAGACTTGGGATACTCAGATGCAGCATTGTACTACCCTTAACCAAGAGAGGAGATCCGTTCAGCTGTAGAGGTGAGCACCAAACATCCCACCTGTTCTGACAGCCCAAATGGGTAGTATCAGTCTGGAAAAAAAAAAGATTAAAAGCCTGGCATTGTGCAGCAAAGGAGATTAGTGTCTACTGGATCCCTGTTTCAGATGCTGCAAGAGTTGCAAGCTATAAAATGAGTGAGCCAGAAGATTACAAGAAGTGAAGTTAAGGCGTAATGGTTGAAGCTGTTGAAGGCTACGTGGCAAACTGATTTCCACACAGGCTTCAGTCACAGAATGCCAGGCAAATCACTCCAACCCACATTCAGCCCTAATGACCATTATTTGCATGCTCTTTTCTTTCTGGATGAACAGCCTGGCTTCATGGAAGTCTGAAATGCAGGCCAGGGTATCCACAGCTGTGACTGAAGCCAAGGGGAACTCTAAATAGTCCAAGAAGTGTGTAATTCTAAGCTGCCTGAAAAAAACCAGCTCCACAATAGACAGATGGTGCTTGGCTTTTGCTGATTTGTTTTCTCACCTTCTTTCTGTGGTGATAAAGGGGTGAAAACTAAATGGATAATGCTGTGAAGCACTTAAGATGTGATGGTGATGAGCTCCACAGGCAACATCCTAAGTGATAATTCTTCTCCAGACCTGGAGCTGGGTAGCACACAGTAAATAAGGTGTATATTGAACTGAGAAATACTACTTTCTTAGAGCATATGCTGCCCGTTGCGTGCACTGACTGAGGCAGGCGCCCTACAGAAGAAAAACGCCAAAACAAAACAAAGCACCCTGTTACTGTGTAATTAAAAACTGGGTTATGAGGCATAAGCACAAAGAAAGCAAGAAATAGGCTTGCTCTGATTGTCATATTTCAACAATATGACCTTGCAGCCTTAATAGGCTTCTTTTAATGTTGTTTCTTGCGGTGTTTGTGTGTCTGTGTGCGTCCCAGTAGCTGGGAACACTCAACAGTATGTATCCATTCTTTAGGTATATCTAATGTTTAATTTGGATATCACACCCAGAAAATAAACACATGCATAAAAACTCAACAAAAATATCTCTGACTCACGATCCAGTCATTCACCTCTTTTCTGCCTTGTTTCTTCTTGCCATGTCAAGCCTCTGTCTTCCAGACCCACTGTATTAATTTCCTCATTTCCCAGGGGCAGTTAAATGGTTTCTCTGGGAATATTAGACTCCATGTGTGTGCACTAGTGTTTGTATTAGACACACAAGCACAGAATTCAATTTCACAGTAGCTAATACTTAGTCCATGACTATGCCATTTACCTGCCAAGTACTTCTGTCTGCTCATTAAAAACAGGATCATGCTATATGAACGACATTAATAATGTCCTTAGGCATAATTCTGTGAGCACTGGTGTGGTTTATCACTTCAGATTTGTGCAAAACTGTAGCTCCTCATTCCTTGGTTTCAGCAATTTGCACTGTTCTCACATATCAACACTGCTGCAATTTCAGTGCCGCTCCTTGGATCATCTGAAGCAAAGGGCAGTTCAATAGCTGCACTGTAACTTCTGGAGAGATACCTTGTCCATCTCACGTCCTCATCTTCCTGGGACACCAACACCAGCCTTGCCCCAGATGCAGAGCCCTGTGGCCTGGCTACCTGCTGCATTCAGTGGTGACTACATCCACAGAGGCAAACTGCCTTTAACAGGCAAAGGCAGAATTAGCTACTGAGTCCAGAGCAAAGGTCTAAGGGAAATCAGGAGGTAAGGATTGCCTAGCACCACTTTCGGGAACACAGGCTGCTTTTGGAAAGCCAGAAAAACCAGCTGCACATTCTTTTACTGAAATCGTCGTGCAATTACTCCCTCTGCATGGTTTTATCAGATGAGATTATTGAACATCAGCAGTTGTCAGCTATTTTCATGCAGCTAAGCATCTGCCTTGTGCTCCTAACAATCAACCTTTTGTTATTAACATGTCTCTAACAGAAAGGAAGAAGTATTTTAATGTACCTCATACTCAATAGGCACTTTCAAAATTTTGATTCTGTATTCTGAGGTGCTCAGAAACCTATGGAGCTTAACAAAAATGTCATAGCCTACTTTCTTGTTCTTCTGTAGCATATAATAACCATCTCCCTGCAATAGAAACAGGGAAAAAAAAGTGAACATTTAACATAGAAGTACTATAGACAAGATCTTCCCTATTCAGTTCTATGAGCTTTGAAGGTAATTATTGCAGAGAGCTTTACTTTTAGGTTTTAGTTTATTGCAGAGACTTTTTAGCTTATTAGAATTTTTAGTTATCTTCCACCTGTAGTGCTGGGGATATGACTAAGGACTCACTAGCACCAGTTGTCTCTAACCAGATTGTGTCTGTTCATTTGCAAACGTTGTGAATGAGGTCTGCAGCAGGAAACTAAGGAGTCTGCCAGATGAGAAATAAATGTGTATTTGAAAGAAATATGTTTATGTTTTTAGACACAGCCTGGCAAAAAGAAATGCTGCTTTCAGCTGTGACATGTGGTTGCTAAACTGTCAGTTCAACCATGCAACAGCTTTTACAGGGATTGATAGGAAATACTTCATGATGTTTGACAGTGAATAGCAAAGGCAACCAAGACCCCTAAACCCATGGGGTTTTCTACAGAGTCCTGCCTGAAATACGCAGCACTGACACTTCTGGAAGGGTTTTTGTCACCTTAATCCTTTTCAAAGTGGATTTTTAACTGCTGACCTGCAATAATTCAGAGCAGTGACATTTTGAACTGCTCCAAACAGCTAGGGTACAGGTGCTACTAACTGCTACCTAAGCACAAGCAAGAATGACCTCACACTTCTTGGTCCAGGATGCAACTGGGATCTGTCAACTTTTGCACAGGCCGACACACAAAACCCTGTTCCTGAATGGTGGGAGAGAGTATCTTCAGCAATGGAAAAGGGACAAAAATGTCCTATACTGCTTTTGATTTGCCTTAAAAGAAAGACTACTGAAAATGTGTTGGCTCTTACAGGGAAATGTATTCCCTTTCTAAAACTTCTGACTGGTGCTGTTATTGGGATGACAAGAGGAACCAGCTTGTCTGTGTCTCCACCCTACTGATGCAGGAGAGAGTAAAGGTAAATGGGTCATGCAAGGGTGGATCAGGGGTTTTTAATTCTGCTGTTTCATATGTGGACGTGAAATATGTTGTTGCATCTGGAAAAGCTGGCCTGCCCAACTATATAGTCACCATGCTGCTGCAAGCAAAATCTGCTCGAGAGGCAGGTCTACGCTACAGGCTTCTGCCTGCATAAATATGTGGATGAGAATGGCGGAGAGATGTGATACCTGACCCACATAGGTGAGCTGAAGAAGCTTTACTAGCATAACTTGTTTCGCTGTGGGGTAGGGAGGGGTGATAACTTTCCTGTGATGAACAGCTACAGAACATAATTTTGCTGCTGTAAGGGCATCCACATGCTTTGCTGGTTTAATACCACAGGATTCCCATGTGGCGAGGCACAGTGTCCCTGTTGTAGGAAGAGATTAGACCCCCTTATGCTTTCAGTAAAGGAAACACATGCCAGGCACAGGGCAAAGGAGGAGAAATGTGGAACACCTTTTAAAGAAGTAGAGTTTGAATTACTATTACATTGCAACACACTGAACAAGACTGAAAAAAGGAACTTTAAGTATGCATGCTGCATGTAAGCGAATGCTTTTTAATGTGATGCTTTGCATTTAACCTAGGAGCCAAGACTGGAAACATGAACTCCCTGAACATTTTTCCCTCTCCTTCCTGTTCCTCATATGTATCTGTAGGAGTAGCTCACAATGGGGAAGACAAAATTTATGGTGGAATCCTGAGATGCCTTCAGAGTTGTCACTCCTTGGCTGCACCCCACAGGGCCCCAAACCTTCAAGGAGACCTTTCAAATAAATGACAGGCAGCTCCCGAGAGAAAGGCTGCCCAGCCTGCAGGGCTCTACACAGTGTCTCCTGAGAGATAAAAGAAAGGCTGCCAGGATATATTCATTCCTGTCTTTAAGATGGTATCACAAGGGATGAGCAGAGCTGCAGCCTGTCTGCTAAGTCCTCTGTGCAGAACTTCAAACAGATGCTCTGGAGGTGGCAGGGCATGGGGCTGACTCACCTTGCCAGCTGGGTGGACACAGCCTGTCCAAGCACGTCTCAGCTTTCCAGCTCCTGAGTGGGTTGCCCTCAGACAGCTCTCTTGTCCCCAGCTCCCTTGAAGGGCTCCCACATGGCACGTTATTTTAGTAATGCTTTTGGCTTTCTTTTTTTTGGCTCCTCCCTCTCCCCTGCAAGGCAGCGGTGGGGAATTGCAGGGTGACCTGCACAGCACACACGAGCGATTGCTTCGCATTGCTCTACACCTGGCTGCATCGCGAGTGAGGAGCTAAGGCGCTTAAGGGTTTTAATTTGGGTGATTAAATTCTCCAGTATTAATGCTACGGATGTTCCCCTATATGAAATAATACCATCCATATAAACTTGATCAGCAACTATAAAGAGGCATCAAAAGTTAACTCCGCAGTTAGACAAGCATGACGAAGTTATAACCACTTTATATCCTTCCCATGGGCTTGGTCTTCCACACAGCCCTGTTTAAGAATAAGCCGAGTTCAGAAACGCAGGCCCATGACTTTGACAGAAGGAGCTGGCTTCCCCTCGGAGTCAGGACAGTACAAAGGGTGAGAGACGCCGAGCGTGGAAGCAATGAAACTGCAGATTTCAGACAAGATTATTTTCCTGGCTTTGCCAAATTCTTTTGAAATGTGCAACTACTCCCCAGAACTACATGTGCGCAGCAAACCCACCTCTTCGCAAACGAGGAGCAGCATTTTCCCCTCCGACATTTACTTTATTTAAGAAACTGAGGGAAAAGAACGTAGACCCACTGGAGTCAGCGGGAAGTTTCCACTACCAGGATCAGAATTCACTTCACAGTACGTGCAACATACTGAAAATTAACTCACAAGTTATTCTTTGTCTTATAAACCAAGTGAATGAATGCGAGGAATCCAGCTCTGAGCCCTTCAGGTTTTCTGCCTCTTGCTTTTGGGGGGTTGCTGACATATTTGAAAGGCTACTTTGTGCCTCCAAATCTTTTCCCAATCATGTAAGCGAGCAGAAGTTTCTTGTCCTTTACCTACCCCACGTGCAGTCTAGGTGTGTCCATACTGAAAAACAACCCTTTCCTAGGAAAAAACAAATTACACCAGTGTGAACCTGTTCAACATCTTCAGCCTCTGGGGTATGTCAGCCACCTGGACGGGTACTTCACTTCTGTGGTCTCTGTCACTCCCGGCCTGCCCCACTGCTGAAATGGGCACAAATGACAGCGGAGGCACGTGACAAACTATCTGCTGTGCATGTGTAGCTACATTAGCTCTGCAATACACTTAAATAGACCTTTGAGGAAAAAAACAACAGAGAATTGTGTCTAATAACTGGGAAGAGACACTGAGGAATGCGCACTACGAGCTGAGAAGTAAAGGAAACTATGTGGCAAGGGCAATTACCAGTCAGTTAATAGGAAAAAAAAAAAGAGTTAACCTGCATTTACAATGAACATGGGTGCTACCTAATCCTTACTGTTGTCCCATACTGGTGGGACTTTAGTTCGGAAGAGTGTATCTGAAAAAGTATTAGTTTGCAGCAGCAACTTCTTACTCATCATCTGCTGTTCATAAACATATTTACCTATTAGATCCTAGGAAAAAAAAAATTAAAGTCATGCTGTCTTCTCATTCTCAGGGGTTCTATAATAGGTTACAGCCTGGAAACCAAGAGGCTGATTGCCAGGGAAATGCTGCATACACAGGCACCGAAGCACCCAGCCTGATCACAGCCTTTTGAGATCTCACTGAAGGCGCTGGCAGGTGCTGAAGCTGCTGTACTTGACTTCCCTGGTCTCACTGCGATGGCGCTGCCATTCACCTACGAACCGTTCAATAAACCTGAAGTGGTTTTGAATCATTTGCAACAACAGCGGATCAAACAAGCTTTTTACAAGCCTCGCATTCCCCCGTGGCGACTCTAACACCTTTCTGAGGCCAGTGAAGAGAAACCCACAGCTAGTGCCCTGGCAGCCAAGAGAAACCCACGTAGTAAACCAGAGTCTTAAATCTCTGCTGATTATTAAATACTAAACAAGTTTATTTTTGTCTGCCTCCTCATCACGATGTATTTTTATAGATTTTTTTTATGTACGTCGCCTACAAACTTAAGGAATCAGGAGCCCTGAAAGTTCTTCTCAGGAGGGCAGTGCCTGCCTGCCCAGCACACCAACACTCCCACTCACTAAGGAGCAACCAAACAGACCAAAACGCAGCAGATGATTCCCTTCAGCTGCCCACTGCTCTGCGGTTTTTTCCCTTAAAGGACAAGCCAGTTCAAAATGTGCGTGTCATCGGGCTCCTCCATTAGAGCTCATTAGTGCGCAGCTCCTCCAGCTCTAAACCCTGCCTGGTTTCTTTGCTTTCTGACGCAAAGAGCAAAGCCAGGCAAGTTTAACTACTACGAATTTTGCCTGTTCTATCAAATTCAACATTCCAGCTCCTTACTCAGCACTCCCAGCTCTCAGGGGGTCCTTGGCAGCTGTAATTTTTGTTCATCTTAAGGAGGTGGGGGGGGGGGGGAACCAACCACTTTCACTAAAATATTGAAAGCTCAGCTTGCATACTAGCAACCTGAGAATAACTCTGCAATTTGTACAGCTGGCCCCAAGCCCCTCTCTATTTTATGGAGCCCAGCCGCCTGCCAAGCAGGACTATTTTTGTTGTCCTTACTTCCCCGCTGTTTTATTTCAGCAACACAAACACGACAAGCCTCCCTGTGTTTCCACTGCCAGAGGGGCTGGGCTCCGCAGTGCAAGCCACAAGTTGTAGATGAACAGCAGTTCCTGCCCAAAAAATGCTCAAAAAACACCCAACTTGGGGAAACTCCCTCCCCCAACATCACACTCACACCGGCCCCAGGGCTGAGGTCTGAGAGCCCCAGCACACCCCCCTCCCCAAGCAAGCCAGCTTGCTCCCAGGCTGGGCTCCCTTAGGACCAGCAGCCACCCGAAGCCCCACCACCCCCATACACCACTGAGACTACAGTGGCCACCCTACCCCTTTTCTGGCCAAACCCCCTTCCAGGGGGCACTGGCTGCCCATCTGGAGCAAGCCACCGCCCCCACCCCCCCACTACTGCCCCCGTACAGAGAAGAAGAAGATAGGTTTATGCTTTAAATACATTTTATTTATTACCAAAATTTCCAGAAGCCAAATTTGGCATTTTTAATCTCCTGTAAAGATTCTCATGCATAACTTGAAACTTGTCAACTGCAACAGTCGAGTGGTTACTTTAAAAGAGACGCTTGACAGAGACAAACATCCAGAGTACAAACAGCTGTATCTGAATTAACAAAACTTGTCTATTACTAACCTTATAAAGCAGGACGTGCCTTCCCTTTCATCAAAACCAAGCTGACAGATCTGCCTTTATACACACCCAACAGAATAAACTCTGTTATCGGCAAGGACGTTTTCCTTAAACGTTAGAAAAAAAAAAAATACAAAGCAAAGAATGGAGTGACTGTCCATAAACCAGTCCATACTTCAGTCCACTTTAATCTACTTCTTCGATGGTCGGACCACCAGAGCCACCAGCCCCAGCCCCTCCAGCTCCCTGGTACAATTTTGTGACGATCGGGTTGCAGAGTTTCTCCAGCTCTTTCTGCTTGTGCTCGTACTCTTCCTTCTCAGCCATCTGGTTGCGATCGAGCCAAGAGACCACCTCCCGGCACTTGTCAAGAACTTTCTGCTTATCCTGGTCACTGATCTTTCCCTTCAGCTTATCATCCTCCACCGTCTGCTTCATGTTGTAAGTGTAGGACTCGAGTGAGTTCTTGGCTGCCACCCGATCTCTGTTAGCTTCATCCTCCGCCTTGTATTTCTCTGCTTCTTGCACCATTCGGTCAATGTCGTCCTTGCTAAGTCGACCCTTGTCATTGGTGATGGTGATCTTGTTCTCCTTACCAGTGCTCTTGTCGACGGCACTAACGTTCAGGATACCATTGGCATCAATGTCAAAAGTGACCTCTATCTGGGGGACACCACGGGGTGCCGGGGGGATGCCCGTTAGGTCAAATTTACCCAGCAAGTTGTTGTCCTTTGTCATAGCCCTCTCACCTTCATACACCTGGACCAGGACACTGCTCTGGTTGTCTGAGTAGGTGGTGAAGGTCTGAGTTTGTTTGGTGGGAATGGTGGTGTTGCGCTTGATGAGAGCGGTCATCACTCCACCAGCTGTCTCGATGCCCAGGGACAGAGGGGTGACATCCAACAGCAGCAGATCCTGCACATTCTCAGACTTGTCTCCCATGAGGATAGCTGCTTGCACGGCAGCACCATAAGCAACAGCCTCATCGGGGTTGATGCTCTTGTTGAGCTCTTTGCCATTGAAGAAGTCCTGTAGCAGCTTTTGGATCTTGGGGATACGGGTAGAGCCACCCACCAGCACAATCTCCTGGATCTGGCCCTTGTCTAGCTTGGCATCACGCAGAGCCTTCTCCACTGGCTCCAGGGTACCACGGAAGAGATCAGCATTGAGCTCCTCAAAGCGGGCACGAGTAATGGAGGTGTAGAAGTCAATGCCCTCGTAGAGGGAGTCAATCTCAATGCTAGCTTGCGTGGAAGAGCTGAGGGTGCGCTTCGCCCTCTCACAAGCCGTACGCAGTCGCCTCACCGCTCGCTTGTTGCCAGCAATGTCACGCTTATGCTTACGCTTGAATTCTTCCACAAAATGGTTCACCATGCGGTTGTCAAAGTCCTCCCCACCCAGATGGGTGTCACCAGCTGTGGACTTCACCTCAAAGATGCCATCCTCAATGGTAAGGATGGACACATCAAAGGTGCCCCCTCCCAAGTCAAAGATGAGCACATTCTTCTCTCCAGCCCGGGTACCCTTCTTGTCCAAGCCATAGGCTATAGCAGCTGCTGTAGGCTCATTGATAATACGCATCACATTAAGGCCAGTGATGGTGCCAGCATCTTTGGTGGCCTGGCGCTGGGAGTCATTGAAGTAAGCAGGCACTGTAATGACAGCATTCTGCACTTTACGCCCCAGATAGGCCTCAGCAATCTCCTTCATCTTGGTAAGGACCATGGAGCTGATCTCCTCTGGGAAGAAAGTCTTCATCTCCCCCTTGTACTCCACTTGCACCTTAGGCTTGCCACCCTCGTTCACCACACGGAAGGGCCAGTGCTTCATGTCAGACTGCACCGTGGGGTCATCATACTTGCGGCCGATGAGACGCTTGGCATCAAAGATGGTGTTGGTAGGGTTCATCGCCACCTGGTTCTTGGCAGCATCCCCGATGAGGCGCTCTGTATCAGTGAAGGCCACATAGCTGGGCGTGGTGCGGTTGCCCTGGTCGTTGGCGATGATCTCCACTTTGCCGTGCTGGAAGACACCCACGCAGGAGTACGTGGTGCCCAGGTCGATGCCGATCGCCGGCCCTTTGCCCGACATGATGACAGCAATCTCTGCTCAGCTGCTCACTGCGGTCGCCTCTCCCGCTGCCCGCTCTCGCTGCTCGCCGCGGCGCGATCTGCCGGCACGGCGCCTTCGGCGTCCTCTTTATAGCCGCCTCAGCCGCCTTCTGGAACCTGCCAGAACCCAGCCGCCCAATCCAGAACGCCCGCCCGCCACCGCTGGCCAATCGTCTGCGTCAGTCGCCGAGAGGCGCCCGCCCCCTACCCCCTGGCCAATCAGAGAGGCGATGCCCACCCCTCAGCCCAGCCCCCCGCGGCTCGGCGGCCAGACCCAGCTTCTTCCTGGTTTCTCTCGATCCGCCCGGGAGTGCGTCACCACCCTCGGCCAATCGCCACTCGCGCTTCGCGCTCGCCCCGCCCTCACCCCGCCCCTCTGCCAGAAAGTTCCAGCGGGCGATAGATGCAAGGCAGGGGATTGACATCAGCGCTATCCAATGGGGATCGGGCAGCCGGCTGAGGGGCGGGGCGGGCTGCGCCGGGTGGTGGCTGTGG
>VZZY01025391.1:271210-299993 GCA_013400335.1 Eurystomus gularis | reverse complement strand
CCCCCCCCGCCTCCTTCCAGCCTTCCCCCCGTCCCGTCAGGGCCTAACGGCCGCCGAGCCCCCTCCTCCCGCCGCCGCGACCCCCGCCACAGCGCCGGTGGCTTCGCGCCCGCCCTCCCTCTACGGCAGAGGGGAAGTGCCGCGGCGAGGCGGCTTTTCAGCCTGATGTTGGCTGAAGTTGGCCGGCTGACAGCCCTCCGTGCGCACATCCCTTCTCGGCCGCGGCAAGGGCGGTTTCTCCCCTGGCCCGGCCGCCCTGAGCAGCCGCCCCGAGCCGCGGGAGCCTGTTCCGCAGCTGCTGAGCTGCTGACTTCTTTCTACAGTAAGCAGCCTGCCCCGGTATCAGAAGGCAGGGAGCGCTGGCATTTGGCTTTCCCCCCGCCGAAAGAAGGAGTTGGGCGTCTGGGGAGCCCTGTTGCTGCGTGTTTCTGCGTGGTGACCATGCTTGAAACGCCTCCAAATTCTTGTCTGTTGTGCTAATGTAAAATGTCGTCACGCCTACATTTAGCAAAAGCGATGGAGCTATTAACTCGGAGCTAGGAAAGTGCTTTGATGAAAATATATTAAGCATGAAAATCTGCCGTGGTTCCTCCAAATTATTCCTCCTCACTTTGAGACAAACACTTCAAAATATTTCAGTTCTAGTAAGGAGAGCAAAATACCATGCTAAGATCCTTTTTCCTCGGAGGCTTAGTGAGGAGCTCCTTTTGGGAACCACCTTTAAAAGTGTGGCTGAAAATCTGCTACCCATAGACTTTACATGTTACATGACAGAAGGATTAAATACGCTGTATGCTTAATTCATCTTTCATTAATTTTGCCCCCAGCCTTCAGCATTATGCTATAGTAGCCTTCATAGAAAATATGTTGCAGCTTTTCCCAGAATTATTTGTGTTCGAACAGTTAAAAGAGTTATATTGTAACTCCCGTTCAAAAATATCTTTGTTTCAATTAGTGTATTTTTCAAAGCCTTTTTACATGACATGAGGATCCCGCCTCTTTCGTGCAGCATGTACATATGTAGTTTTGAGATGGAACAACTTCAGCTTCTGACGGTAAATACCGTACATGCTTAGGTAACTATTATTCTTTCACGTGTCCTGGTCTTTTTTCACATGGGTTTTGACCTTGGAGAAATCTGAAGGAAGTCAACAGAAAATGGAGACCGTCAGCTCTCGCTATGCCAACAGGAGCGGCTCGGTATATACCGTATGCATATTTCTTTGATGGGAAGGGTGTTGGTTTCTCCTGTAGTTAGACCAGTGACTGATTCACCAGGGAACTATCTCTTTCCTGTAATTCACTGGTACTTCATTCTGTTGATTGTATCATATGGAGCAGGGAGAAGTGCCAGAGCAATACAAAGAGAGCTGGTTCATAAATTGCATTTTAGCTGAAAAGTGGCTGTTACTTATTTGTATCCTTGTGAGGATTATCCTATAGGAGCACCAGCGATGCATGAGAACCCTGTTTTGATAGCTGCAGTACGAACTCAGACCCTATTATTTCATAGTAAAAAGATGATTTCTGCCTTAAAAAATGTTTGTACAGAAACAAGGGATGGAGAAAGCAAATGGACTAAGAAATAACACAATATTAATTAGCACAATAAGCAGTCTTTTCAGCAAAATTAATCTGATATCTCTTTTAAGTTAGCTGTAATCAAACAGGTTTTATCAGATTTAGAAGTGACATTTCATTAATTTGGCCCAAAGCTTTTAGCTATATATTTTATCAACCCGGGCACAAAATATGTACAACAGCTCCAGAGAAAACTTGTTTGGGGTTTCCTTGGCCCAGTAATGAGTATGGCCCTGATGTGGTTTTGCTGATACCCATCTAAGAGGTGTTTGCACTGACTGCATTACTGCTTACCCTGATAGTACTCCCTCAGTCCTATTTATTCATCATTTGAATTGTTGTTTTGCTATAGTAAATTCTGGGAAAAGATCTTGGAGGAAAATATGAGCATAGCATTTTAATGCTAATGGTGTAAATGACACACTCGTGGCCATTCGCAGGAAAAATCAAAGTCTGTAGACTCAGGCTACCAAATATTTCCTTTAACCTGTTGCAGAAGTATTTCCTTCCCAGTTGAGGACGCAGTTGCTGTTTTCTCCTTGTACGATATGTACAGGTCTGAGCTGCTTTTTAAGCTTTTGTTCCTAATCAGTTCATGTGATGTTCTTGCCATCATCTCTCACCTATGTCCTTAGAGAAAGTCCAGTTTAACTAGAAGGAGCAACCTCTAAAACCTCATTAGACTTATTCTCTCCTCTCAGCAGAGCTATTATGACCCTGCTTTTTGTCAGCAGTTCTCTAAGACTTGCAGCACAATTTGTGAACCAACTCATCTGTGCAGTCATCCTCTCATATGGGAAGAGCCACATGATTTTCTTTTATGTTGCTTCATATGCAGTCATGTTATAGGTGAGCCAAACAGACTGGTTCAGAAATTAAAGAGTGAGCTTTACGGTGAGGACTTCAGCGCAAGTTTGATTTTTCCCTTTAACAAAACATTCACTGTTATTCCCCCATCCTGAATCTGTAAGTCGTATTTTCATAGTAACTTCCAGGACAGCAACTTGGTGCCTCTGGAGGTGGCAGGCCTCTTTCTGATGCATTTGTTTGTGTTTAGGATCGACAGTGCACCCATGCCTCCTGTTTGGCAGTGTTATGTAATGTGCTGTAGCATGTTCTCCATTACACCACCCAGCCAGAAATGAAGATGATATTTAGATTTCTTCAGTGAAGCAAGAGCCCAGTATCTACAGGAGAATGGAGAACTCAACCCTTATCTTTATCTCGATAAAAGGAATTCTTTTTTTCCCCCACGTATTTGCTAAGCCAATGTAGTATAAAAATATGAGTGAACACAAGTGACAGTTCGATCAGACATCAGCCCCTTGGATCATTAAAATGATAAAAGTTGAAATGCAATGGTCTGTTGAGGTTTGACAATCAGAAGATCTTAGACCTTAAATTCTGGTATCCATTTCCATCCTATCCATTTCTCAGGTAAAACTATCCAGAAAATTGCATAAATCAGATTGTATTGGTGAGGGTAAATGATTTTATAATACAACAATCAGTTCAGAAAAGTCTACGCAACAGCTTGTTCTAAGAACAAATATTACTGTCATAATACATTTTCACCACTGAAATTCTTCATCTCATTTATATTTGTGAATATATATCTAGTAACTGGAATTCAGACAAGAACTACTAGTGGGTTAAACAGCAACAGATTCTTCTGGCAAGGTACTGTTAGGTTAAAAATTGTAGTGTATGTGGGGGGAACTATGTAACTTTTTTGTGTTATTTTGTTTTTTTTATACCTCCACTTTTTGCACACAGATGATCCGTGTTAATTTGAAAGGTAGCCACAATATATGATCTTTCTTAAAGAATTGTTCCTTTGTTTTTGTGAATAACAAAATAAAATTCTGCAAGTCAGTGTAATGTGGTTTTGGCAAATTATGCCAGTACATGATCAGTGATACGAAAATATTCAAAACAGCAGAATATAGGGCATGGTAATTTGGTATTGCCAAACCAGAAGTTAAAAAATCATGAGTCAGATCTCTTAAAATTATAAACCTAGTTTAAAATTATGAGCTTAAAAACACACACGTGGCTTTATTCACCTTCTGGCTTCTTAATCTTTAGCCTATGCTCAGATTACACTTAGGACTTTCCATGTAATTTGAAGAGCTAATTTCTTTTAATAAATAAAACAGCTGATTACACCATCTATTTACACAACTAAAAACAGGCTGCCTCAGATTGATTAGACTCAATAAAATCATGGAAGTTGTCAACACTGATTAAACTAATGCTTGATGTTTCAAGGAATAATTATTTTATAATTAAGTGGCTTTAAAGCGCATTTATTTACATAGACTTCTGACAGTTTGCTGAGGCATGATTAAAAGCTGAGGTTAGTATCACTAGTGCTAACTAGATAAACTGGTGTGCTGTGCTTTTTAGGCAGGCAGTGCTTTCCTTTCCTGTTAACTGCAGCCTCCTTTTCTTGCAGCCAGTGTCAGCTCTGCTGACAGTAATAAATAAGGGACTTCAAAGGAGATAATTTGCAAGTAATCATAGAATCAGATCAGAAAAGGACCTCTATAGGTCGTTTAGTCTCATATTGTGTCTAACCAAAATCTCCTTTCATGCAATTTAAGGAAATTATTTCTATTCCTATTGATCGTGGATATGAGAAAATGTTACTCCATTTTTCATTGCAACCAGCTTTTATATATATGACAATCACTGTGTTTTCCCTCTACTATGTCATCTGTAATATGACCTAAAATCATTCATTGTATGCCAAAGGCAAAGTTTTCTTGGCTTCTAGACATTCTTGTTGCTTTCTCCTGGATTCTCTGCATGCAACTTTTATCTTAAGTGCTGTGATCAAAACTGGAGACATTACTAGCTCACACCTTAGCAGTTCTGAAGGAGAAAAAGATATTCCAGTTTAGCAAATTCAATTTTTACCTTTATTTGCAACAGCCTGATGTTGCAGGCTCATTTTTAGAATTTGATCCAAAATAACACATCAGTTCTTTTCAATGGAAGTTAAGCAGCTGATTATTTTGAATTCTAATTTTCTCTTCCAGTATACTTGAAGCTGAACTCTGCTTGGTCTTGTTTGAAGATACTAAAAGGATACCCTCTGTGGTCCAGGGGGTGAATACATGAAAACAGAGAATTTTGGCTAGAACTGCTGTGAACGGAGTTAAACAACGTACTGTAATTATTGGCAGCAACTATAAAGCTGGAAAATTATTCTAAGTCTTAAATAAGGGAAATAGTGTACTGTAAACAGAGGCCAAGACCAATACTTCATACTCAGAGATCGATATAATTTGATTAATCTCTCAGATTCACTTAAACAGTGTGAAAAAATTTTATAACTGAACTGTAGCAGTGCTATAAATTTCTCTTATTTTCTCATTCATATTTGATTAAATCAATCATATCTGATTTTTACTCATCCCCGTTTTCTCTCTTGTCATTCTTAGCAGGTAAATGGGAGAAACACAGGAGCAAATGAAGCTGGTAGTAACTGGAACTTCACTCTGTTGGCAGGACTGTTATTAACTCGGGTATAAGATGGAATTAAATGAGAATAATAAGCAGATTTGTAAGAATATTTTATTAAAGATACTGTATCAAAGCACAGAATAAGCTTTAAAGATTATGAAAACTAACCTGGAATGTCTTCACTGATACTCTACATGGACTACCAATAATCGCTAAGTTACAGAACAGTCACGGCCTGTTCTAAGTGTCCTACACTCGGTATACTGTTGAAGGCCTATCTTCAGGTGATGCTATAAACATATTGCCCTTCTCTCCTCTGCTTCAGGATGGTCCTACTGTGAAGGTCCTTCCTGTTCTCTATGGAAAGGACATCCCATTTTCTATTAGACTTCCCAGCTATATTGTGCCTTCTCCCTAGAGAGTCCCCAGTGGTAACTGGATTTGCCCAGATATTCACCACCTTCCCATTTGCTCCAGCACAGCCACTGGGACAGAAGTGTTGGTATTCCAGTATCGCACTGAAGGCTTTTAAAATGCCTGTATTAATGTTTAAGGTGTTATATGTTAATAGAGCCGATACCTTCAACATCTATCTGCTGAAATGGTTGGGGCTGTGTAATTAGATTAAGCAACCACATTCAAAGATATCTGAACATCTCTTCTTGCATTTGTGTAGCAACTTTATAAACTCAAAAAGTAACGCAAGCACAGACACATGCCCTATACAAGCTGCAGTACAGACAGTATTTTACACACTTCATAACAACAGTAATGAAAATGATGCCAATTATAAATAAAATTATAGACAGAGTCTTCTTGAGATAACAGTTATACTGAACAATGAAACATCCTTTTATAGTCATGAGTAGAATTAGTAAGATGTGTAACTACAGCAGAATATAGATCAGCGTGTTTAGTCTGCTTACATGTCTCAATCTGATCCTCTGTTGTCTGGGGGAAGCAAAAGTAATTAGTATTTTTTTAAGCCATGCTGGCCCTAATTTGAAACAGTACTGCTTTGTTCGTTTTTTGGTTAAGTTTTTTTCCCCATTGATTTAGCTGGAAACATTAGGATCCCTAAAATGCTCAAATCTGAACACGAATTCCTGATTCTTTCTCTTCAAGCCAGCTTTTGCAAGGCTTAGATCCAGAACAAGGTGCACCCTCTGCCCTGTGAAGATTATTTCACATTTACTCATCTCCTTGTTGGTAAAAAATTTTCACCGTTCTTCTAAAAAAGACCAGAGCACCATTTCTTTACTCTCCACATACAAGCACTGTGCTCCATGGAAGGTCCTCTTCAGCTTGATGATCATGGCAGCAGGGGGAATCAGGTCAGCTGGATCTTTCTCACCATCCTGTCCTTCCTCAAGGACCCTCTGTCCTCAGTTCTTAAGATTTTTTTTTTTCACCTTGTACTGCAGATTTATTTTTTTTTTCTCTTTTTTTTAACACTTGAGAGTTTAGCATTGTAACTGTCTGAAAATAGGTAAGTTTAAGTTCAGGAGCATACACTTCTAATGTTTGAACTAAAAACTCTATAAACAGTTTTTGACAGAAACTCTAAGAAGCCTCATTTCAGAAGAGGAGCGCTCCAGCACATCAATAGCAAATTCTGCAATCTCATTTCAGTGCAGCCCTTAAAACCTGGCGTCTGCCTCTTTTGGCTGTCTGCTCCATGAAAGGAGACCTCAAATTTGTTTTTAACAGATGTAAATAATAGTGACAAAGAAGTAAGTTTTGTAACACAGAGAAGAGTCCAAAACAACTTTTACTGCATGTTCTAATTTGAATGCTTTGGTGCCTTTTGCGACTGCTGCAGTATGTCAAAAAAGCAAAGGTGGTGCCAATTCAGATCTGGCACACGTGGTTCTGAGTTTTTATGAAATCTTTTGCCGACCACTTCTTCCTCATGTCTTCTTCAAACCTGGTTCTCTCAGTTGTTCAGAAGCTTAGAAGTCCCTATTTCACTACTGCCATGCAGAAAAGAAATGCAAGAAAAATATTAAAAGTCAGAAGCCCACACTCCAGTACTGTATTTGCTAGCACCGTGTGGTCCCTCCCACCTCACTATGGTGTGGTTTTGCTCTACATACCCATCCTTCTGTTATATTCAGAGCACCCATCACAGTCAGGAACTCTGTTTAAAAGCCACACGGTTAATTTCTTTCAACCCACTACCACACCAAAACACAACTTAACCTTAAACAATGTTTTGCTCATGTTTCAGAAACTTTTATTTCTCCCTCCCCTTCCACTTTCAAAACAACTAAAGATTTGCTGAAGAAAAACTTCACTTCCCAAGCCTCCCAGAAGTTATTTTTGATACTGTACGTGTTACTTTCAGCAGTGGTTTATGGCTTGGCTTAGTGGATGCTCCAAAAATTGCACAGCTATTATTTCCCCTCAGCCTGGACTTCCCATAGCTTGGAACACCCCCACCCTGGAATGCTTCTGCCTGCTTCATATTTGCCTCTTTTGGGTTTTGTTTTTATTTTTCCTTGCCTAACTCAGAGGTAACTCATGTATTTACTTAACCCACCTCCCCATGTTCTTATTTTAGGGCAAACGCAGATAAATGATACAAATATTGACAATTCTTGTAAGTCTTCTTTGGCAAAACTTAATTTATGATAATTATGAGCAGCTTTGTATCCGATATGAACAGTCACGAAATTGCAAGCACGTGGATGTAACTTTTAAAGACAATCCTCAGGTTTTTTGTCATGGTGCACTGACTTCTTTCTCTAGATACATAAATCGCCTTGTACAAAGTATACCATTTTCCCGCTTCTGGCTATTTTACACTTGATGTTTCTGTGCACACTATGGCAGCCCTGGACCAAGTTGTTGTGCCTACACTGCAGAGCAGGAAAGGCTTCAAGGCTGCACGTGAAGCCAGGCTGATCAGCCATCTGCATCACTTACCTGCTAGAGCATCCTCGAGGCCAGCTCAGGGCTGAATTTCACGGCACACCTTTGAGAGGAAAGCCTTGAGACTGGTGCTCCACACTTCAGTGCGCATTACAGGATGCCCCGTGTGAGGCGTGGCCAGGCCCTCACTGCATACGCCAGGCCCAGAACTGCCTGTATGGTCTATCTGCCCTCTGTGCCGCGTCACGGACTGGATGGTGACGCCCAGGAGGGCGTTGTGAACATGGGGAAGCCAATCTTGGGCAAACTGCTAGCCTCAAAGTACTGCTGCTTCTGGCAGCAAGTCCGTGTGTCTACCTAATACATTCTTTAAATCTTGGAGGGGAATTCATTAGAATGAGGCCGTTACCTCAAAGTAGCTCTTGCCTGACTTGCTGAAAGGTCAGGAAATGCCTTTTTTGTTGTTGTTCGTAAATTAACTATTGTATTCTAACTGTAGTATGCATGCGAGCATTGTTCTTCCCCAGGCAGCATCAGTGTTTAACACTGCTGTTTATTAAGATGCTGGCCTGCAGTTTACAGTCAAAAATCTCTGTTACTGCAGAACATACACAGCTCACGTGGCGCGACTGAGCTTCTTCACACCACCACCCTCAAATACACCGACTGTGCTGTGTGGGACCACCTCCGAGCGTGGGAAGGTGGGCTGCCTGTGAATATGAAATTACATTTTTCTGATGAGACTGCAAAAATACTCTTAATCGGTGCCAGCTGTGGTGGTGTGGAGTACATCCAGAACTGCAAACACCAGAGAACTGCTGGCATCAGGAAGAGCGTTTAGCCCACAGTAAGCTAGATTTGAAATGTTGTGCCCTCCTCTCAGACTCTAAAATCCTCCAGCTCCCCTAAAAACAGAAGGTGTTTTAGGAACGCACAGCTGCAAGAGGATCTGCTTCACTCTTCACACAGTAAACTTTGCTCAACCGTAGAAACGTGTGAGCTTTTCCAACAGAACTGTGCATGGTTCCAGGAAGCCACCAGGTGGAGCTCGTACCTCCCCATCACCCCTGGCCATGCACATCTGCGGAGTTAAAGCACTTCAGAGATGGTACAGAGGACGCAGTTTCTTCCACTTCATAAAAGTCAGAGGAAGTCTGCGATTAGCTGGATGCTTACAAATAAAAGGAGGATCTGGAGGTAGATCAAAGATAGCTCTCCAGATCTGGCATCATATCAGGTTCCTGCACTAATAGGATCTGCATGGGTTTGACTGTTAAATTAAGTGGTTGAACTTGGCGTATCTCATCATGTATTAATAATGCTTTTTTAATGCCTGGTGGACTTAGAAGTCTGAAGATTCAGCCAGCTAAGGACCTGAAAAAAACCAAAAACCCAACACTCCCCTCCTAACAAGATCTTCCAGGCTCCATTTAAAAGAGAAGCACCTGCTGGGCTCTTCCTCACCCCCCTTTCTGCAATGTAAAGGCAATCAAGATGCAAAGATACACGCTATTCCAACCTCTGAAGCATGTAGTACTTCAAGCTTAGTAAACAGGAGCAGTAGCAGTCAAATCCTGTTCTCTAATGATCTAAGTAGCTTGGATGGTCCAATCGTACCATATATGCTTTTTACTGAGAAGTCTGCAGTTAATCCAGGATCTCAGTGACTTTGGCACAGCCCCAATGACTGGGGAGAAAAGCAGATCTGAGATAAGACTGTGGTGTGCGAAATACACAGAGTTAATGTAGATGTGTTTTAAGGGACATCTTTGTTTTGACTCCGTGTAACAAACCAACACAGCTTGTGAGGTCTAGAAGGCCACAGACTATTTCTACTTTCATAGTAGCGCTCTGTTTGAAGCTAGTATTTCTATTTGGGGTCTAAGCCACACTGAACTTGATCAAATAAACATTCTCCAAAGGAAACTGCCTTTGAGCTATTTAACTCTTTGCACAGCAAACTAAAGCTGAAAGGACTGCAACAATTACTGTAAGATTTCTTGCGTTCACTTATTTTCCAGTTTTTAAGTTACTGCTCATCAGGACCTCTGTCTTTTCTGGCAGAACCGACACGGTAGCAGCAGCCAGTAAAATCGAAGTGAAACACAACCCTGTGTGAAAGCAGACTAGGTGGGGCTAACCCTCATACTCCCAGGCACGCAGATAGTGCCAGTGTCATGTTTTACAGCATATGTAAGTGTGCACAGTTTAATCTACCTGATAGCAATGCAGCTCAGAGATACGAGCTCTCTCCTGGGCTTTGGGACACACTAAGACAAATTTCTCCACCAGTTACAAAGGATCCTCCCTGTAGGTCCTGCTATAATACCATGTATCATATCCCTGAAGGAGGGGCATTCTAGATTGCATCTCTTGAAACGTTTCCGCTTTGTATAAACAACGAAATAACCAATGGCTAGAAGCCAGAACCTCAGCAGTTAGGTAGCTGGGACTCTCTACCAGTAGGTACCAGTAAGAACCCCATAGGCAGGGAGGAAACAGAGGCACCATCTTTAGCATCCTGCGTAAATGCTCTAACAATGACTTGTGCAAAAGGAAGGAGCATAACCAGTACCAGAAGTCTGGTGTATCTGTTGCCAAAACCAAAAGTAATCTATGGTATTCAGTGAATTCTATTTTTAACCAGCATATCTGCAAGTCCACAAACTTTCATGGTCTTGGGACTTTTGCCATGTAGAGAAGGTCATTATCTAATTTCTCACAATTATTTTCTGGGGAGTCAGAGAATTCCCTCTGGTGACCATCCCCGGTGTAGTGGGATGGTTAGCTAAAAGAGGAGATAATGGGTATTACTGAGTTGTGTAGGTTCAACTGAACACGTGAGAAATATTAAAAGGCAAGTTCTCAGCACTAGTCATTGCTTTAAAACAGGAAGAAAGCACATCTTCCCATTTCAAAAAACAGAAGGCAAACAGATGAAGCAAAAGGATGAATTTTTGAAATAGCAACCTTGTCATCAGGGAAGATGGAGAGAAGAGATGGGGAAGGACTGGTTTTTGCATCTTTCATGTTGCTGACACTGCTGCAGAGACCTTGGCAATTGCTGACACTAGTGGCACTTTGCCTGACAGGTTGAGAAACCAAGGATTTGCAGACAGTCCTGATTTCCAGTGGATTTCCCACAATCCACACAGCTTCCATGATGTGGAGGCCTTTAAGGAATACTCTCTTCTCATTCCCTGTCAGCAGCCTAAATGTATACCCCCCAAAAACCTCATTGATGCAAATCACAGCTGAGTTTGAGTAGAAACAATAAGCAGCATCAAGACTTTGTCAGAGAGGCACGTTCTTGAACAGCTCTGAAAGGCTGGGTTTTTTTCTTCTCCCTTAGGAAATGCTAGATGGAGCATTGTTTTTGTGGTTGTAGCTGCAGGAAGATTTACTGTAGTTTTAGTGTGCCAGGAGGCATAGGAAAGGATAAAACCTTTTCATTTTCTCGAAAGAGAATCGAAGATACTGACAGCTTCTGAAATTCCAGGTTCCTGGGGTGAGGTGTGCCACAAACAGTCAAAATCTGGCCTTGGACTAATTGCTTATTTCTCATCTCATAATTTTGTTATGTTCCCTTGAATACATTAACATGAAACTTTAAAAACATATTTTCAACTACTTTTTTATAGGGAATGTGCACAAATTACTGAAAACAGTTTCCCTAAAGGCATGCTGCAATATTATTTTCCTATGACTTAAAAAAAACTACAAGATATTTGAGGGCAAAAAAGACCCAAAGACAGATCCGATAACATTTCTCTTGTGAAGCTGGCACTGGCCACTCAAGTACATGAAAAGGAACACGGGTTGTTTGTTTCAGGGCTGAATATTTATAGTCATGATGAACTGACTCCTGAGTCATGAGCTCTGTTGCCCTGTAACAAATCGACATTTGTCCTTCTGCACGAAAAAAAATAAAATCCCAATTAATTCCAGAATTGTAGAAGTGACTGTAAAAGTGGCAGAAGACCATTTATACAATGTGTCCTGTTTTTTAGCATCTTCCCCTTCAAGATCTCCGTCTACTAACACGTCTCAAGAATACACTGCACAGCAGTATTTTGGGAGTTTTTTGGAACTTGGAAGAAAACATAGAAAACTGGTTTATAGCTCAGTACTACAGAAATGTCAGCTTTTAAAAACATGTTCCTAATTTCTAGCCTTCAGCAGATTTACAAAGTCAAATTAGTCATGCTTCATCTTGTAGGTCTTTTAAGTCTGTGACAAGCTTCAAACTAACTAAGAATTAGGAAAGTCAGAATATTTGATTTTTAACCCTTTCAGATTAGGGAACAAAAGCCAGGAAGCACATGGGGATGTAACGGATACCACCAGCACCTCTTTAACTTACTCAAGGAATTATCCCAAGCTTTCAACATTACACCAAAAATGCGATGACTGTCTCTCCTTATCACGATGCCCAGAAAAGCGGATGCTGTGACCGGCCAGGGGCACCGGGCAGCAGGAGAGCAGGGGCCCAGCTGCTGAGCATCTGGGCAGCACAGCTGCGTCTGGGCCCACAGCTGGAGGGCATGAAGACCAGAGGAGGGTGGGAGCCATTCCTGGTGTTTGGCCAGACAAGGGGCCCAGCTTGCGCCTGGCCTCAGGCCAGGCCAACCACACAAACCCAGTGGTGTGGAGAACTATGTAGTTTGATTCAAGACTAAGAAAGCTCCAGAGCATATTTGAGGGGTGAGCTGAACGCAGGAAGGTTTCCAGTTCTCATCAAGACGGCAGATAGCATAGATGTGTCTTATTTGTACGTAAGAGGCCGGGCTGCCTTTTTTCCTTATCAGGAAACAGCAGATGAATGCAAGAGTTCAGCTTCTGCAAGGATGCTTGAGGGAGACAGAGACCGAGTTAAGCTTGAGAGTTCTGGCACAGCCCATTTAAGCGAACGAGCCCCCTCCCAACCACTCATTTCTCACCTCCTGCCACCCCTTCTATTGTGCTGGCACAAGACCTGACATAGAGCAGGAGAGGGAAGCACAGCAGGGAACTGGTTCAGCCAAAAAATAGCCCTGCAGAGAATAAAAAAAGGCCCGTTGTTTGATTCAGTTCATTGTGAAGCTACATAAATATGTGCTTTTTGGCAATGGAGAGGGTGGCACACATGGGATATGAAAGCTGAAAGTAGGTGGGGAGGAGGCAGGGGCTGCCAGGGCTCGAGGAGGCACGGCCTTCAGGAGCAAACTTAGGTCCTCACCAATAGTTAATGGCTTAGGGCCAGTGTGTTCAAATACAATAGTGTACTCAAAGTATCCACTTTTAAAACAATGTATTTTTAATATATTCTCTGGGGCAAGTACATTTTCTGTCTTCAGCCTTGAATAAAAAATATGCTGAATTGTATTTTTGCCATTAACTGAAAAAATTAAATAGACGAGTCCCCTAATAAAAGCATAAATTCTTAGAATTCTGTGATACTCTCATCTATTCAAATCAAGATTTCTCCACAGACCTGTTGGCTACAAATATTGTTATACACAAATGTGAATACTCTTTGAGTTAACAAGTTGCCAATAAGCATTTACAAATAAGTATATATTTTTTAACGTTTGAAATGCCTCCTCCAAAACTCGGAAAGAAGCTTGACAACATTTGTGATATTTTAAAGCTCATTCCAGGTCTTCACGGATTCCCTCCTTTTAACTTGCAGTAAAACCTGAAAGAGCTAGGCTGGCCACCTACAAATTATTTTCAGGGTCGCAGCCCACACCACTGCCAAAATGAGGAAAACAACAGAACAGAGAGAGGTCCTCCAAAAATAAGAATAGCAAATCACTTAGAAATGTAAGTCACAGCATCAAGCAAGTCTTTTTTTCCGGCTGCACCTTTGCAATGGGATACACTTACACCTCCGCTCTCAAAGATCCTTAAGTGCTTTTACACTCTAAGAGTCCACATAGCACAGTAAGGACACGCAGAGGAGCTATGTTATGATAACAGAGAAGTACTAATTTGTTAGAAGAAACAGAACTCTAAATGAACTATTTTTGCTTCCTCTTAACTATCTTTCAAGTAGCAGTAAGACTTCTAGGATATGGTAACTGCAATTGTTTGTTTTTTTCAGGTCTGCTTTCATTCTGTCTCCATAGTAAGTAACTGTTATCATGGTAGGAATGCTGAAACACCATCACTTCACTCTCCTGTGGATGTTGTCCCAATTCTGGGCAGAACACCTCTCTCCTCAGGAGTGACCAGCCCCAGGCTGCCTCAGCACCCACTCCTCCCCTTGTCCACAGCAGCCAAATTCCTGCTGTCACTCCAGGCCTTTTCAATAGTCCCATGCTGTTACCCTGCATGCTTTTACACGTCACCATAAGCACACTCCCCATCTACTTTGCAAGCCAGGCTGTCTTGTTTATGCCTTAGTACCTTTGATTTGTTCTCCTGTACTCCCCTCGATCACTTTTCAGGCTACTTCAGTCATTCTGGCTCTCCCTGCCTACATACAAATAGCTCTTAAGCTCACTTCTAGTGCAATTCAGGCTCCTTTTGAGCCTTAGTCTGGACATTCATACACATGAACTCCAAGGCACTGGGGTTTGTTTCACAAACCAGGAAAAAGCATTAATTCAAGTTCAGTTGGAAAGGCTTAACAAACTTTCCTTTGAAAGACTACTGCAACACAGCTCATAACTGAAAAACAAAAGGTATTCCAGCGTGTTTATAAAGTTAGATAGTACATGTAAATACCATCAGTCCCAGCTCCTCTATTTAACTTCTGCAGTTGGCAGGTCTACTTACACTATAAAGTAACTTTTTTTGTGAAACGTTTTTGGGTCAAGTTCAGACCAATACATTGTAAACAACAGCTCCTGGCCCTCAGCAGGAGTCTCCATAAATCACCCTTAGCCCTTGAATGTACTCAGGAATGATCTCTTAGTTCGCAGAGGTCACCTCCCCCTTTTCAACAAGGTCTTTAATCTAGGCTTTGCTGTGCCCCTGCAGCCCTCCCAGCACAGGGGCTGGCTGTACTGGGTACACAATCCGTGCCTGGAGCTTGTGCCGTAGTGAGCTAATCACGCAGGCCAGCAGCTCTCCCCGCCAAGCTGAGTCATTCTCACTCCAGTCTCACAGGCACCTACAGGACATTTTATCCACTCCTCCAGCCGCCCCCTCCACGCCACCTTTGGGATTTGCTTCCCACCGCACAGCTCTAATCCTGCCCCCCCAGCCTCCACCACTCCCTCCCACTCAGGATCTCCTCTCCCACTCAGCATTCCCGTTCCCCCAGCGCCACAAGAGCTTTCTGCCAACTCCCCCAGTGCCCCCCAGCTCTCCCTCGCTTCCCTTGGCTGCTGATACCATACGGGATAACCTGCATGTCGTGTGCAGTGTATTAACCCCGCAACTCTTCCACTGCAGCACTTTACTTCATCGCTAAGGCAATTTATGGAGAAATATTTTGTCTTTTGAGAAGTCTTATAATCATCTTAGCACTGATCCCAGTGCTAAAAAGTGTTAAAATACCCATCCTGCTTATTCTTTGAACTCTTGCACACTGAGCTAGGTTGGGAAACGTGGAATAAATCCTAAGAAAGGGGAAGCTCTGAATTAACTGGAAAGCTGGAGTGTGTTCATGTCCGTGGTCTTTTTGGTCCCAGTGTTATTCAGGACTTGGTTGGCTTCAGCATCGTACAGGAAAACACAGGACCGAGCAGTTACGGTAAAACGCTGAAGGCCCAAACCACACTTGAAGCAGTCAGTGCCCCGGGAGCCAGCCGCGGGCTCAGGACTGAGGTCTGGTGGTGGGGTCCACACATCTACCAGCCAAGAGAAATTCTAATGCACACTTAAAACTGAACAAATGCAAGGCAACTCCTACTAATTTAAATAGTTACAGTGGAGATTGTGAACGGTATTCTTTTCTCTAAACAGTCTAACAGTAAAGCTTGACCCCTCTTGTAATCCCCAAGAAAACACGGGATGAAAACTCAATTCCGACAGTGACAAGCGTGTGAAAGCCCTGGACTAGACCCTCAGCTCCTGGCTCCTATTCTCAACCCCAGCATGGGTGCGCGAGGTGATAGAATATTTCAGCCAGAGGGGACCTACGATGATCATCTAATCCAGCTGCCTTAATTGCTGATCTAAATTGCCTTCCTCCCTCCATGGCTCCGTGGGAAACAAGAGTTACTACCCTCTTTGCTAAAGCGAGGTCTGCTGGGAGGAAGTACTGCTAGGTTTTATTTTTTAACCATTTTCTCCACCCTTACATACTAGGACCTTTTCCTTCCCCCATTAAAAATCACGCACATATCAAACGTTTAGACAGCTGGTGCCTAGGAGTCAAAGCCAGTCGCTGCCTCACTGAACTGATGTCAGCTGGCACTTAGCAGGATTTTTGAATTCAATTAAATTAAGAGACAAGCTTTGCAGATTAGGGCTATACTAGAATCAGAAAGAAATCTTAAAAGGCATAAAATGTCTTTACATTTATTAAGCAAACTCCGCAGTCTTTTCTCGTTATATTCTTGTTGAAAAACAGAACATTCAGAAAAGTATAATGAAAACAAGAAACAGAAAAAACTAAGGTTCACATGCAGCACGCTCCCCCTTCCCTCCCCACCCAAGCAACGGGACTATCTTCACGCCCATCCCACTTTAAACTTCCCAACAGAAGCAGCAAGGCACCATTTACAGCCAGGCTGAAAAATGAGGTCTTCAATGCACATCGCCATTCTGCGTTCCTAGCAATCCACCACAGCCACTCTTCCCTTGGGTATTAGGATAAGCAGGTTATATGTACCCACGTAGGTACAGGCAGTAAAAGAAAGGCCAACGTCAGTTGTACAGTTCTGCTAGGACTTCAAGCCTGGAAAACGACCACTCTGCTGGGAACTCCTTGGTTATCCCAACAGTCATCAGCTCCCTTTCCCTTTGTGCACACCGGTCCAAGGCTGCCCGGTTTAACTGAGCCTACGTGCTCCCACCTCTGGGATGCACATTCCAACAGAGCCAAGAAGCAGAGGACCAGGAGAGCCAGCTCCGCCCTTACAGCAGAGTCAGAGAGCAAAGGATTACTTCTTGGCATTGTTTTTTGTTTCATTTTGAAAATGGATTTTGGGGGGATTATCAGCAATTATGCTCTTGCACATTAACGGCTGTGTTCTAAAATTTTCATATGAAGAAACAACACATGGAAATATTAAAGCACTCATCTTACGGACGTGGATCCGAGAACTGTTTAATAGCAGTCAGTGAAGGGGTAACATTGTGCTTTTAATCTACAGTTTAAAAATAATGATTTGTTTATCTACTTAGTAAAACAATAAAATTAAGAACAGAAACTGATATTAGGAAACAGTGAAAATGTAATAATTAAACACATGATGCTTTTCAAAGCTATATACTTAATGAGCCTAAAGAGACACCTATGGTTAGGAGGGTCTTAAAAAAAAAAATAATAAAAAAAGGACTTATTTTCTTTCTTTTTTTTTTTCTTTTAATTTTTTTGTCTACTATACTGTATGCCTCGCTTTGGTGTTCTCTCTGCTGCCAACTTAACGCTTTAACAGTGTGTTTACGCTTATGTTCTTTTCAAATGCTTGGCATTATAGTGAGATCTCATATCTTTCCTCAAATTAAATTTTGCTCCACATACTCCACATGTATACAGATGAACATCCATGTGCTGCTCCAGTTGCTCATTATTGGGGAATATCTGAAAGCAGACCTGGCATATAGTCTCTCCAGCTGATAAGTGAGATATCATATGCCGTACATGGTCATGTTTTCGGAAGTTTCCTTGATCACAAATGGAACAGACATACCTGGCCATGCCTTTGTGCATATCATTGTGGAGCCGCAACTGGCGCTCTCTTAAGAACTGCTTCCCACATGTCTGACAAACAAACTGTTTTTCCTTGGTATGAACGGTATAGTGTTCCCGCAAGTGGCAACGCTGATAAAATCCTTTCCCACAAAGATTGCAGAAATGCTTACGTCTGTGATCCCTCTCGTTCTCTTCCATCATGGAGTTCTTGAACAGGTCTTGCTCCAGGCAGTTTGACATATGTTCAACCACTAGGTTTTCAGTTTCAAAACGCTGACCGCAATTAGGGCACCGGAAAGGACAGGCAGAATGCTTGTATAACTGTTTTTTTTGAAGGCTGTTCATTTGGAAGTGACTGTCCCTGAAGTCCTCTAGCATCTCTGCAAACATCATGTCCCTTATTTCCGACTGCTCCTCGGGGTTTTCTTCTAAGTCCATTTTCTCCTCAGAATTTCTGATACCGTTCATGGTCAGATCCTGGGGTTCTCCACAGGTCTGCGCATGATCCTGTAACTGCTTGCCTTTGACCAGTATTTGACCACACTTGCCACAAGCACATATATTTTCTATGTGTTTGGATAAATAATGAGAGGACAAATCTTCCTCGGTGATTGTTAGCCCACAAAGTTCACAGGGAGCATTCTCCACGTCTTCCTGCACTGAAGGAGCCTTCCTGTTCAGGTGCCGCGGACTTTTCAAACACTTTCTTTCATCCTCGTCCACGGATAAACGGGGTTTTAAAGTCTTCCGAGCATTTCTCTTCTCTCTGATCTCTTCCTCGACATAGTATCTGTAAAGCGGCTCTTCCTGTTCATCATCGAGGTCGTCATTGTCGGAAGACTCATTGCAGTCTTTATCTGTCACCTTAATAATATTAAAATCCTTCAGCTCATCTGCAGGATTGTCCTCTGGTTCCATCTTGATGATAATCCTCTTCCTCTCAGAGGCTCTACTTCCTTCTTCACCTGATGCCTCGGAGGCAACCGCGCTGCTTTTTCTGCTTGTGATGTTTGACACAGGAGATGAGGAGTCGTCTGCAGCTTGGCTCGAGTCCCCCTTGTATTTTTCTGTTTGTGTGGAGATGATTTTAGAAGTAGAGTCCTTTTCATTAAAGTCTACTTTTTCAGCACCGTAGTACCTGGCACTTTGGTAGGAATGCCTGTTAGTGCACGTCAACACGTGCTCATCCAGTAGCTTTTCACAGCTAAAGCTAAACCCGCAGCTGTCGCAGGTGAAGCTTCTTCCAAAACGGCGTGAGTGGGACACACGCTCTTTTGTGTGAGAGAATTTGGACGTGGTGCTCTTTTTGCAGACATCAAACAGTTGTTCGGGGAAGCTGCTTAGCTGCAAAGGTTCTTCATCAGGCTCTTTGTTATGGGATGTATTTACTGTCGAACTTGGCGGCTCCATGCCCCACCTGTTTGCTTCGCTGCCATTTCGAGCAAGTGTGTCTTCATACATTCTCACGCCAAATATCATTTTACTATTCTGGGTGCTAGAAGCAGAAGAAGAACATTTTAAACTAGATGAGTCTGTATCCTGTATATCTTCTAGACATTCAGGTACATTATAGAGCTGTAAATAGTTCATGGCCACTTTAAATTGCTCAAAATTGGCAGGGGCTGTCATAATTTTTCCTAAATACATGAACTGTAAAATAAGATCAAAGCATTCAGCGCTAATCTTCATGTTGCTTAGATTCAGCTGGGCCGTAGTGTGTTGATGGTTCATAAAAAACATCCTAAAATAGGAGCTGCATGCAGCAAGGACTGCTTTATGTGCTTGAAAATAAATATCATCGATAGCGATACAGCAGTCGCACAGAAAGCCCCACTCTCTTTGGTTGTTCAGCTGCTGAAGGACGTAGTTGCTGTGGCTGGTTCTTGCCATCTTGTACTCCAGTTATAGCCCTGCATAAAGAAGAAGACATCCGTTAAATCACGAGCACAAAAAGCCCAACGTTTGTAAACATAGGGAGGAACTGCCGTCTTTTTCCTCTCTAGATCTTCCTATTCTCACACGGTTTGTGGTACAGCTTCCTGTCTGGAGATCTTTGCTGGTAACTACTTAGGACGATCGATGCCAGTGAAAACATCCATAATTCCATGTTCTCACCACTAGACTTACAAGACTAGTAAACTAATAAACATGACCACCACACACGTCAATCAGAGCAATGCTGCTAGGATGTAAATTAGCAAATACATCTCACAGTCCTACAGCCAAGATTTTCAGATATGAATTCTGAACACAGAACTTCAAAAACTTCACAGGGTAGACTTCTGTAAGAGGGCCCCAGGACAGCACCTATACAAGGTAAGCTGACTGTAAGAAACCACTCTTTAGTCTCAACTTGCCTTTTTCACCTGTCAGTCCAACAGACATATGATGCAACATTGGAAACCAAGCCAGGCTCAAACTGTTCTTTCCCTCCTTGTTGAGGGAAACTAAGAAGATACACCAGTGGATCATCCACACAAGCTACATCCACACACTTTCTGCCCTTCAGGGCAGCTGAGGAACAGTCTCAACCTTATCTGCAAGGATCTTGCAAACCAGGAACTGCAAACTGCCAGGAACTGCAAACTGAAATGCACTCTCAGAAGCACAGGGCAGCCCGGCTGTGATGGCACGTCCCACGTACAAGCCTGCTGCAGATGGTGACCAGGCTCGCTGCGTGACAGCCGCACGGACTGCAGGGCGGCAGGAAGTGCTGCACGCCGAGCCTCCAACCGCTCTCAAAACCACTTGTTCAGAGCGCTCTAATATAACCAAAACATGTAGATGGGAAAACGGACAAAGAAAGACTCAGGCATGGAGAACTGCAAAAGCCAGGGGTGGAGCCACACTGAAATGAAGCCTTGACAAAGGCGAGAGGGAGAAGTCTGAGAGCGCTGAGGGTTGCTGTAAGTGAAAGGACTAATCCGTCCTCAAGAGAAAAGAGGAAGAAAACATCGTCGTTTCTGTTAACACAAACATCCAGAAGAAATGTGTTGCACACAGGTGTGCATTTGATTTACAGAAAATAAACTTAAAGTATGGCCAGATCCAACAGCCAGTCACTATTCGCTTTGGAAAACCTTTACTGATATATATAATCTCTACTGACCGCACAGGAGGGGTGTGAGGAACCAACAGAAGGTATAAAGAACACCCTGATTGAACTGAAAAATCTAAAGCAATAATGAGGCATTTTTAACATTTTGAAAGGTTACTGCTATCAACGCAAGTAAGTGTAAGATATTTCTTGTAGCAAACAACATATATTAAATGGCATTTTATGACTCTCTGAAATGCATGGATTGATTTGCAACCATTCTTTCAGTTAAAAAAATAATACATACAAAAATTCTCCCTATTTTTTCTCATTCCCCTGACATCTTACATTTTCTAGAGGCTGGGAAATGGGTGAGGAAATTAAATTCCACAATTAGTGTTGAATTCACAAGTCATAGGCATTGCCTGGCTTGTTAGGTAGCAAACCAAAGGTTCAAGTCACCGTTCTTCAATCCACAAGGACTGCCATGGAAGAAATGTGTTCAAACTCTCAAGATAAGAACATGCTCACCCTGCCCAGCAACCATTCCCTACCAGCCAATTCATACAGCAGTGCTCATGGATCACCACCAGCACAAGACGGTGTCTGGCAACAGGAACCTTGAGATTTGGGTTGAACTACACTGATGATGAGCATCTAAATGGCAGCTGCTCCTCTCCTCTCAACCCAATCCTCCAAACCCAAAATTCAAGGCGAGCACCCTGCCGTAATAATTCTCTGACTAGTTTGGCCCAGTGATGTCCACTGCAGAAATACAGCTCGTTGCATCAAATTAATTTAATGGCTTTCTTACTAACTCACAAAAGGGTGGCTTTGAAAGTAGGAGAATCTCTGAAACAACTTCATGTCTTTTCTACAGAAGATTGATTATTATGTAAGTCACGGGGTGAGTTAAGATATTACTGTGAAAAACAGCAGAGCTCTCAGCAATAATAAAAGGGCACTTCATATTCTTCCAAGTGCTAACGTGTTTTGGATTTGAGGTAATTCATTAGATACTTAAATATAATTCAGTATACGGTATCGAGTATTAAGAACAGCAGCTGCATAGTGACAAGGAATTGACTTCAACTTCCACGCCGTAAGACTGAAAACCAAGAAAAGAGAAGATGCAGCCTTCAGTTCACATCACTGGCCTCTTGGTGTGAGCTGCCATTGAGACAAGAAAAGGCGGAGGACAACTGGTTTTCATCTCATCCTCATAAAATGGCAAGTTTTAACTTTTTCATTTAGAATTTTTTTTTTGTACACTAAAAGTACTCCATCATATCTCCATGTAGCAGAAGAGCAGCACAAGCAGCAAGACTGTACCGAAAAAGAAGGTCACAAACCATCTCCATACACCTGCAGACCAGGGCATTTCCCACCAGTGGGAAAGACTGGGCAGCCGCTGGAGTGGCAGCACATGAACTCATCATTTCCAAGTCTCCTCCTTCTCTAAGAAAGGTGAAATATGTGTCCCCTTTTGACAGGGGAACTCTTGCAGAGCTTTCAACACTGTCCTGATACACAAAATGACCCCGCTGGCAACACCTACCTTCTACCACCACTTTGGGAAAAAACAGCCAGAGCATGAAGGTCGCTTGACCAGGGTGGCAAGGTGCTCAGATACGTTCCTGGCCTCTACTGTGTCAGTACTACACGTAGGTATTAAAATAGAGAGTGTTTGAAGTTATTTATGCTAATGAAAGTACTGGCATCCTCCCTCTGGATGCTGTATTATTAACCTGCTGTGTGTAACTATATATTTACAGCTGCCAACACTTCCCACTATGACAGCCTGCGTTGGGCTATTTAAAACTTTTGACACATTTTGGCAGCAAAGACAAAACTTTCCTTCTGAATGGTCTGCTTTGGACCGATTTTTTTTTTTCCCCTCCACAAAAAAATTTAGCCAAAATGGTTCAAAAAATGAGGCTAAAACAAAGTTTTAATATATGTAGATTCTTGCTTTTTCTTTAACAACAACAAAAAAAGTTTCTCTTCCAAAATCTTTGAAGACAGACTTCATATGGGAGAAAGGGCTATGTCTTGGATATGGTGTCATGATGTAAAAATCTGCCTGAATTTGGCCATGCTATAAGCTTGACGGGGGAGAAGATAAAAATTATCAGTTTAAGATTTCCGAGTTACCAAAATCTCAGATTACAGCCTCGCTGAGAACATTTCATTCTCCTGCAGCTCCTTTGTTCATTGGGGCCTGTCTGTGCCATCCCACCTGGGATGAAACCCACCTTTCGCACAGCTCTCTGCCATGGTTTTAAACTACAAGAAGGGAGATTCAGGCTAGATATAAAGAAGAAATTTTTTACAATGAGGGTGGTGAAACCCTGGCACAGGTTGCCCAGAGAGGTGGCAGATGCCCTATCCCTGGAAACATTCAAGGCCAGGTTAAACAGGGCTTTGAGCACCCTGATCTAGTTGAAGATATCCCTGCTCATTGCAGGAGGTTGGACTAGATGACCTTTACAGGTCTCTTCCAACCCAAACCATTCTATGAGTCTACATGCCACCTCCACAAAGACACAAACCAGGGCTTGCTGGAGATTGCTCCGCACCATGACTCACCACTGGGTTTTAGCATCCCTCTTGGCAGCTGGAAGGAAAAGATGCCCGGTTGTGGCCAATGAGACCGAGACCCAGGAGCGAACGTAGTGAAAACGCAAGAAGACTAGGAACTGTAAGGAAGGGAAAACCTCTGGAAATTGGGAAAGAGGGGAGAGGCAGGCTGGGAGTGGAGTGCTGAGCTGAGAGGAGAGGGCCGGGACTGGAATTAAAGATATTGGTGCAATAATGGTCTAAATGGTGGAGGGAAGGTGCTTGGGCAAGGGGCTGGGAAGAGCCAGGTTGCAGGGGCTAAGGCAGGAGTAAAGGTAATAGACATGCTTTTGCTGGGGAATCCATCAAAGCTGGAATTGAGCCCCAAATTCCCAATTTTGCCACCCCTTTGACATCAGCACTTATCACAGGCTTGCTGACAAACTCCTTTCTATCAAGTGCAAGCTCTCAGAAAATGATAATTTACCATTATTGTGCTACTTTAATTGCTAAAATGGCAGAGATCCGCACTTATCATCCACGTGGGCGGTTCAATGCTGCAAACTATTCTTGAAGTTTGCTTTGGAAGAAAAGCAGGCATTCGAATAAATAAAAACAGGTCCTTTCTACAGAACGCCCAAGGCTTCGAAGTTAAGTGTGTACACGAGAAGTGCCATAATTATTGCAGGACTAATTCAGCTGCCATTTATGTGTATATTGTAGTGCACTCTTCCAGCCCCCCTCTTACCAAAGTCTCCCTTCCTCACTCAGCGCATCCTCTGCATCTGTGCAGGGATGGATCTCAGCAGCAACAACACAAGATCCCTGCTCATCATGTGAAGTGAATGAGACAGGGCGGGAAAAAAATAGAGGAATCTCACAGCAACAAGTACTGCCTTGGAGGATGGCATCCCATCACCATCAGTGCCAGGATGAGTAATTACTACAAATATATATATATATATTAAAAAAAAGAAATGGTTGAAAGTCTGGCTTGCATTTTTTTGATGTCCAATTTCTTCACACAGGGAACAGCAACCGAGGGCGATGGGACCTATCCTCTGTATGAATCATCGAGTACCTTGGGAAATTAAAACTCTACATATGCAAGCTTGCCAGTACAAAATTTCTAAGTATTTCTGATCCTTTCTGACTCTTTTCCATTTCAAAAAGAGGAGAAATGCCAGCCACTTGCCCGACTGACTAGCACACTGTCTTTGGGAAGCACTCAAATACCATTGTCACAAACATGGGAAAGTCCATGAGGAACCCAAGTAACTCCATCTTCAGCAATGATCGATTTGTGCAGTAAACAGAGCAACGGGCCACACCGTAAGCAATACTGAGCCATGCAGAGGTGTTCTGAAAAACTGGCTAGAAAAGCATCGGATATGAAAGCGAAAAGTGAAGATACTTGAGTCAGGTAATTTCGCTCCGATCTGCAAAGTCAGACTCTCCATATGCATTTCATTTTCCTAGTAAATGTTTGGTTTTACACTGCCATGCTTTGATTCAAGCTGTTTGCCTGCCACCAGATTTTTTCTTCTGAGTCACCACTCAGGCACTATTCTGATGTTACCATGAGCAAGGTAAGTTGTGCTGTTACACTCGCCAAATGGTTTAGAAGTCTGCTAACAAGAAAGAGCAGGCATTTACTATAACTCCATGCTTTTTGTCACTTCCTCGCATTTAACATTTTCTGAGATGTTTTAAAACTAAAGAAGTAAAAAAAGTCCTCAAGCAAAGAACTGGTGAAGTTCTTTCGCTAACTTCTCTGTCTTTAAAAAAGACGTACCACAAGGTTCAGAATTTAGGAGCCTTTCGGCTCCTAAAATTAGTAGGTGGTTTTCAAAACCCAGCATTTCCACTGCTGAGCGGGCAAAAATGGAGTGCTTACACGCTTAGTTACTGGCTGCTTTTCTTTGGAAACCAAGAGCAGGCCGGACAAAAGTATAATAAATGAGTGGAGAATTTGGTGCTAATAGAAAACGAGACTGGAAAACCTCAAGAAAACAACGCCCAGTTATCCAAAGAAACAAGCGCGTAGGCAGCAGAAAGCAAATTCCCCATCACAGTGACACCGTATCCCAGCCTGGCGCAAGTTCCCAAGAACTCTCCTCCCTAGAGTTATTTTCCCGCTGTGGGCTAGATCCGCCAAAGAATCTGGATTCCTTAAGGACAGCATCTAGATGCTCAGGAGAAAATTCTCCATGACATGTCTAAATTCTCCGCGTGATGCCTGAGAAGCTTGGGCGTTTGGCTAGTGCATCGACCATGGAGCTGTCGACAGGCTACAACTTTTATCCAGCCATACTCAAGAGGAAGCCAGGGTGATGACTCTGGTACTGTAGAGTCCAATAAGGGACCCCAGCTTAAACAAATGTTACAAAAAAGGCCAAGTTTTTGGGGCCAGGTGACCCCCATCCACCCCAACAGCGGGTATGGATACGATGCAGTTTGCATTGCAAGCGTAGCCTTGATCATGACTTAAAACAATTATGGAAATTCCAGGTACTGCCAGGGAAAATCTAATTAAGCTCCATTATTCAGGCTACGTAGGACTGAAGGTATAATTTATCCTCCTCCCATAGCCCTTCCAATCAGTTGCCTTCAGGCGTACTAGTTGTGAAGCCCTTTCCAATGCTGTAGATACTCATCTTCAGACACATCCCGATGGCTGAATCAACTAATTTTAAACAGACTTGGGGCCAGCGTATAGAAACAAGTTTCAGCTGACACCTGGGCTAGATCTGAACCAGGGAAAGGTAAGATGCTCCAAAGCCCCCAACCACGAGCTGTCAGAGCCACTTGATCCCCCCTCAGCGGGCAGTTCTCTGCTGATTCAGCATCTGTGTCCGCAAACGAGAAACAGCCGCCAAGATTTACCAAGTTACAATTCTTGGCAGCTAATTGAGAATTAGTTAAGATGTACCACACATTCTTAGGTATAAACACCCCTCTAAAGACAAGGAATAAGGTGTCAGAATAAATTAAAAGAGTTTGCACTACAGCCCCATCTCAACTTCAAACAACTTCAGATTACATCTATGGAATAAAAGTACTAGAGAGAGCTTATGCAGTCTTATAAAGTAACTTGCTAGCCACAAAGGATTACTCTAGAAAGTCACAGTTATCTTTTATCTGACACCTTTACAGTTGTAAAAAGTTGCCAGGCAACCTGGTAATGATACATTTAAAAGAAACAATTAGTGGGGGAAAAAAAGTTATGACACCCCATTTACGCCTTGTAGCAGAAAGAGGAGCCTTTTTATCTAGGCTCTCTGAGTTACACCAACTTTCAACAGGCATTTTGCTGGTTTAGCCATCTCTTTAGACCCTCCAGTGAAGACACATGTACCTTCCAGGAAAGCATCCTCGGTGAAATAAAAGTCATACTTTGGTGTAACAACTTGCTGGATGCACAGGAATGAAGCACAGTAACTTGTGACACACACGAGTCTGACTGCAACAGATTTAGTTGACTCTTTCTGGTCTTAAACGCTTCACTTGCAGCACATCAAGGAAAAATAAAGCCCCTGAAGTCTCCATCCCACGAAACACGTTTAATGTGGGGGAAAAAGGCAACAGCCAGCTAACCCGAGAGAGTTTTGCAATGGCACAGCACGCACAAAGAAAAAATTACCAGGCAAATTTGAGGATATAAGTGGTCTTCATGCAAATTGTGTCAGCGGTTGTGCCCACACGCTGTGTCTGCAGCAGAAGTCTTTGGGTGATGGTGTTTACCATGCCCCAGCAGAGGCAGGGCAGGAAAACCCAGCTGCTGGGGAACCACTGGTCAAACTGAAAAATCCACATGGGGCTTCTCACGCTACGTGTGTGTGAGGGCCAGGACTCTAGTGAGAGATCCAGCTGTAACCACTAGAAGAAAGAACACCAGGATTTTTCTCAGGAAACTTTCATTATCTCAATTCTGAGTAGCTATTTTGTTTCCGTACAGCAGGTATGTAACTACTACGGCTTTGTCCATCCCGAACTTTCAAGGCTCTCCACTGTCAGCAACAATGGAAATCTATGAAAGAAGCATTAACCTCACACATTCAAGCAAGAAAGCATTTAAAAACCCCAGTCACCAGTTGGTGTGAGCACTCTCAACGTAACTGCTGGAAATCCCTGTGCCAGTGACGCCACGGCATGACAAAAAGACTCGTGCAAGCAGAGCTGAAGCATCTGTCAAGCCTGCGATCTTATTCCACACACAACTTTCCGGCTACCAGGAAGAGGGGGCTTCTATTACACCTCCGAGCTTCCCACACAGCACCAACCCGTGTCTTCATCACCTACACCCTCCTGCAGCCACCCCTCGCCAGCCAGGCCCCCGCGCCACTGCCTGCTGGTTCCCCGCTACCTCAAGCAGCGGCACAACGACTTGTTACTCCTCAGGTTTCCTTGGCCAGGCGTCCAAAAATCTCTCCACAGTCTTGTCAACTCGCGATGCTGCTGCCTGGGGAAGTCTCTGCCAGGGCTCCAACCGTTCGCGTTTGGCCGGTTCTCCCAACGGCCATATGGTCCCAACGCCTCTCCCCCGCTCGCCATGAAAGCTTTAGTTGTAACTCGGTAAAAAGGAGAAGCCCGCATCCCCCCCGCTCAAGGCTGCTGTGTGGGTTTTTCCAAGAGCTGTAATGAGGAATGTTAAACAAACACCTTTAATTAAAGGAATGTTTGTTTAACGTAATTAAATGCCTAAGGAACACCACGCTGTTGCAACCCCGGGTAGTTTTGCAGCATGCGCTGTACCTTGCCGCGCTCTACTGCGGGGGAAACAGTGCAAGCAAATGACACAATCTGGCAGTAAATATCTCAGTATTAAGCAGCACCCCAAGCCGTGCTATGCGTTTACCAATGCCTACGTGTCAGGAGGAACCGGCATTCATCTATCGGCCGGCCAACAGGCCGAACTTGAGAATCCAAGTCACAAAAAAATCCTGCAAAACAGCAAAACGAATCAAACCCCAGCCCCCAGCGTTCTCGGTCCTCTGCTCCTTCCACTACCTTTCCACCCGAGACGAGGGGTCCTCTGAGGAGCCAGACTTTCGAGGGCGCTCCCGGAGCGGCACGGGGCTCGGTTTCGCGGGACGGGAACGCTTCCCGCTCCCTCCCAGCCGCCTCCGAGGCGATCCCGGGCGCTGCCCGCCCCGAGTGACACCCCGCTCTCCTGCCCGGCAGGGTGGAGCATCCCCTCCGGGCTGCAGCTCGGGGCTTTCGCTCAACTACTGCAAGTCACTCGAAGTTTTGGGTGGAAANNGAGAAGGCAGCCTCGGCTCCGCTGCCCTGCTGGCGGGGGGGGACGGGGCTAGGCGGCGATAACGGCACTCGGGATGTCCAGCGTGCCTCCCAGCGCCGGGCGGCGCGGTGCCCTCCCTCGCCTCCGCACCTCCCTAGGCCGCTTCTCGTTTCTCAGCGCCGAGCTCCGCAGCATCCCCACCCCCTCCCCGGCCACCCCGCGCCCG
>VZZY01025391.1:250756-266949 GCA_013400335.1 Eurystomus gularis | reverse complement strand
CAGCTGCTGGGCTCGGGGAGGCGGGTTTTGGGTCCCGGCGGTGGTGCGGGTAGGAGAAAGGATGAAGCCGGGGCGCAGGGGCCGTCTGGAGGAGGGGAGAGGCTCTGCGAGGCCGAGCCCCGCGCCGGGGCCCCGCTGGTGTCGGTGGCGAGAAGCCCACCCGGGAGCCCTGCGCTGTCTCCCGGGGCGAACGCGCCGTTCTCTCGCCCGCAGGCACGCCATGGGGACCGCCGGGCACAGCGTCCTCCTCCTCCAGCAGCTGAACATGCAGCGGGAGTTCGGCTTTCTGTGTGACTGCACGGTTGCCATTGGAGATGTTTACTTCAAAGCCCACAGAGCGGTGCTCGCTGCTTTTTCAAACTATTTTAAGATGATATTTATCCATCAGACGAGGTAAGAACACGCAGCTCTCCGCCGGCCTTTTAACCACGATGCTCAACTTTTCTGCTTTTCCCCCATTCTGAATGTATTGAAGGCTAGAAGAGCGTAAGAGGGGATGTTAGGTGGCCTGAGAATATTGTCCTAACGCAGCACACGCCTCCGCTCTCTAAACATACCCAGTCCAGAATGTGCTGTCCTTTAAAACCACCCTCTTGGTCAGCATACACCAACATTGGACCCTGCATTTTGGAGATGAGACATGTATGTGACCAGGGAAAACAAACATGTAAGCACCGCAGTCCTCTTGCAGTGAGAACCTCCACAGATTTGCAGTCTAGGGACATCCAGGTACCTCCTGCCCATACATAGTGTGTCCATTACTTTGCGTTAGGTTGTAGGCAAGCTTGCTGGGCAGGACTGAACCTGCTGGCAGGATCCACAGGCTTGAAGCAATCGAAAAGCTGTAGCCTTATCACAGTTTTGCGCTTCAGACTCTTGCAGATAAGGGCCGAGACTGAAATCGTCAGTTTATTTCAAGCTGTGGAGGTGCTTCACCCAGCTGGGTCAGGAGTGGTTCCACAGGTATAACAACAGCGGTGCCATGGTCTAATCTCGCTCTGACCTGGAGCTTGCTGCTTCTAATTGATTAAACCCTTCTCTATTCCCCCTTCTTTTTGAGGGTCGTGGCCCCCAGCACCTTCACAAGATCATCGTTAGCCATTGGCCATGTAGCCCTTTGGCTGGATGGG
This sequence comes from Eurystomus gularis, assembly GCA_013400335.1. Classification (NCBI taxonomy): domain Eukaryota; kingdom Metazoa; phylum Chordata; class Aves; order Coraciiformes; family Coraciidae; genus Eurystomus; species Eurystomus gularis. Next base: position 265,819 of record VZZY01025391.1, on the reverse strand, counting down.
AGAAGATCAGTCAACTTCCCTTCCGATAGCTGTTGTTTACTGACACTTAAGTGCAAAGCTCATAAAGATTACACGGTAGCAGCAGCTGAATTTATTACTTAAACACGCAAATACTCTTTGCCTCGTGCTATGGGAGCAGCACACACTGGTGATGCACAGCTCGCACGGCATCGCTGCGGTGCCGCGCGGCGGCAGTTGGCCGTGCGTGCGAGTGACGGGGCGACCGGGGACTGGCCGCTCTCACCGTCCCTGGCTGCGGTCGCACACGTGGCCTTTGTCATCACGGGGGTCAGTACACGCTGAGCACTCTGCTCTGTGAACAGGGCATGTGCACTCCTGCGGGTCTTGGCGGGGAGTGCTGCTGGTGAGCCGGGAGGCAGGCCACAGCCCCACGCTCCAACAGCACGCGGCAGTGCCGATGAACGGGCAGGTAATGGATCAGGAGCCCTGTACGTACTTAATCATCTGTCTTGTTTCAGCGAATGCATAAAGATTCAGCCTACAGACATCCAGCCTGACATATTTAGTTACTTGTTGCATATCATGTACACTGGGAAAGGGCCGAAGCAGACCGTCAGCCAGAGCCGACTGGAGGAGGGCATCCGCTTTCTCCATGCAGACCACCTCTCCCATATCGCCATCGAGATGAACCAAGTGTTCTCCCCAGAGCCGGTCCAGTCTTCAAACTTGTACGGCATCCAGATCTCGACCGCGCACAAACCAGCGAAGGAATGCCTGGGAGCGAAGGAGGGTCTGCCCAAGGCGGGTGGCAGGTCTGCTGCCCAGGGCGATCACCCGCAGCTGCAGCTCTCTCTGGCCATCGGCCTGGATGACAGCTCCCTGGACCAGCAGGTTGCTCGCCCCTCCGCTCAGCCTGCTGCTCTTGCCAAGCCGGCAGAAGAGCATCCGAAGCTCTCAGTCTCCATAAAGCAGGAGAGGTGTGACTCTGAGCCCGTGGTGTCCCAGAGCTGCACCCCTCCTTCTCCGGAGGTAGCGAGCCCCATCTTTGCCAAGGCCAGCCTGAAGGTGCACTTGTGCCACTACTGCGGGGAGCGGTTCGACTCCCGGGGAGGCCTGCGGCAGCACTTGCACACCCACGTCTCAGGCTCGCTGCCGTTCGGCGTGCCGGCATCCATCCTGGAGAGCAGCGACCTGGGGGAGGTGCAGCCTCTAGCCGAGGACCGGGAGGCTGGGGATGGCCACCGGCTCGGGGCCTTCCTCCTCAAGGAGGACGAGCATCAGCTGGAGCATCCAAGCTGCAGCGACCTGGAGCCCCTGCAGATCGGCCAGCTCTCCCTCATCTCCAAGGACCATGAACCGGTGGAGTTGAACTGTAACTTTTCTTTCTCAAGAAAGAGAAAAATCAGTTGCACTGTCTGCGGCCGCACGTTTTTCCGGAAGAGCCAGCTGCTCGAGCACATGTACACGCACAGAGGGAAACAGCACAGATACAGCCGCTGCCAGCGGCTGGGGAGCCCCAACACCCCCAGGTTTCATCCTTACTGTGACAGCGAGAGCATGGGGAAGAGCTCCAGTTTATCCCAAGACCAATTAGATGAATGTATACTGGAGTCAGATCTCATCCAAGAAAGCGTCGATACGATCCTGGTAGAGTAGTTCTCTCCCTGCATAGCCTTCAGATGCAGGAACTGTGGGTGTTTAGCCACTTTTCACCTTGTGAGCGTCTGCTCTCTGCAGCTGGTTTTCTTCAACCACCATTCCCATCATCTCTGAGGTAACCGTGAAGAACTGTGTGTTTTGATTTGTGTAACTGCTTTTTTTTACTTCTCTAACTTTTAAACTCAAGCTCGTTCCCATCAAAGTCCTTGGAAGTCCCAGTATAAGTCAGTTACATTTTTTGTAAATGTGAACTTACTCCTGCTCTGCTTTACGGGACTGTATTGCTGAGTGTGAGGTCTAAACATCGTCTACTATGCTGCGTGGTGCCTAGGACTCTTTGCATCCTGTAGAATTGCTCTTGTGAAACTAGAGGGAGGGAATTGTAGGGGGAAATATGTATTGTGTTTCCCAAACAGTTTTTAATTAAAATAAACATCTCAAGGAGAGAATCCTGAAGTTTGTGTTGTATAACTGCAGTTAATAAGTCTCTGCATAAAGACGTGCAGGGGCCGTAAGGCTGATCTCAAGGCAACTGACGGTGTGGAGGTAGGGGTGGCAGCCTTCACTCTGACAAGCCCTGGAGTCCTTGTCAGTACAGTCTTTGAAATTTACTTTTAGACTCAAGGAGTTTGCATACGTTTTTCCCTCATTCCTACTCTTCCCTCATCAAATGCTACTGCATGAGCAGAGACAAGTTTTGATGCCCCTCTAGGTCCATGTCCCGTTATTGGACCATCTTCTCTGCAAGGGAGAAGGAAAACTGCAAGGAAGTGTCCTCTCTTCTCAGAGAGGAGGCACATCCCAGCCTAAGTCTTTACGGGATTAAATATCACACACAGATTTTCTCAGTGAAAACTATTTCTGACTCTGAAGAGCCTGGAGCATTCTTAAATATAATGGTCTATATATTTGCTAAGAGCAGACATACAATGCGTTGGGCAAAATGCAAACTTTTGGCCTTTAATTTATCATTACTTGATATCTGAAGCATAATAACTTACCCAAGAGGTGTTTAAAATTGTACATGTTCCTCTTAGCTTTGTATTTTGCCCCTCAGTAGTTTTTCACCTGATACACCCCAGGCTTCCCACCAGATGGTCTCCAACCCATCCCTCAAGAGATGCTCTTAATCAGAAGGCCTCAAAGAGGCTCACGAACTTCTTACAGCGCAGAGGTTTCTTTTGCAGTGAAGAGCGAAAGCCTTGAGAGCTGCTTGCTCCCATAATCTCATTACCCAGTTTTTGAGAAGCTGGAGGCTCCCTGCCAGTCCCGGTGGAGTTGAGTCATTGCCTTCGGAAAGGGGGAGCCTGAACAATGGTGAGAACAGTTTATTGTCAAAATGCCCGCTCCAAAGCTCTTTGTAGTCAGGACCCTTGAGCTGTCTTCTCTGAAACTGTCCTGGAGCAAGAGCTGCAATTAAATCACTGCCTGAATTAAAAGACCATCTGAGGTCTTTGAAAGGGCGGCTGCTGCTTCTCCTGGGCAGGGAGCTGCACACTCCAGGGGATAGATTGGCCGCTGAGGGCTGCCAAATTGTGTTTTAAGACAAAGGGGAAAAACAAACAGCCTCTGAGCCTGCCTGGATGATGTTACAGAATGCACGCTGCGGTTTGGTGTGTGCTTGCCTGCGAGACCGAGTGCTCCTCTCGCTGTGTGCACCCATTAAAGCTGCTCTGGCGTGAATGCATCTTAACGCCGCCTGAAAAGCCTGTCTTTAAAACACGCAAACAAACGAAAACCTGCCGACATCCAGGCCTGCAAAGGCCGCATCTGGGCACGGAGCGATTCACATGGAGGAGCATTGCCTAGAAGAGACCCCGCTGGGTCTCTCCTGGGCTGTTAGCATTGGCTAAATCACATCCAGCACACACTGCTTATAACTGGGGCAAATGCCCTCTGGCTTCCAGTGACCTCTATTTCTACATGATGGTTAAGAAAAACTAAAAAATGGCCTTTTATGGTCACTCCCTGTTTTTGTGCGACACTTTACCGAGTGGGCTGGCTTCTCCTGGTGCTGCTTGCTTCACTCGTGTTCCTGTGTTAAATTTAAGAACAGAGAGGAGTGTCTGCTGGGTCGGGTATGGCCATAGAGAAGAGCTAAAAGTGAGTTTTCAGATTATTCAGTCAGTAGATAAGCACCTTGGAACTTCAACTAGATGCCCAACTTGCCTGAACTAGTTGATACCGAAAGTCAAACGGCCCCTTGAAGTTTCTGCAAAGATAACTGGAGTTCAGCACTGGGGACAGGACGGGGTCAGCAAGCAGCAGTGCCCGAAGGCGTCTCTGGGACATGAGATCTCTTCAGGTTTGTGGGCAGGATTGTTTTGTTCACTTCTCGGTCATTAAAAAGGAACATTAACAAACTATGGACTCAGGTAGAAGAGCCAAATGTCTATCAGCTGTACGTGCGTATGTGTTGGAGTGACTCTTGTACTGACTGAAATACATCAATAAAGCTGAAATCATACTGAAATCAGCACTGTGCTCCTGTACATGTTCAGTATGTTTTTGAAAAGTTACAACCGTAAGCGATACTTTTTTTTTTTTTTAATCGTCATGCTCCCTTTTTTTTTAGTGTGTTTTGGTTAAGCTTTGCAGCACCAAACATCTGTGACATCAAACATCTGTGAAAGGCCTTTTTTGCATCATTTGCAATATAAGAAATGCAGTTTCAGCAGTTTTCTACTGCAAGCATTAAAGTGCAGTTATAATTAAAGCGGTAGAAAAAGCTTGAGAGACAGAAGTCGTCAGCTCCGAGTTACGTTAACTTGAAAACATCGTTCTGTCTAGGTCTTATGAATAGAAAATAATTTTAGAAGACAGATAGGTTTGCTAAGCAAGGGCAGCAGCTGCTCCTGGATACATCACGAGTTTTATTACGGTATGGAGAAGACACTTGAATTACTGAGTGCTTAACCTTTATGCCAGCGCATGCTTGAAAATCTGCCTGACTTGCACAGCTGGACTTGGCAAATACTAATTTCTTGTGGCTTTTTTTTCATGAGAACATAGAAGAATTTGTCCCAGCGTGCAGAACAATGATACTGGTGATTCCCTCCAGGTATCTGCGAGTGGTTGATAGATGCACATGGGCTGAGGTGAAGAAAGCCCCAGGTGGTGATACTTGAAGGCTGGAAGTCTAAAAGCTCCAGAGGATCCCCAAAGCTTTGCCCTGGGGTGTTGCAGAGGGGTCACAGCATCAAGGGTGCAGAGCTGACAACCCACCGACATTGAAGTGCAGCTCATGTTTTATGAAAACACGGGAAGACTGGGATTCAGATCCTTGCCAAAGCCCCATAGCATGAGCAGACTCCTCAGCCAGCTCAAGTTAACCTCTGAAATGCCAGTAAGCACGGCAGCGGCTACCATCACTTTGATACGTATCTGGGTGCTGGCTTGAATATGGTGCCTGTAGGTTAGCTGGCTCAGTGACCAAAGCATGCTCAACAATTTCAAGATGCGTATGTTGAAATATTCTTACTGTTCTAATGCTGAACAGGCTGGGTCCAACAGAGGCCATGTTTCTTGGGCTGCTTAGTGTGCAGTAAAAGGTGTGAAACAAAGGGTGTTTATCTCCCCCTTGCAGCATGGGGTCTAGTTATTTTACTGGGAAACTTGTTTTCAACCACCTGCAGTGCTGGCTGGAGATGCCATTCGGTAGCACTTGTGCAATGGAAGTGTTAGGCTGAAGTTCTCCAGCATTACCAGTCCCAGAGGAGTGAGACTTCAGTGCCTGTCTCTTGGACAAGTCATTCTTAAAAGGCAACCCTTAAAAGGTCATCCTTTCTCAAAGTTCGCCTGCAAATGTTTGCATTTGACCCCTTCCACCTTGAATTTTTGGGCAGGCAGTGCCATACAGTTGCCATCATCTTCAGCTTCACTGTTTAATAAAACCAGCCTTCGCTTTCCCCCTCTTGCCATAGTACGCCAAAAAAGGACTGCAACTGAGTGGGCTTCTCACCAGTCCAGCACTAGGAAAATAAATTCTGAGCAATAAGAAATCAGGAGGAAAAAGGTACCGAGCGTGGATCTGCCTAAAATCACATGTCAGTTAGATATTTACAACAGGAGCTGCGTCAGGACTGAATTCCCTGAAATGCAATCGCAGCACTTAGAGGATTTGCATGTTTCATTAAGAAAAAGTAATGGCACAACTTCAAAAGCAGCCTAAGAGAGGAAACGTTTCCACTAACTATTCCAAACACAACACGGCACCCTCAGAACAAAGGTGCAGCAGAACACAAAACCTTGTCTGCTGAATTAGGCTGGTTTTCACCCAAGCTGAGATGGCCTTGGGAAGCTCTGCAGGGCTCTGGGCAGCATGGCAGCCGCGCGTGGCTTTACCCTCCCGGGATCCATCGGGCAGCAACACTAAAGGCTTCCAGTGGCAGCTGGGCAAATCGTAAGCCATATTAACCCTATAACCTCATATTAACAACAAGAAAATGTTGTGTAAAGCCCTCTGTCCTTCCAGGCACTGGATTCGCAGCTCACCCGTTGCAGGATGCAAAGCCAGCTGTAGGCACCTAGACAGGGAAACCAGAGCCGTGATCCATCGAGGGTGTTGCAAGGGAAGACACCTCGTGCTAGGCAGAAGTGTGGTGTCAACCATCGAGCCAGGCCCCCATGGGGCTGTTGCCAAAGCCAGGTGTGCAGCCCCACCAAGCTCCATCTGAAAGCGCTGCTGTGCTGGGGGTGGAGGCTGATGCTCAGCATCACCCCTTATTCCCTGCAGCCATCCCGGGAGGGACCCACTCCGGCAGCGGTCGCCTCCGCCACCCCGCAGCAACGCCAAACCCAGCAGAGCAGGCGCCGAAGCCTGTCATTAGGGGCCGAGCATCCCCTACCAGCCTCTGTTTACCCCGACGGTGCGGTTGTGAGCCGCTTACTCATCGCTTTAATGAGCAGGGTGCAGGTGTGCGTTCCTGTTGTGCCAGTTGTGCACGCCTGCCAGCCCCACGTTGCCAAGCCAGCCGGTCCCCCAGCCCGCTGCGCTGTGCCCACGGGCTTGCAGCTGCTCTACAAACTGCGGGGAGATGCAGGACAAGATGCTCCCAGTGCTTCGGCCTTGCCTGCCTTGCTGGGGCTAGCAAACTAAATGCAAATTCAGTTGCAGGCTGCCTGGGCTGCGACGAAGCGCCTGCCCGCCCGCGCTGCGACGACGACGCCCGACGCCTTGGTGCGGCGGCAGTCTGGGCGAGCTTTGGCAGGCAGAAAGCAAGCAGCTGAGGCTGCTGGCAGGAGCAAGGGGATGATGCTTCTCTCCTCCTCCTTGGTGGGGATGCTCAGAAGCACCGTAGGAGTTGGAGTACTTGCGCTTCCCACCCAGCTGCCATCTCACCAAGCCTCGCATCACACGGAGCTGTCACGGCAGTGAGCCCTGACGCATCAGCGCCCTCAGCCTCGTGTCTTCATTAAAATGGCAAACAGTGAGAGCAAACGTGACACAAATGACTGTCGTTAGATTGCAGAGATGACATCCCTCTCAAGATTCAAATTTGCTCTGTGGGACAATGGCAAAGTGACACTTGGTGTGTCCACGCACTGGCACAAGGACTTAGCACTGGAAAAGCACCACCTGAAAGGACATTGGTACCTGCAGAAGGGTCCCCACCTTGGCATGGGGGGATGTCTCCTCTTCTTCTTAAGAGGTTTGAAAGGATGATCTCTGCGAGGTCTAATTTACTGACTGATGTGGTGACTGCCAGCCAGCTCTAGCTGCAGATGATACTTTCATCTCAGAAATCTGAATTGCAAAATGTGTTTTCCTAACATCTCCCTCCCTTTTGTATCCAGCATGTTTGGCAGTTTTTATGTAACAAAGCCTATTTTAAAATGCTGGGTTTGGGTATTTTAGATGAAATCCACTTTCCAGCTAAATGGACTTTCACCTCACTGCAGAAAAATCATATTATTTAGCACAGAAAAAATGTGCTCTTCATAATTCCTTGCAAAAAGAAAGAAATGTGAAAGTTGTGCCTCCTAAAACATGTTAACTCCTATTGTTGCTTAAATAACTATATAAGAAATAACATCCTTAGATTAGTTTTCTTTAAAAAAATCACACTAATGTAAAGATTTTATCTGGTTGCAAATGAAGGTATTTCATTATTTTAATACCACCCAACAAGAGCTAACAAGAACCATTTCTCTGGGAAATAAAACTGCAGACATAAAATACTACCAATGCAAATTATTTAAACCAATCTGTTGTCTTGGAGCATTTCATCGTTTCGTGTTACTCTTGTTGAAACCTTGTACCTATAAGACAGGGGCTTCACTGCACCGAACGCGTGGGTCTGTTCACAGAGTCTGGCTTCCATCCATCCATCCATCCATCCATCCATCCATCCATCCATCCATCCCAAGCACAGAACAGGATTCCCACGTATTTCATGAGTTTACCCCATTTCTTATGTGCATTTGTGAAAAACCTCTAGGATTTTAGATCTTATATGTAGGCACACACATGAAAATGTCCATCATTTATGCAGGGACAGCATCTCAAATTCCAGCACTAGGTTCCTGGCAGCTGTAGATGTGGTCCTTTGAAGCATACAGAGCCACAGTGACCTTCAGCAGCTGGACGTCTGGCCCCAGGCAGCCTGCGCATTTCTAATGCACTTTTGGTGTCCCAGGGCAAGAAAGCAAATGCAATATTTGTTTGTGCCATCATTGTCTACCAGCAATTTCCACAAGGAACCTTTCAACAGATACACTTGTTTTCTGCTGGGCTCAGCATTGACATAACAGAAAAGTTGTTTATCTCCCTGGAAGCTTTCCTGGGCACAAGTTATACTACCAAAACACTCCTTTCTTTGCTGTTAATATAAAAAAAAGCCGTAACAAATTTAAATATTGAAAATGACATGGCAAAGCAGGGAGGGGGGACTTGTTGAATATAATGCTGAGTTGTCCCTGGGTGAAAAGCAGCAGCACAAGCCACGGGGTGAGCAGAAGAACCAGGTAATTTGTTAAGATGCTGCTGCAAAGGAACCCCTTCCATAATTCGGGGGGGGCAGCAAGCAATGCACTCCTGGATGAGGAGCCAGATGGCCCAGAAGCGATCTGAATGGGGCTGTCAGAAACCACGGTCAAGTGTTACTCCAGGTTATTTCATCCGTCAGTGAGGAACGCCTGAAGCCAGGCCGCTCTTTGGTGCTCTGGCACAGCCAGGCAGTCACATCCTCCCAGGTTTCCTGGCCTGGTGCTCCTGTGCAATAGTAAATTCATCATTCCTTCTCTGAAAGAATGAATGTTTTATTAATGTTTTACTCTCTAATCATAATGAAGGAGTAGAGAGTTTTAATTAAGTCATTAGCAGCTGTTACAAGTCTGTATTTTGTTCTGTAAACCTGAAAAAAATAAATAGTATTAATACTATTAAAAATGCATAACCTTTTTTCCTCCGTATTTTCCGTATGTTATAAAGTGCCTCAAGAAATTACATGAAAGATGTTACGCAAAAAAAAAAATAATCAGGGTGCAGGGCCCTTTTGAGCCATAACAGAAAGTGCCGAAGCACCAAACTTGCTGCTCCCCGTCCTGAGCTGTCAGCCCCACCACGGACCCTGTCAGCACCAAAGTGTGCACCTGGAAAGAGCAACCCAGAGCCTTGGGAGCAGGAAGTATGAACCAGAAGGTGGCAGAGCAAACCGAACCAACAATCTGGGATTGGCAAGTGCCATGCCACTCCAGGCATGGCGGTGTTTGACCCTGGTCTGTCTGCAGAACCTCAAGCATTATCCCTTGGTGGTATGAGGCATCTGATAGGGAACTGAACTGCTGGGCAGCAGGATGGCTTTTCTTAGCCACTGGATATTTGTGATCCTCCACAAATACCTTATAGCAGTCCCTGGGCAGCCAGAAGTCTGGTGGAATGACCGGCCAAAAGGAAAGCTTGTAAAAATCATAGAACGGTTTGGGTCAGAAGGGACCTTTAAGATCACCTACTGCAAAGAGGACAGGAGGAGCAAGCTGCCAAAGAGTTCAGGCCTGCTACCAGCTTTAATACAACTTCTCTGTGTTCACCATATGGCTGCCTGAAAAAGCTGGTCACAACTTTGTGGAGCACCACTGTGAGCTTATCCTTTCATGTATAAAAATCTCTCCATAGGTGCTCACTCAATCACAAGGCAAGAAACAGGTACATTCAGCTTTAATGAAATAATCGTCAGGTATATGTACAGCTGTAACAGAGGGAGAAAAACAGCTACAGAAAGGATGCAAACACAACCCTGGGCGTGGAGCAACAGTTACAGGAGCTGGGCTGGGCCAAAGCATTTCTGCCATTTTCCACCTCTTTTGAAGATGTGTTTTGCCTAAAAGGCAATACTGAAATATGTGAAATCTTCCCGAAACTGCTTTGCAGGCTGACAGAAGATGACAGCCCGGCCCTGTGGGGTCATTTGCTGTTTCTTTACTAGATCCCAGACCTCCACAGCTGACACCAGCAGGACCCCACAGAGATGCTGCAGCCCTTTGCTCAGCACCGACCTGCTGCAGTGCCTGGTGTAATCCCATAAGCAACCTCCAGCATCGATATGGCTCTTCTCGGAGTGGTGCAGCAGCTCCACAGGCACATGTAAAAGTCCTTAAAAAGTCCCTTTCAAAACTATGGCAAGATACCTGGAAGGACCAGCATGAAATGCAAAGCCATTAAAACTGTACACACTGAATTATCAATATCTGGTAACTTAATTAAATAAATTCACAGAAAAAGAAAACACTTTTGTTAATGTCCTCTGCTTTTTCTTTAGTTTTACTTGCACAGAAACAGGCTGTGGCACCCGCTGCTCCCAGTCCCCTCGTAACAACGGCGATGCTTTATCACAGTTTAAGATGCGGTTGTGCACCAGGCACTAGGAAAGTTTACAGCCCTTGTATGTTAACAAGAATCCAAATCCTGCGCTGGGAAGGGAAATCTCAGCGCACCGCCTATGGTCAGTGAGCAATTGCCAAGCGAAGCTGCTATTTCTGTATCGGCTGAGAAATACGCAGGAGAATTTTCTCAGAAGAACAGGCTGACTTGCCCGCAGCTGTACCTAAACCCCAGCCACGCAGACGCAATCCCACACTATTAAAAGTCCCTTTTCTCTTGGAGAGCTGGTAGTTGGAGGCAATTCTCGCACACACGCACTGCGCTGGTGCAAACCCCCCCGGAGCAGAGCAGCTCGTGGGTTTTGATGGTGATGGGCCTGTCCAGGCATTTTATGGCCATGTCCCCAGGCCCTCACGTCTAGATTTCTTCCCTGAGGACTTCAGTTAAGATCGCTCTGGCATTTCCCTGCGTGTTTCAGAGCAGGCTACAGGGCACGCTGGAGCCAGCCAGAGCCCGGCAGCAGCGAGCTGGCCGTGATGCACATTTCCCAAGGGATGCTCGGCCTCGCTGAAGCCAGGCTGGCTTTGCAGCAAGGCGGGAGCTCTGTGGGACAGGCTGCTGCCGGCACCCAGAGACGCTGGCAGCGCTCAGACCAAATCAAAGCAATCCCAGCGCCAGCAGCGCATCGCAGCTACCCAAACTGTGTCATCACCGAGGCAAGAGTTGACTGCTAACACGCATGCAGCTCACTGCTATTTATATCACAAGCCATATATCAAAAATATGCTGCATCTGAGGACAGCTTCACCACGACACTGGGATTGGGCTGGAGGAAGGCAAAGGAAGGAGAGGGCTCCCCACAGCAGGCACGCTCCCACCCAGCCCACGCCACTGATGCCGCTGGGAATTTTGCCCGTTGAGCTTAATGGTGCGAGAAGGGTCCCCCCGGCAAAGGAAGCGCTGTCATTTTCTTGGCATTTGTGCAGCTCGGGGTCAGCGAGGCGAGCCGCTGATGCTGTGCTTTAACGCGTCTGGAAATGCACAGCCTGCCTGTGACAGGGGAGGAGGCCGAACAAAAAACACCGCTCGCTGCAACCATCCAGCTTCATGCGACGCGACAGCAGGGGTGACCACGGCTTCTGGCACCCGTACCTGTTCGCAATACTAAACACCGCCCTGAGCCTGGCTGGCACTGACGTCTTTGTGTTAACACTGCAGTGGCTTCACTCTCCCTTGTCTCTGCCGAACCCCAGGGAAAACCTCCGGCTGTGTCCGACGTGTCCCGAATCCAGCCCAGCAGTGGGTTGGGCGCTCGCCGCCTCTCAGGACCTTTCACTAAATGCAAGATACATACAGGTCTACAGCATGAACAGTGGGGAAACCTGGCATGGGTGACAGCAGAAATGTGGCCTTGACATAAAAATGCTAATAAATGAAAATACAGTCACTGCAACACCTTCATCTTTCCACAGCTGCGGTCGAGGGTGCTGTCTGAAGCCCCAGCCCCAGGGAACACACTGGACGTAGCGGGGTCTGCCCCACGTCCCAGGATCCATTTCACACAGACACACAACTGAAAGGGCATGCAGAATTAACTACACCTTGGCCTTGAGAGCCCTTCGAGCTCTCCACACACACACTCAGGCCAAAAGGAGCTTTAAATCACTCCCTGTACTCTTTATTTTGGGGGCATCGCTGCCATCACAGAAAACTGTTGTGTTTATTCTGTTCCAGGGCCATTTCGTTGACCAGCTGCTCTATGGACGACTGAATGGCCGCCTTCACGAGGGAAGATGCGGTTTCTATGAGCAGCAACTCATACTGCTCCCCAGTTCTGTGCCCCTGGTCACCAGGACCTTTCTCCTCTGCCTGGGGGCTGCCACCAGACTCGGGGCCCTCTTTTTTACCAAAATCAAAGCTCCCGCTTGCTTTTTTATTCCCTTTCTGCTTGTTTCGGTGCAAAACCGGGGAGGGCTCATAGGCCTGGTCAGAGTCGGTGTTGTCAGAGTCCTCGGCTTCGGTGACGGTGATGACGATGCTGACGCCGGCGCCCGCGTTTGCTTCCAATGTCACCTGATGGCTGGAGCAGCCCTGCACGCTCGCTGCATCATCTTTAAACGCTGACTGACTGAAATCCGTTACGGTCTCTTCGGCTTTGCACTCCTCAGGAAGATTTATGTTCTTTTCTGATTCATCCCCTTCAGGCAGCTCTTTGCAGATATTAGGGATTTCCTGCAGCTCTGTGGTTTCAGGGACGCTGTCGAGTTGATCCTTGGAAACGGGCGCTTCAGGAGCAACTTCCCCGCCTTCCACATGGACTGTGGTTTGGGGTGGGCTCCCCTCCTGCAGCTTTTCCTGGCCCGTTTCATTAACTATCTCTGAATCTGTTATCTCTGACAGAGTGGTGCACTCTGCATGTTCTTCTGCATCAGGCATGGGCTCTGTCAAGGGCTCACTCTTCCCAACGGAGCTGGCACTTTCCTTCATTGCATCCTGGTCCTCTTCCACAGAGGCTGGGCTGAAGGATTCAGACTTGTCTGTCGGGGCCAAATCCTCCAGCTCTTCACTACCTTTATTCAAAATGCCCATCACTTCGTTTGCTTGAACATTGCCCTCCAACTCCTCCGCTGCTTCAGAGGGGCTGGGTTTTTTCTTGCCTCTGGAGAACCGTACACAGGGCATCTTCACCCCAGAGCTCACCCGTTTCTTTGGGAAGTCTTGTGCACAGCCCTCCTCAGCATCCACCTCCAGTTGCACTTGGGAATCAGAGGGCACCTTCTTCCGTGAGGAGGATTTCTGCCTTCTGCGAGGTCTTGCGAGGTTTTTGATGGCTGCCCAGGCTCCTTTGGAGGATCGTGATTGATCAGAAACTTTCGTCTCCCCTTGGTCAGTGCTGACACATTGGCTTTTCTCCTCTGAGGCTCCTTTGCACGCATCCTTCATGGTCAGCCCCTTCTTACAGGACTTCTTCCGCTTCTTAAAACAGAGCATGGAGGGTTTTTCTGCCTGTTCCTCTGATGGGGAGCATGTCGCCCCTGTGCTGTGAGTCTCTACCTCTCCTGGGTTCTCCATTTGAATTTCCTTAGCTGCCTTCACCATATTTGGTCCTCTCCTTCGTTTCTGTTAGATTACCAATTTTCTTGATTGGTGCATCAGACACGAGAACGGCAGAGAAGCTCCAAGTGCATTTTTTCCTCAAGTTGTTTTCAAAATAACGTTAGTTGCTTTTTAATGAGCGGATGCAGCAGTGAAGAGAAGTTCTGTTGAAGCTATTGCATCTGCTTTATAACTCCCACTTTGTCTTATTACTCACTTTATCGCCGCTCCGAGGAATCCTGGGTAGACGTGAAGTTGGTCAGGCTTCTCCTGGCTTTGCTGGACAGTCACTGGGACAACCCACTCCAAGTTGCGCTCGGTCTAACAGCACGACTATTTAACTGCCAGTCTGACATGACTCTTTTTTTTTTTTCCCCCAAAGGATGACAAATCAAGCCAAGAGTTAACAATTTTTATTCACCCCACGGACCTGGAAAGAACTTGCACTTTTCTGAGCTATCCACAATTCCACACTGCACAGGGAGCTTGATTGAAGCACCAGTAAAACCAGCGGCTGCCAGTGGCTGTTTTCTGCCCCCCAGTGACAAGGTCAGATGCTGCTTGGTCTCGGCTTTGCTTTCTGCTTCAGTTCCTCTCGCAGGTTGTGTGAGGTTTGCTGTGAAGCTCGGCTGACGCTTCCATCCTTTATCTGTAACACAACCAAAAAATGGTAAGACCTGTGGAGCATTTTTTTTTAAAATGTATTTTAAAGTTTTTTTTAAAATATACTTAATTTGGGGAGGCAGACCAGGGCTGAAGAAGCAGTTCTACCCCTGGATGCACCATAGCAGTTTTTTCCACTAATTAGCATCAATATCCGAAGACAAAATAAGGCCACCAAGGTGTCAACCCAGTGATGCTTCGTCACAGAAAACACTATTTCGTGTGGTAAAAGGAGACTCTTTTTTTAACTGCTCATATTATGGCAAATATATATTACGCATGCACACGCATACATTTTCTCCTCCGGTTAGCTAAATCTTCTCCCCACTGCTCCATATGCACTCATAGTTCCAGCTAGAGAAATTACACCCTGAGACAGCAGATATTTTTATCTTTAATGCACCATATGACAATATGCAAAAACACGGAACACAAAAAGGAGGCTCGCGGAATACAAAAGCGAAATCACATGGCAAGAAGGGAGCTTATTTATACTAGGTGCATGCCTTCCATGGCAACCTCAATTAACACCGCATGGCTTCATCACATACGTGATCTTGCGAGATGCGTGTCACCCTTTGGGGGGGGGGGGGNNGGGGGGGGGGGGGGTGGGGGAATGGGCTGCTTCAGAACCTCATCGGAACGTTTTTGGGTGTAAAGACGGAAAAAGGTGTCCCCGCAAACAGACCCAACTTCTCCGGGACTGGCGCGGTGACTCCGGGCAATCCTCCCGACGGTGTTTTACACTCCGAAGTAGGAAGACGAAGAACGCGGGGGCTCCGGCGGGGCGCGCTGCCTCGCGGGGCCGGTTATTATTTTGTATTGTTATTATTCGTTTTAATATTTATATGAATTTCTCGACG
>VZZY01025391.1:203782-250281 GCA_013400335.1 Eurystomus gularis | reverse complement strand
GGTCTGGGCAGTGCTCCTCGGGATCTGAAGGGCGGGGGGCAAGGGGCTGGGGCAGACGCCTTCAGCGGTGCCCAGCGACAGGACCAGGGGCAGCGGGCGCCAGCTGGAACACGGGAAGTTCCACCCCAACGTGAGGAGAAACTTCTTTGCCGTGAGGGTGACAGAGCCCTGCAACAGGCTGCACAGAGAGGTTGCGGAGCCTCCTTCCCTGGAGGTAGACAAAATGTACCTGGATGCACTCCTGGACAACCTGCTCTGGGTGATGCTACTTTAGCAGGGGGCTGGGACTAGATGATCACAGGTCCCTTCCAACCCCCACCACTGGTTCTGTGATCCCTTCTTTTGGCAAGGTAGCATCCCTCCCCTCCTATGGGATGGCACCTCCTCTTCTTGCATCCCTGTTTGCAGGGCAGCACCCCTCCTCCTGGGGCAAGATCCCTCTCCCTCTTGCAGAGTAACCTTTCTTCCCCTCCCCGTCCGTGCACAGCAGCAGCAGACACATAAACCACAAACCTACACTCAAGGTCAGCGTCTTCCTAGGGACGGAGCTGTGGTTTTCAGGTTGGAACCCAATGGCAGCAAGACGCGCCATTGTAAAAGAGCAGACACACGCCCCAGAGGAGGGCAACACAGGCATTTGTGGATGCAGGGAGAAGGTCTCACTCTTGTTTCTTTTGTTGCATCTGGAACCTCCGCAGCTTTAAGCACACAGTGTGGGTTGCTGCTGTAGCTACACCTTCAGGTTTGGTGGTAACCACAGGCAGTTCTTGGGTTTAAACTAAGCTTTGCCCAAAATAAGGGCATGCCTCCCCTATGAGGACAGGCTGAGAGAACTGGGGTTGTTCAGCCTGGAGAAGAGAAGGCTCCATGGAGACCTTACAAAGGCCTTCCAGTACTTAAAGGGGGCCTACAGGAAAGATGGGGACCGACTCTTCATCGAGGAGCACAGTGACAGAACAAGGGGTAACAGTTCCAAACTGAACGAGGGTAAAGTACTTAAAGGGATTAGGAAGAAGTTCTTCACTGTGAGGGTGGTGAGACACTGGAACAGGTTGCCCAGAGAGGCTGTGGATGCCCTCTCCCTGGAAGTGTTCAAAGTCAGGTTGGATGGGGCTTTGAGCAACCTCATCTAGTGGGAGGTGTCCTTGCCCCTGGCAGGGACGATGGAACTAGATGATCTTCATGGTCCCTTCCAACCCAAACTATTCTATTCTACAAAATACCAGAGAAAGTACCTCTTTCCCATAAGCCCTTTTTCTCCAAAGCAGCTGAGATTTGACTTTAAAAAAAAAAAATTAAAAAAATTGCATCTCCAGCTGTTAAGAGTGATGGGACAGCCTCCAGAGAAAGGACTACCAAGTGCAGCTGATGAACTACATGAAACTATAGTCTGAGATGCCTGAATGTCCCCATTCATCTCTGCGGGGAGCTGACTGACGCCCACAAATGCTTTAAGGACGTTAACTACACAGCATGTCTGCACATCAGAAACCAGGCAAAGGAGCACGCTTTGAACCTGCAAGTGGCTTCCAGGGTAGGCCAGCCTTAGAAAAATACACACGGCCTCCCCTCGCCTTGGCTTCTTCATGAGAAGAAAGGTACAAAATGGGTTCATTGGCTCGAAATGTCAGCCAGTGGAGCAGAAACACAGACCCAGCAACCACAAGGAATTGCCTTTTTAAAAGCTCCCCTGTGAGATGTGTTTGCTCACGCTCCCTCAGGTTAATATCTTCATTTGGAAACAGCTTCTCGCCCCAGGATGGGGGGTGGGTTCTAATTAGGAACCACTTCTGCACTAAAGCCAAGCAAGGCCCCTCGCTGTGAGGAGATTTTCCCTCCTTGCAGTCGGAGGGAGGAAAGCAGGCAGCGGTAACATGCGTGTGCTGCCTCGGGGGTGGTGTGATGGAGGTGGGCTCTCATCAATCCCCTTCGTAAACACCTCACATGAAATTCAATTATTCCTGCTGCTCCAGGGGAAGAGATGGCAGCACCAAAGGCTGTGGTGCAAGGGAAATAAGTAACAGGGTCTGCAGCAAGCCAAGGAGCTGGTCAGAAGATGGATAAGCTTGAAAGATCCTAGTCCAGCTGCAGGCTCTGGTGTTCTTTCTGGGCCCACACTGAAGGTGTGCACCAAGCCAGCCAAGCAACACTTTCTCCTTTTTCCCTTTTGTCCCTGGCATTAGTAAAACAACCAAAATCTGTGTTGTTTCTTACATGACAACACAGGACTCTCCCTCGAGCATAGCTGGGGGAATGGACAGCCATAACACCAGCTAAGGGCCCACAAATAGCTCACAGAGAACAAATTCATACATAATTAGTTTTTTCTCTAGGCAACAGGAAGAGAAGACAACCTTCCAATATTCAGTTAGAAGGAATTAAGTGTCCTTTGTGTCCTGTTTGAGAGGGCAAGAACTAGCTGGCACAATTAGCTGGAAAGGAGAGAGTGAAGAAAATCCAACCTATTTACGTATTGGAGTAGGGACACTGGAGAGCTCGCATCTCAACGGGCTGAAAGTACAGGTTAGAAAACTGTTCCCCACTGACCTCTAGAGATGCTGGGGGCTCTTTTTGGCCCTGATGCTTTGTTGCCACCAGTCCCACCATGCGCAGCAAACCCTTCAACAGTTGCATGCCTGAGCTGCTGCTTTGCCTCACTGCAGGAGGTGGACTAGCAACCTCTTGAACCATCTCTTTCAAGCACATGTCTATGATCTCATGCTAAACTAAAAGGAGGCTAATCTTAGCATAAATTTGCACTTATCCCATCTTTCATAAGCATAAAATGAAGGTGGAACACTGAGCACTCGCAGGAAAGCAGTGCAGCAGGGAAGATTAAATGTAGGAACTGACAGCAGACTTGGCAGCGTCAGCTCTGGCAACCTGCTCCAAGGGAAGGCTCGGCCAAGGTGCTGCAGGTGAGGCGGCACTTCCAGCCAGGCAGTGGGTCTGGGGAACAGCCCCTCTGACCCCCTGCAAGCAGCCTGCGTGTGCTCTGGCAAACCTGGCTGCCAGGAACTCCTCAGCTGAATACCATCAAAAAGAAAAAATTTGAGATGCCTTCACAGCCTCCCTACATGCTCTTGTGATGACTTAGGGCTGTTCCGTCTGCTTCTGTGACAACCGGGTAATTTTTATATAATTATTCCCCCTTCCTGAACAACCTGAGAGATACAGATCTCCCCCTCGCTACACACACACGCACACACACTATCTGTGTACTATGGAAGCACCCTTACATCGGTGCACACCTACATCCTGATTCGCCCGGATCTCACCAAAATCGGAATGTTTTTAGATTCAGCTCTGACGCGAGCAGATGGGCCTTGCAAGTCTTAATCCAGATCTTTTGCAGTCAACTGCAAGTATCTCAAATCCACAGAATAATTCAGGTACTTTATGTCCTATAGATAACACACATCATCCAGGAAGGGGACCAAACGAAACGCGCACACGCAGTGGTGCATTGCAGGCGGCTTATTGCTGCAATAATCACTCCTGCTTGTCAATACAAGGACTGCTGCCGTGTACAGTTAATCACAGAAATAAATTCTACTTCGGTAATCTCAGTGCATACATTAAAACCCAAAAAGCACTTGAAGTATTTACCGGTTTATTTGTATTAGTTAAAAAATTGGCAGCAATGATCTTTTTAAGTTACGAAATGATTTCTGGCCCGCTGACAAAACCTGCTACGAGTGACTTGATCGCTACTCGCGTTGTCTCTGTTCACCAAAAAGGTGCCTTAGGAAACAAGGCTTGTCAACAGCGTAACGGCGCTTACTGTTGAGCATAAAACGGTTCAAAGGACACCTTTGGTAGAAGCCGCAGATGTGGGCCAGAGATGCAGCCCCTACAGATCGGATATCCAGAGGTCTGCTTTCCATGAACGGAAGAATGCGTCGGCACAGCTGGGCTTTTTAAAAGGGAAATTCGATGTGGCTCAGGTGCCCGCAGAAATAACTCACAGCAGAAGCCAGGGTAAGCACTTCTGGCGAGAGAGAAGCAGCAAAGGGGATTCCTCCTTGCTCCCTCTTTTAAATGACACCGGTGCCCTTTCAGAGCACAGCGGTTTCTCCCGTGGCATGAGAAGCGGAACATTCAGTATGACAAACAGGAATATGCAGTGTACAGGACTTTCAAAGGTAATATATGCTACAAAAACCCTGTGGTTCAGACAATTAAGTCCCAAGACTGTTTCAAACAGCTCCTGCTTTAGGATTTTTAATTATTAAAATCACGTTGCTGAATCAAAAGAGGTCACTAAACCCAAGCTTCTGTATTCTGCTTCAGCTACAGTTAACAAAGCAGAAGGGTTGTAGAGGAAGTACACTTTGTATGCTCACTGTCAACTAGCTTGCAAGGCAGCAGTTTGAAAATTATTACAGATTAAAAGTGGTTGGTTCATTAGCACTCCTCCTTCCATTACTTCTTGCACTATATTCTCAGTCATATCTTGTTTTGACTTAGACAAAAGAACAGGACATAGTTCTGTTTACATGACTCATCAGGTGTTCTTCTGGGAGCTAAAAAGAAAAATAAATTTAATTACTATTATATAGTACTGCTGGCAATTTTCAGGCTGAATTATAATCAAATGTCATTTGAAAACATATGGCACGATGTGATATTGGCTTAACTCCATTATCTCAAAATGAGAAACGAAGCCCAAATATTGAAAGCCTTCAAGAAGGCACCCACCTTTGGTTAATAATTCCTTTCAAAAGAGCCCATTTACTTCTCCTGACGCTGTATCCAAGTCTATATCATAGAAACAGGGTCTAGTAGGAAGTCCTGGCATGGTGCTCATCTGAACAAAGAAAGAAAGAAAACAAAAATTAAAATGGAAGCAGCTGAGTTTCATGCAGAAGATATAATACTAAATCACTGCTGAAGACTACGATGGCAAGGGCTGGCACAGTTCCCTGCACGTGGACACACTAGCTGGATGACGGTCACGTTCTGTTTTGAAGCACACCGTGAGAATCAGGAACTCCCAGCTCTGTAGATAGATCTGGGGTTTTTGGTATTTACAGTGAGGATTTAGTTTGACTTCTGCCTCTGGCAGTAACTGAGCCCAAGATCTGGCAAAGTCCTTAGACACCCAGCTGACCAGTTAACTGTTAGAGGAGCGTTCATGGACTTTGCTGCGGTGAGACAACAATTACTTGTGGCGGTGTCCTGGTTATTAAAATGAGAATACATGGTTTAATACAACTTTGCCAACTGTAAAGCCTCAGTTGATTGCAGTTCTTTAAGAGTCTAGAACCGGAAGTGTTAAATAATTAGGAATAATTTTTTATATATATATATATAGTGGTTTTGGTTGGTTGGGTTTATTTTGAACTGGGATAAAGCCGAAAGAGATGGAGAGGTCAGTTGTCCTGACTGGAACGTTTCGGAGGCGTTCAAGCCAGAAGGGCCGTGCAGTGGCAGAACTGAAGCTAGCAAAACAGCTGCCAGCACAGCACCAGCCTCAGGCCAGTCCTCTCCAGCTGTCCCAGTGTGAGCACCCAGTTTCAGAGCCGCAGAGGGCGAGGCTGGCATGGACTACGCTTGGCCTGATGTACTAATGCGGCGGGCAGGATTTCCCCTTCCCTAACTCAGCGTTTAGCCCAGTAGCACACGTAGGCTAAACACAGACGCTCTGCAAAGGTGGGCAACTTGTGACCATGCTTGGTAGTTTGTGCCAGTGGTTGCTCACCCGTTAAAAACATCCAAGGTCTCGTTTTCTGTCTGCATCATCCAGCCTCAGCTCTCACAATCAGTATTGTTATGCCTGTCTCCAGTAGATTAAAGATCTCTTTGGCAACCTGGTATTTTCTCCCTGAGCAAGTATTTTGCACACTAATCAAATTACCTCCCAATCTTCCTTTTGATAATAAGCTAAGCAGCAAGGAGGCAAAGCTCTGCTGGTTAGGCATTTTCTGCCGTTCTCAGAACTGCTCGGGGAGCTTTTGGAGTCTCGCCCCATTTTCCGAAGCCGTTTACAAGTGCTAACACCAGTCCCACACGTAATGTACCACTGCAGGTCTTGCACGGCTTACGCAGAGGCAAAAACCACCTCAGATCTACTCTTTGTAATGAATTCTAGGACTGCGCTCGCTTTTTGTCAGAGCTGCTGCTTTCCCAGACAGAGAATAGGGGGGCTACAGAGAAGACCCTTATTCCTTGTCTTTGTGTTTAGTTCTGTGAATATTTTTGCTCCCAAGACCCAAGGTATTAAGAGACCTGAAGTGCCTGGAGGGGTTTTCCTGTTCTCACCATAGTCACTGCCAGTCTCTGGTCGTGCAGAGTAAGAAAGTTCCTATATATTTACATATGAGTCAAGCATCTTAAGAGCTTTGCAGATCTCCACCTACAGATTCAGAAGGCCACAGCAGGATCTGAGAGAGTGACATTCAATAAAGTAGGAGGTGTCATACTGCCGAAGATGAGCCTGACCTTACTATTTCTTGCACTTTCTATTTTGAAAGAAACGGCGAACTTTCCCCCTTTCCTATCCACAGGGCAACCCGCAGTGGCTACTCTTCTCTAAAAGGCAGTCTGCTTAAACCCTGAATTTCTATGCACTACTGGATAATTTCCGACCAGACAACTAATTTTCTGTAAGTGTCCAAAACGCTTAATGCCCTCAGTTATTTTCAGAGCTGAAGAAATTAACTTTTCCTCCATTATCCCCCCGGTCAGTACCGCATGTGCTGAAAAAGAACACAGGGTAAATCCTGCTATTTACTTGCTTGAAAAAACTAGACCCACATGGATATCATCAATCCCCTTGTAAGATTTCAAACAAAACCAATACCAGCTAAGAATGTATTATTCATTGCCCTTGTAGAACTTCCAAAAAACAGCATTTGGGAACTAAAAAACAGAGCGGAATAAATAATTTGTTTTCAATTCATCAGCAGCACCAGAAAAGAAACCCAAACAACTCGAGCCCAACTATTTATTTCACTTTCATTATCTTTCATGCTCAAAGTTAAACCTAGATAATATTTGAAATTATATTTCCTTTAAAACTTAAAAGTATTTCATTAAAGTCTAATAGCTCCAACTGTGAGCCAGAAAGGGAAAAGCCAAAACTCAGAAGCTGACCAAAAATAAAATTGTGAATTGCGGTTAACTTCAGGTAGCTAGAATACGCACACAGCAGTGATTAATTTCACCTCAAATTTCTCATAAAAGCTTCTGCATAAAGCTGCATATTTGCTGCATTTTCAGCTCACAGTTCAATGGCTGCTGCCAAAAATTTATTCTGAGGCTAACACACCTCCTGCTGAATGGTTTTAAATAGCGGTTTGATTCAAAATGCCCTGGATTGCTCCTCAAAAGGACATCCCTTCCCTGGCTTTGTAGACACACAGGAGAGTAATCTTCATGTCCCTAACCAGAAGACTTACTGTTAATTCCGGCAGAATTAACACCACTATTTACTACATGTCCACGAAAACATTAGGAATCTGGGACAGGAGCAGAAAGAAGAGTCCAGCTTCACAGAAACGGAAGACATCAGAAAAAAGAGCCAAAATGTTAATGTCTGAAAACATATTTCTTTTGTGTAGCTCATTAATGCTGTGTACCCTTTCCTTCTCCAGTGCTTATAAAACATAATAAAAATAAATCATTGTTTGGATTAAATCTTGGCTTGCAAAATATTAATGGCATTAATAACAGGAACAAGCATGCTAACTTTCATTCATCCCCAAGCACACATTACTCTTTAAAAAGATGGATGAGCCAGACCTTCATAACGATGTGGTTATTTTCTTTATGTTGGGTAATCTGGAAACTTACCTACCTTTTTTTATATATATAAAGAATTAAAAGAAAAAGATATCCAGTATTTGGCTCTAGCTATCATTCGAAGGAAGAAGGGATCCAGCTCTTAAACCAGCAAATCTCATAATCTGAGCCAAGCTCTCCTAATGCTTTTGAAGGCTTGTTAAAACAAACATGTTGCCATGAAAACTTCAAAAAAAAAAGGCTTAGGCCCAAAAAATATGACAGAGCTGCTTGCTCCAACTGCTCCATGCCCTAAAATAATGTAACAAGTTGCTTAACATTTGCCCAGAAGAGATTCCCCAGATCAGACTTCCAGTGGATCCTTTTATCCTAACATTAATTCTTTGGATGCAAACCTGAACATTAGTTCATTTTGCAGGTAGCTCCTCTTTCTGCCACACAATTAATATCAAAGCTGTTCCAGGATCCTGTTTCCATTGTCGCTGCTCTCTCTCCTCTCAGCTGACATTATGCCAATCACATCAAAGAACAGAAAGCAAAAACTCAAGGGCATAGTGAAATGAATTGTTGGAACTGATGCAGGCTGAAGAGCAAACATATGGTCAACAAAACAGTGAGAATCAAATAGGAGGAGAGACTGATAAATGATTAATAGCACAGGTCAGCTTCACTTCGGAGGTGTCTCATCAATAGTTGTTTGCTTTGTAAGCTTTGGAGGACGTGTCTTGCTCTCCCCTGATCTGCAGGTGTACACAGACTCCACCTGCAATACTGCAAAGTGCTTTCATCGGGAATGCAAAGTCATAAGGACAATTAGGTGGGCCAAGGATTTCTCCCATCCCCTCTACCAGACCGCCGTTACCAGAATTCACTAGCCACAGAGCTCACCCTTTCCTCAAAATCCAGAGACAGACCAGAGGAGTACACTGGGGGACTGCAAAGTCTTCAAATGGTCAGATGGTCTATTTTAGCTTCCCTCTTCCCACCGAACGCCCCCCCCCAAAATGATTAAGGGCATCTCATACACTGTGGACCGTTAAAACACCAACTGTAAACAACAAGGACTCTCCTGATTTGAGATACCTTTGTAACTGCTTACTGGAACACACATGAAGTTTGTCCTCACCCCACACCTGAGGGTTTCACTCAGTCACGTACCGTTCCTACTAGCGGGTACAGGAATCCAGCACCAACGCTGGCCCGAATGTCTCGGATTGGCAGAACAAAGCCCGTAGGTGCTCCTTTTTGTTCAGGGTCATGCGACAATGATAAGTGAGTTTTAGCCATGCAGACTGGCAGGTTTCCAAATCCCTGGGATAGGCAATGAAAAAAAAAGAGAGAAAGAGGAAAGAAATAAATGAAAAACCAGTAACTTTTCCTGTATGCAAATACAAGTGCTCCATTCTGCCATTCTCTGCAGGTATCAGACATTTTATCAGGACATTTTACTCCTCACCAACTGCTCTGCCCACAGCCTGTCAGATCCATGCACCGTTCTGCATCCCCGTTCCTCCCTCTCCCCACCTTCTGCTAAGTATTAAGGAAAGAATCACCATGGCCTCCAGTGCATCCAGCTGAGTTAAAAATGAATAGTATGGAAGTCTTAGATATACAGTCTTGATGGATAACTTACTTTCTACTCTCTTCTTAAAATGTTAAGGAGCTCAGAACTAACGTTCTTGTTCAGCTGAGGTCAGTTAATTAGAAATGTTTGACTAATTTAATTGCAGGTCGTGAGGAAGTAGCAATTACACGGCTATGGCATTTTGATAGGCTAGTAAAGGAATACGCAAGAAACATGAAAGTGAGAAACTGTAGTAGTAGATGGACTGCAAAAGTGAAATTATTCAAGCACACTGTAAACAAAAAATGGCTAGCTCTCAAATTGCTCTTCAAAGCCCTTCACAGACCTTCTTTAATGCAGAAGCAGGTCAATTCACAAGAATGTCATGCTAGAGAAGAATAAAAGCAACAAAATAACCAGAAAGCATCTAATTCAACAACCAGATGCCAGGTTCAAAACTTTAAAAAGTAGACGTTTTTTCCCCAAGAAGTACTGAATCCCCCCGTGGACCTTTTTCCCCAACAAAACTGTGACTGCCAAAAATCTGTATGAGTTCAAAAACTGGTTGTGTAACTCAGTGGAATAAGATTTAAGAAAAAGAAAATCATCATAGACTATTCAGCACCAGTGTGAACGCTTCCAGCTCCCCAGTCCCCAAATTGCTGAAGGACTGGACAGTACAGTAGAGAGACATCACTGATTCCTCCCACCCTTCTCTCCCCATATACTATCACAGATGTGCTACTGGGCCAGATGAGTTCTGTCTTCTCCACTACAAGCCAGGGCCAGTTTCTCCCTCCTCATACCACCTCCTCTTCCTCCTCTGCAGCATCCAATGAGTCCTGGACAAGGACATGACTTGAGTGATGATTCCCTTCACACGCAGTTTGAACACCACTGTTCAATACGAATATTTTAAATGAAAAGCACCACTAGTGTCAGGTGATGTGGAAAACTCACTTGCTTAGTGTACAAGGCAACTTTCTCCTGTGCTTCTGGAAGCAGCTCAATGTCACTTGCCCCGTAAATCTTCTGTGCAATAAGCCTGATCTTATCTATAACAGGGAGCTAGAAGAAAAAAAAGGGAGTCAGTGTGGCCAAACTACAAAGACCTGTGACATCACAGCAGCTTCACAGTCCCTCCTACGTGTTGTGCAGCGTCCACCGGCAGCTCCAAGAGCTATTCCCATCTGCTGCAGTACAAAGCTATGCAGTAACTTGAGGGTTTTCAAAACACATTTCATTTATCTTGTTGCAGTTGTTTTCTTGGTCAGAGGGCAAAACTAGTTTACTACTTATTCTCTCTCAATTCAAAGTGATAAAGCAGACAAAAATAATTTGGGGGAGTACAAGTTAATGGTTAAGTAAAAGCACAAATAAAACAGCATAAAGAAGAAAAATGAAAGTATGTGTTAAGGAGCTGAAATAGATATGATGACATAGCTCTGTACCTCATTAGGTTCTTGAATAGGTGCTTGCTACTAAAGCAGAATTCAGGTCATGACCTGGGAACTAACAGTGACTTCATCACCTCAAAGTCATCTGTCAAATTTCCTTAACACACAAACTCATTAGAAATACACACGCACACACTCTTTTCCACCCTGACCTGTAGCGTAACTCCATAAAGCTCATTTGCAGAGAAAAAAAAACATTTAAAATGGACAAATTCTGTTCCATAGCCTTTTGTATAGATTCCCATCAACAAGTGCACCCAGAAGCTCTGCAGTAAAGTAACAGATTTGGCCAGGCTTGTTCCCATCCATGCTCTGACAGGAATGCATGTCTCAAGTTCAAGAAGTAAACTTCCCTCTACCCTGGAATATGGCTGCTGTGGTAGAAACCTCTCTGTCATCTCTAGCAGAGTCAAAGCAGCATCTTTCAGTGTCAAAAGTAAACTATTTCACTGGGTAGTCAAAACAACAAGAACTGACTAACCAGGTCTTTGAGACTGGTGCAACAGTTGTTACATTTTAAAACCAAATTTCTTCTCCGTTTCTCAGAGCAGCCTTCAGCAACTTAGGCTAGTGAAACCAACCAACTTCCACCTTAAAAATAAAGTGTCTCTGTAACGCTGCAAGTTCTCACCTCCACATTATAGAGGAACCTGAAGTTGCTGGGTGTCTGTGATGCTCTCTGAACAGCCTGGGCCAGTGCAATTGCTCCTTTACCTCCCTCTGCCCAGTGAGTGCACTCCACAGCATCGAACGCTCCTGCTTCCTTGGCCAATTTTACTACAAGGGCCAGTTCAGCCTTTGTATCTGTTCTGTAAGGAGAAAAGTTTGCAGAATGCACACGCAGTACATTAACTGTTTGTTCTAAGCATCCAAAAGCTGTCCAAAGAAATCAGAGAATCCAGCCATGAGGAAGCTGCTGTGGGACTATCCACCACAGCCTTCTCCACCGTGGTGAAGGAAGGTACTCCACAGAGGAACAGATGGCAACAGGTAGCTCTGGAACTTCAGGCAGAAACCCCTGAACACTGACAGAGCAGCATTCCAGACTTTCTGCTGTGTCTGTCCTGTATCAGCAATGCAACTCCTGTTTTCAGAATCAAACTCAGGAAGGTGCCACTACTGCTGAATTAGAGGTGCTGTATCATGTGCACACAACAAGCTAAAAGCCGTATTTTCTCTAAAGCAGCCAATATGCAGTTACTTTAGATGAAGAATCCTTAGCTGCTTCAACTGGCATCAGTTTTAATACACCAGTTCAAAGCCCTTCTGCTTGCATAAAAAGACCACACACAGATTTTATTTCCTGAGCAGTACAACATGCAGAGCCCAAAATGCTTCTTAGGGGGCATAATTATTCCCCACAGTAGACCACTGAACACAGCGCGGCCAACAGCACAGGCGCCTCACCATCTATGATGCGCTCAGACTCCACATCGTCACAGGCACCTTTTGTCCACAGTAATCTGGCCAGTCATGGTGCAAGTGATGGCAGATAATAGTCACTGATCATAAAATCCTAAGCTAAGTTAAACTAAAGAACGCAGTTGAAATGACTAAGCAGAGCTCTCCTATTTATTCAGTGTCTTCCAACAACGTAAAATGCTGCAAACAGTACATCAATAGCACCGAAAACAGGAGTCTGTGTTAAACATTGCGTATAAAGCACCATGACTTTACACCCCTGCATCCCTTCCACCTCTCAGCTCACTTACTTGAAGGCATTGACAGCCACTACTACCGGGACACCAAACATCCGTGCATTTTGGATTTGCTTGTTCAGGTTACTGCAGCCTTTTGCCAGCAGCTGAAGATTCTGTAAAGAAGACAGCAAGCAGGAAGCACATTTTATCAGGGGCAGTGAAGCTTTCGTTCTAAATCCACAGCTATGTTCACAGCTAATGACAGAACTGTCAAAATGGGAATAAAACCACAAAGGCAAATCCCCAGTGCTGCTTCTTGAACAGTCCAGACAAGTGCCTGCTCTTGGATGGAAGTCAGGGGAAGGAATCGCTGCTTCTAATGATCACTGGTTTCAGCTGCCAGGCCAAAGCAAGAGAAATCACTTTTTATCGTTTTTTTTGGTTATTCTTAGCAAGTTAATACCCATGCTTATTAACTCCCCACAGTAAAGCCTCATTTTCCTCTCTGACACATTCCTCTTTATGTATTAAGTATCATTAGCAGTGAATTTCATGACACTTGTTTGAAGTCTGTGGCAACAGCTTTTGGTTTACACATATTTACATTTTGCAGCATCAGAGACTATTCATGGAAATCCAGACACTTCATCCCTTCCTATGCAAAGAATAATCCATACAGAAGGTCCACAAGTGAAAAAGCTGCGGCAACATAAATTCAGACCAATTATCCACATGTACACAACCATTCAAGGCACAAGGACGGAAGTTAAGACTTTAGTTCATTTTTCTCTCTGCAAAGGAGGAGGTGAGGGAAAGAAAACCAGAAACTGTTGCTGCTAAGAGAGTAATTAGAGAGGCACTCTGAATATTTTCAGAGACAGTATTTCAGCCAAGCAATTAATCCATACTGAGAGGGTCAGAGGACACAAAAGTACATATTATTATGAAAAATCTGAGTGCACAGACAATTGCATGAGCTCAGGAGAAACAGGAAGGCTCTGAATGCTGACTAGGTCAAGTACAACAAATGTTTGTAAGAGCAGAGCCAAAGTAACATCATAAAGAAAAAAAGATAGAAGAACATTACAGTTTGCATGAGGAAGCATTTCCCTGGCAGCTAAAGAAATGACACACCAGCTATCCAGGTGTGCACTGCATGACAATATTGTATCATGACTGCAGTTTCAGTCAACTGTCACAACAGCTAGAGAACTTACCTCTTCCATGTACTCCTTTGGTAAAGGTACCCCAGCAGTGACCTGGGAAAAAAAGAAAAAAGATGGAACCCGTAAAATTTTTATCCATGACAGCAATTGGTGCTTGATTCTCATTAAACAGCATCAACATACACCATTCTACTCCAGCCTGATCCTTTTTCTCTGAAAAAAATAAAAGGAAGAATAAAAGACTGCAAGATGCACTCAGGATATGACAAGACTGACTGTGGTACTATCACAAGTGGCCCAGCACACAAGCACTTCACCAGGACAATAAAACAAGCAGGTATGTACCTGTAACACACTCCAGCAGAGCAGCTGACAAGCAACAGGGACATATGGGTTCCTTTTACAGATCAAACCCCACAGGGCTCTAAGTGACTGGATCAGAACAAGACTGTAGAATCGTAGAATGGTTTGAGTTGGAAGGGACCTTAAAGATCATCTAGTTCCAAGCCCCCTGCCATGGGCAGGGACACCTCCCACTAGACTAGGTTGCTCCAAGCCTACCCCGCCTGAGCCTGGACAGCCCCTCGGGCCTAAAGAAAACCTTGCCTAGTACTTACTGCAGGCCCTCCTCCGTGCATTTTCAGAGCTCGGACAGTAGCAACCAAGACCACCACATGAGGCCGGAGACCAGAACAGCGGCACTTAATATTAAAGAATTTTTCCATGCCTATGTCTGCACCAAATCCTGCTTCTGTAACTAGAGTAGGAATTAAAAGAAAAGAAGCTTGTGAGAGGTTGCTGGGTGGAGAAATCACGCTCTAATTACATAAATCAAAAGCTTCTTCCAAGACAAAAAACCCACAGATAGTCACGATTAAAAAAGGCAGATCGCTCCCTGCAAAACAAACAAACAAAAAGCAAACACTTACCAACAAAACCCTCTTTACCCACAAGCTTCAGTGCTATTTTGTCTGCCAAAACTGAAGAATTTCCATGTGCAATATTGGCAAAAGGTCCAGCATGAACAAACACTGGTGTTCCCTAGAAAAGGAGGGGTGCAGTGGTGGGAGAGAGAAAGAAAATCAGAGGGTATAATTTAGCAGATCTGCAGCATTTCAGGACCCAAGTGCTACGGTAGCTGGAGGTAAGGAAAAACGTTTTTAGAGGACAGATCTTAAAGCCTTCTGATCAAATATTTGTTATCAGTAGTAAAGACTACAGGGCAAACAGGATTATAATAATCTGCACAGGTGGAGATATTAATCCACTTCAGAAAAGGATAGCTACATCCCAGCAGCTCGTTGCCATTCTCCTGCAACCACACCATTTAGATTCCCAAAACACTTCCTGGCATTAAAGATGATACAACAGAGACAAAGCAAAGTTTAGTCCATTTCCTCGGGGTCATCTCACATGTCAGTGGAAGACCTCGAAAGCAGCCAGCCCTCTCCCCTAGCCCTGAACCTTAGGTAGGAAACCACAGTAAACCTCTTCCTATAAGCTAAGTAAACCCACGCTAATTGTGATGAACTAAACTGGTTGCGCCTTGGCTCTAAGAACGCGCTTACAGGAAATCATTTGTGCTCACCTCTAACGTCTGCATGAGGTTTGGTTTAACAGCATCTTTCATCAAGACAGCCAGAGCACACTAGACTCCCTAAAAGAAAAAAGGAAAAAAAAAAAAGAGAAGGACAATTAGTTTCCAGATGTACCAAGACCTTGAGACAGCGTCTAGGCAGCGTCCAGGCTCTGCTTTTGTCCTGGTGAGCTTTCAGGACCAGAACCAGCAGGTGCTCTGGATATAACTAACTCCAGTCAGGGCAAGGCAGAATAACAACCTTTGCATTCTTGCAAGAGGATCTGTCACTTCTGCTGGGGGCAGCCTCTTGGGTGTGACCTTGCTTGGCCACCACTTTGCCATGAAGGTAGGAAGAATAACTGTCGTTTCAGTGCTACAGCAAGGTTAGTAAACAGCAGGAGTAACCCTTAAGTACGTATGGTTCACTGTAACCCATTCAGCAGCACAAAGCAATGTTGTGTGGTTTTGCAGGTAGATTTGTCTTGGACTTTTTTTACTTCCTCATTTCAGCAACTAGGCTCTACATACTGGCCTAAAAATGTCATAACAAGCTGCTACATCCTGCCCAAGTCTCTTGCACAGAAATAACTTCTAAAGTGAACGTCTGTGCACATGAGAAAGACCAGGTTGACATAATGAAAGCAAACTCTGGAGCTCATGTTTCCCCTGAGGTTCAGCAATATACCCTGCTGCAATTTTGCTTCCTGCAAATTGAAAGGTTGTGATTTCATCGACATCTGCTTTGGGAAGAAAAAATGAGGGTCTGGTCATCCTTGTGACTGACACAGTCCAGTGGAAACCAAACTGGCTGCTACCCAGCACTTGCAAAAGTAGAATTGCTATCATGGGTACAGACCCAAGTGTTCACAGCAGTAATGAAAACCCTGAACCATGATTTCTTTGTCTTCTCTTTTAATTTCAAATGGATTGCAGCACTCAAGTATATGAAAGATTTTTTTTTTTTTAAAGACATTCACTGCTTTGTTTTGTTACTTTCAATCTTGCCACATGAAAGCTTATTTAACATTTAATGGATAAGATTTAAACTTCAGTCATCTCCAGAATAATGGAAATTACAAGCAAGATTTCCATGGTGACATTTCAGGCCTGTGTCACTCAGCAGCACTTCAATACATCCCATCTCTACAAAAAAATCTGTAGTCAGTTTTTGATTCCATATTTCTTCCCTGTTTCTTTGTGCTTCCTGGTAGCACACTCATGACATGGGGTATTTCACAGCAGAAGGATCCAGACAGCTCATTGTGCCAGTCTGGTCTCTGCAGTCACCACGTTTCTGCCTGCATGAGGACTATGTAACACAGTCCCAGCGATGCAAGCCAATGCCTGCCATCAGTGCAGGCATAAAGCATTCAAGAGAACCTGTTGGGCAGGTCTGATACAATCCTGCATTCCACAGTTGCCATGGACAAAATTAAATATCATTAGATTAGAAAAAAAAAAAAAGTTAAAATAATGAGAGGAAAGACTTCTCTCCCTCTCTCCCAACAACTGTCTAACATAAGGACATTTACAGAGAAATGGTTCCCAGCCCAGGCATTTTCCTGCAAGGCCAAGGCACGTTGCTAATCTACTGTTTCTCAGGATTATCCTAGGATGAAGTAAAACAGACAAACAAAAAACCAAAACACACAGGAAAACAAAAAACCCACAGCAAGATAGCTAGAGCCGGGCAAGCGTTCGCACTGTGCCCCGTCTTGCTGGAAGCACAGGTCAGGATATCCAACCTGTGGATTCTTCTGTCCCACTGGAAATGTTCATTCAGAAAGCGCAAGACAAACGTCATTAACACCACATAATGCAAATCTGTAATACTCTTGTCTTCTGTGAAGTAGGCTGTGAAATACCTATTATAGAGGACAGCAGTAAGCACAGATGTCACGTCTCTACTGAATAGTGCAACAGTCCTGAGCCTGTTCTCTGTCCCGACACCAAGTGGCAGGGCACAGCTCACATACAGGGCTCAATTTCCCTTCCCCTTCTCCAAGTAGGGTTTCCATCTTCAAAATATTTATTGGAAGAAGTGCCTGAGGCACAGGCTATTCCCCTGAAACCACGCTGAAGCACTGTTTGGGAGAGTGCTAGCTGACACGCTCCACAAACATTCCAAGAACTGTACTAGTAGTTATTGCACAGACAGCTGTCAGACAGTGCTGCACCTTGCAACTGCTGCTTACTCCTGCTTTATATACTGGTAACAAGCATCACCAGTACTATGTCATTCAGCTTTTCATTCCATGGAAATAAAGATCTGTGTTCCTCAGCAAAGGCTGCCCTATGGAGACCTGCGACCTTTTGCAAAGGGTTTGGCTTTTACAGCATTCACAGCCTCCCAGAATAAGATATTTCATCACCTGTAATTAAATTTGCACGAGGCTTTGTTCCTGCTCAATGTTTTCCTCACTCCAGGGAGCCTGAGAAACAGGATGGCCAGCAGGATGCATTCTCAGTTCTTCCAATTCTTAAATATGCTTTTTATCTAGAAGCCACTATGTAATTTCCCCATGAACTCCTATGGTGGTAGCTTCAGCTTGACAAACAGCAGACCACACAGGGCCCTCCAGCCCTGCCCAGGTCACACGCACGCACACACACTCTCTGGTAAGGTGCTAGCTACACTGAATTTAAAAAAAAGTCATTAACTGCAGGGGCTAAGATTTTATCTTTGATCTTCTATAAGCTAAGATTTTTTCTGTACAGAACTGTCTCTGTGCTTTTCAAACCAAGGACTTTCAGAAGTTACAGGAAAAAGCATTTGAAAAACAAATGACTCTCTTACAAGGTCATCTGTTGTAACTGGTTCTCCTCTCTTGCTGGAAGCTACTACCATTCTGCCCAGTCGCTTTTTCATATCATCCAACCCATCAGAGAGTGCGAGAACTGCCATGATTTCACTGCTCACCGTGATGTCAAACTGAGCCTGCAAGAGAAGAATAAAGAACGTGAACTCATTGAGATTCCCCAGCAGGAATCCTTACCTCTGAAATTCTTGAAATAAGGCCAATCATTGCCATCAGAGCACCACAAAAATAACAAAAAAATACAGATGTACAAGTAAAACAGAAATCCAAAGCACTACTCTGAGAATATACTTCATTTAATTTGGCCATTTTAAGCTGAATTTTTTTCTGCAAAATTAAGTAAAAACTTCTTATTCCATTGCTATTACATGACTCTCTCCTGGCACACACATTACTCATTCATGTAAGAACAGTTAAATTATATTTTTGAAGATTGAGCTTGCTAACTCATCTGACTATCACTAAACAGTACGGTAAATGACAAAAAGAAATCATCAGATTCTATAGGAAATGAAGGGTGGAATTTATCTGACATAACGCAGACACGTCCATCGAAGCTAAGCACCCTAGGGACATTTCAAGTCAATAAGAAGCAAGCTTTTCTGAGCACAATTAATTTGAACTATTAGTTTGACAGTTACTTACAGGATGAGAAGAGTCACAGCCCAGATTGCCTGTTTTACTCTATTGATTATATAATGAATCTAGACAACAAGCTCAGATACTGTGTCCAGTCTTGGCCAGATAGATCCCACCCAAAGTCTCTGCAGTGGTGAAGATCAGCCATGGTCACACATCGTATTTACAGAGGGCACTTGTGTACCACTGTTGTTATGCCAGTCATCCCAATATTGGGAATGCTGGGAATCAAAAATTAAGGAGAGGCCAGGGAAGGAGGGAACAGACAATAAAACTAAATACTGCACGGGGAGCAAATTTCACTGCTTGGTTGAAAGGACTTTCTGCTTCCTCTTTAACAAGGTACTGGTAAAAGATGGAAGTATCTGGAGTGACAGAAACTTGCTTTAAGACCACGATTTTCAAAGTACATTTTAAAACATGCAAGGAAAGGGAACAATTACCGTTCGTGAGAAGCCTTCTTCTGTTGGAGACTGTCCGATAGTGATTTTCCTAAGGAACCTGTCATTTGTATCCAGTACTGAGAGGAACACAGAGAGAAAGGTGAAAAGTCACATTGCAAGTCAGAAGTCACATCTATGTCCTGTTACAAACCCTCAGCTAGATCACCTATGAAGGGAGAGTGGCAGTTTGAGATGCCATCCCCTCCCTGAGAATGGTAAGTGCTATTCAAGGTGACTCTTCCTCAAAACTGAAGTGCAATCACCAGCCACATGCAGAGCCTGCACTGCATCCAGAGGTAGTCTGCCTCCCTTAGCGTGCATTAACCACAAGTCCAAAGCCTCTCTGACAAGCAGACCTGCTAGTAATATTCCAATCGCTTTTTCACCATCAATGGTCAATGTGAAATCAGGAAATTATTACAGCCAGAAAGAAATAAAATGATGGTTTCATAAGTTAAGTGATACAATGGTCAGACTAGCATTTAGTGAGAACAGTTTCACACAGCCCCATTAACTCATATTACCTTGGAAACACAAACTATCAAACACTGTCTTGAATTGGCTGTTTCTTACTATTTTCTTGCAAAATTCTAAGTGTTTTATAAAACTATTTCCCATAAGGCAGACTACTTTAGCCCATTACAGGTTATGAAGCAAATTCTGAAGAATACATTTCACACCATTTTAATAAAAAGAAGGAAGATAAATGCTCTTGGGGTCTAAAACAGAAAAATATATCCACATTTGAAATTTCATTTTGCTAGTGAAATATTTAATCTGCCAGACCAGAGACTTCAGGTATGTTCAAAAACCTTTTAAAAATCTAGCCTTTGTTTGCTGTCAGTCCCCAACAGAGCAAGTGAGCAGATTAAAACTGGGTTTAATCCCAGAGCAGAACCTTCTCCTTGCTCACAGAGCTTTCTCAGTCAGGTAAAAGGGTGTTGGCTACAGTTGCCAAACTTGACTCTCTGACTGGCAAATCCAGAAAAAACAAACTTGCACCAATTAGTAAAGTCTTAATCTTTTTAAATCCAGTGCAGATACAAGCCCCTGCGTCAGACCCTTTAGAAATGGGAACCCAGCTGCAGGCACCTGTCCCACAAGCACTCAGAAGGAGAGGCCAGCCCTGCCTCTTCCCATTTTCCCAGAAAACGCAGTTTCTGCTGCACTTGCAAACCTCTCCTCTGACACGCGTTTTGTTTCTTAATAATTCTTTCATCTAATGGCTCTTGTACCTCTTTGCCATGTTATGCTGCCTGGGTCAATGTCCAATCTCACAAATAAGCTTACTTCTTCCTTTGTCAAAGTCATAGGATCAGTTTTGTTAATGCCCAATTTCTATGGGAGAAAAGAACAAACAAACAAACAAAAAGATACAATCAAAAGATTCACAGAAATTAACCTTTTACTAGAGCAATGAGCTTTTGGCAGCAGCATCTACATATTCAGAAGAAAGAAGGGGCTGCCTTTTTGGTGCCACTCCTCCTAGACCCCACAATAGTGTATGAAGATCCAGACCAGTGCGTATCTATCTGGAAGCAGAGCTTGCTGTGGCCAGCTAGCAAAAGGCGAGGCAGACAACAGAGCTCATTAGGGCAGGCTGTCACCAAGCTTTGTGCAAGGCATCTACAGAAAGAGTAAGAGAGCAAGCCGTGCAGCTCCTTACACGCCTTGTTCTAATCATTAGTCTCACATGCTTCCATCCATTTCTCATTAGTTTGCATAAGGTCACTGCACACAGCCCTAAGTATTTAAAGACGCTGCTTTCAGCACGCTGGTTAAGCGGCACAAAGGAGGAATTAAACAATTCAGTCACAAGGCTGTCAGCATCCCAGAAAGCTGATCTTGAACATACTGAGGGGATGGGCAGTTTGCCAAGTTGCTTAATTGAGAGGAGAATTATCTCAAGAAGCCTGATAGAAGCACAAGCTTAGGAATGAGGAAAACGATTGAGTTGATCTATGAACGAGCAAGCCTTTTTTAATTAACTACACAGCTAAGTCATATTTTTCTCCTGAAGAACAGCAGGGGAAAAAAAAAGCCCGTTTTGCTCTTCAATCACATCATTTAGAAAAAGAAATAAACAAACAAACACAAAATGGTATCATCTTTAGGGAGTATTAGCATCCTGTTCACATCTCGACATTTAATAACCAGGAAGGTGGTTCGGGGTGAGTTCTCTCAGCAGTCCATCAGGAACACCAAGCAATATGGCATAGCTTCTCGGCTCAGCAGCGGAAGCAAACCACACATTCTCTAATGGTTGAGACATTATAGGCAGTTAATAAATCAGAGTTTTAGCATCCTAAGTAGTCTCACTATTGCTCCTGACTTCCAAATGGGCAACTGATCCAGCCTGAATACTGTACAAACGGGTTAGCACTTCAACGAGCTCAGCAGGCCCCAGGCTGTCCTCCCAGCCAGGAGGTCCAAGCCCAGCGCAAAACTATTCCTCCCTTAACCCTTATTTTTGCAGAAATCAGGGAGACATCCTAGTTCACATTAATTTGTGAGCATCTGTGGTTTACTCAGGTCACTCCATAATAGCGCTACTCATCTAACTGGAAATTCTTTTCTGGGGAGAGGAGGAGTAGGAAATGTAGAGGACAGGTATTTTTTCCATTTTTCCCTGTTTTCTCAACCCAGATAAGACAAAAAAAATTATTGATATTCTATTATTGCTGAATTGTATAAAGTGCTTTTTTGTGCTGGATCATCTGTATAGCTGTCAGATAGCAACTACTCATCTCTAGCTATAACTGAGTGTAAGGTAGAGAGACTGATTCTGGTCCTTTCTTAAACTGCACTAAGGACACTGAATTGACACTACTAATAAAGGGCACTAATCCCTTCACCTCTTCCCGCTGTATTACTCACACAGCATATGATAAACAGATTTACACAATGATTCTTTTCCTTGGGGCTGCATCTCAGTGATTTCTGTGCTGTAAGAAGGGCTACCATGCTTCTGCATGCTTTATGTAAAAAAATAAGTGCCAGCACAATGACCTAGAGGACAACACGAGAGTTTCTGTAACCTAGCTTTGCCTACATAAAGGACGAGTAAATGGAACAGATCCAAAACCAATGCAAAACCAGTGAACTTACCTGTAATCTTCGGATCTGAATGTCTGAGAACTTCCTAACACCATTGACAGAGGGCACCAAACGGGTGTAGAGAGCCTTGCAGAATGAAAGAGGTAGTTAATTAGCACTGCTGGCACACCCAAAACATCCTGGCCAAAGTGGGCTGCGCTCAAATACACCATAAGAAAGGATCCTACCTGGTCAGTCTGAGTTAGCTCATGGAATATACGTGCGTCGATAGCAGCAGCAACCAGGTTGTTGGCTGCAGTGATAGCATGGATGTCACCAGTGAGGTGAAGGTTGAACTAGAGGAGATAAAACATATCAGTTACCTCATCCTGCTGCAATTTTCATTTATTTCAATTCATCGTAGACAGATGGAAAGAGAAGTATTAATAGTAATGTTAAAGTGGATGAGGGTGGAGGGGGAGAGATTGCTCAGTGCAGTATGTGGAAGAGAGGAAAGAATTTCTCCAAAACAGAAAAATCCCTCCCCCACATTTATGCCATTTTACAAACTTTCAGAATGAAACTTTCAAATGAAAAGGTGGATTTTTTTTCCTCCCCCACAGGAACAGCTCTCACTGGCTCCTTGACACCAGAGAAGACCATGTTGTGGCATATCTTCATTGCTCCTCCTCCACCTTCGTTCTGACCCCCTCTTATTATTTGCACAACAGGTTTCACACATACATTAGCTGAAGCTGCTGCTGCTCCCACAAAGTTGTCTGAGCTAAATTGAAACTAGAAACCTGGTGTAGTGCTAGCAGTAGAGCTGTGGTTGCATAGAGCTCTCTATAAGCTAACCACTCAAACTCACAGTATCGTAGGCAGAACTTGTAGACCACATACTACGCAGTGACACTGCTAGTAGTCTTCTTGGTTCTACCTCATTAAAAAGATAGTTTGAGTGGGTTTGCCTACATGAGTTATCTGGCTGCACTGTAGCTACGCTGACAAACAGCTTGGGATATAGAGCTTGCGTGACAAGCTTGCACTATGGCAGAGGAGTAAAAGTCGCGGTTAAAATGATCCTTTTCCTCTGTAGCAGAGCAGCAAAGGAGGAAGCTGAAAAGGGGACACCACAAAAGGTGATATGCCAGAAGACCTTACAATACCATTTTGCTGAAGCCTTGCTACTGTGGTCTTAAAAAACCAGAGAGCTAAAAGCAGAATGCAACTAGTCACATGCTGATGATAAACCCTGATTAGTAAATGCTAATTATTGTCTCATTCTACATACATGCAACAAGAAGCAATTATTACTACCTTGGTTCTGCGGTATGAACTCAGAAGCTTTTCACTTGCTAATCTTTTCTTAGGATGAAAGTTGCATGTAGAAATACTGACTGATGTATCAAGGTCATTACTGTAACACCAGATACTTCAATTTTATGAGACATGCATCAATTAAAACACCCCCACAAAACTATGTGTATTTATATCACGTGGGTCACATTTAAGGAAAGCCCTTTCAGCCAGTTTGGTTCCAAGAGTAGAGCTGTTTCCCACTGCTGCACACACTCAAGTATTTTGGCTTGTCTTACTAACATTCCCAAGGAGGAGATTATTTTTCCTGTCACATCTATCATTCACGCATGTTCTTGGCACCTGACTAAATCAATATTCTGCCTCCTTAACATTTTTACCTTTTATGGCCCTTCTGTATCAGTTGGAACAAACAGCCATTTTGATCATTTCTACTTTTCTTCCTAAAATTGCCCTGTGTCAATCTACAGTGCATGAGACAAAGGTAGAATTCTACAGGCAATTACTTTGAGAGTTGAGAGAAGCATGACAGCACGTGCTACATGTGCCTTTCAATTCCCTGCCCCCAGACACGGGATTTTACTTGTTGCCAAGTCACGTCAGAAATATGCTGCAGTGCCAGTCCCCCACGGGCTGAGGTCTTGGCATTACTGATTCCCGACTTCCCTTTTCCCATTTCATGTTAGTAATCTAAAACACAAGTACACCAAAATAGCTCACAGAAAGAGTTGGAGACCATTGCTGCTGACAGAACTACTTAATATGCTTCCAAAACGTATTAGGTCGTTATCATCTTCATTGCAGTGCTGGGAAAAAGAGGCACAGGATGTACTTTGCTCAAGGGTATATAGCAATTCAAGGCAGAGAAAGGGAAGGAACAGCAAAACTGGGAATTCCCAGTTCTGTGAAGTTCCCTGACCATGCAGGCACCCTTCTGAAACAACCAAGGATCTTTTGTGGGTTTTTTGGTTGTTTTGTTTTGGGGTTTTTTTTGACAAAAAAAGGCAAGCAAAAAACTTTGCTGAAAACAAGCATCCAGTTTTTGGGAGTGCTACACTGGGCCATCAGCAAAGATCTTGTAAGTTATCTGACTGCAGTAACTCTTCAAGGTCTGTGAGCTGTATGTGCAATGAGGATTTTTATAAAGAATTACCTCTTCCATGGGGATAACTTGACAATAGCCACCACCTGCAGCTCCACCTACAGAGAGGCAACAGTCAAATCATGCAAATAAAGGTCTCTCTAGCCCAGAGTGGTATTACATCTGTTTGCTTAATAGCTTTAAGAAGACAGCTGTTGTCAAGCAACTGAGTTGAAATCCCAGCACACCACTTGAAAACAACACTGAAGAACTTACCCAAGATTTTTCTTTCTTTAAAGAAACTTAATTGTAACTGGGAATTATGTAAAACCACAGTGCAGCAGAATAAAAATCTCTGAATGCCGCCTTTCCCCATTTAGTCCAACTGCAGGCATCAGAACAGCTCATACCTTTTATACCAAAGGTTGGCCCCTGAGAAGGCTGCCGAACACAAGCAAAGACATTCTGGTGAAGGTGTGCTCCTAAAGCTTGAACAAGACCAACAGTGGTGGTGCTTTTCCCCTCTCCCAGGGGAGTAGGAGTTATCCTGCAGTGAAAAAGCAGAACACACAATTAAATCCTTGTAGTGGGCGAGACTCAAAACACTTACAGGGATAAAACAGTCACCCAGTGACTGCAGTTAAAGCCAGTTCCAATTCTGGATTGGCTCAGACTTCAGCTAATCTTTACCAGTTCAAAACTGGAATGAGATCGGCAAATTATCACACAACTTCTGAAGACTGAAACAAATTACTAGTTACTGTTGAAGGCAGGCTACTAGACTAGAACTCTGACTACGACACAGCCTGCCCCTCATAACCCTGACCTACAGGCCAAAACAATTCATCTTCAGGAGAGAAATGTTAACCTACATTCCCACTATTTGCCACAAGAGATAAATTTATTTCCCAAACCACTAGATTTTTCTGGGTGTGGTTTACTAAAAGCCAGAGCAACCTTAGCAAAAGAAGGGACAACAACCAATCATGATAATAAAATCTCTGTTCACCTTGACATCTTATAAATCATGCCTCGAGTACTTACCCAGTAACAACAACGTATTTGCCATCTGGCTGGTTCTTCAGCCGTTTCAGAACTGACAGATGAACCTTGGCTTTAGTTTGGCCATAGAGCTCCACCTCATCAAGGAGCAGGCCAACTTCTTTTGCAACTTGATCAATGGGCTTGGGTATGCAAGACTGCGATATTTCTATATCACTTAAAGAAAGAGAGCAAGGTCCATTTATAAGTCAAACACTTCCCAAATTCCCCGCTTCTGGACGGCATAAACTGCAAACACCTAATTTGTATTTTAAAAGGGAAGCTTTAACCCCTTCTAGTTAAATGAATCAATCCCACTGGATATTTGCTACACTAGAACAGACATATCTTCAGAGTTGCTTTTTTTTTTTTTTGTTAGGAAAAAAACCCAACAAACTAAATAACAAAACACTGCTCCATCACCCCTCTCCCCACCCTAAGAATGCCTTTTTGTAGGTAACGTGTTAAGCTTCCTTATGGTATTTCGTATATTTTCAACTGCTACTTGGGGACTTGACAGCAACTCCCCCTACTTCAAGATGCTAGGTTTTTGCCACATCAGACTGAAAATTTTCCAAATAACAAGTGTCTTACTATTTGCTAAATCAGCAACTATCTAGCTGGCCTAAAGAATCTGTGGAAGTCCATGTTTATGCCTTAATATTATCAGGATGACCCAAGCCTACACTTCAGCATGTCACAGCACTACTGCAGGTTAGCTCTGCTCCCTTAGGAAGGCCTCACAGTGCCTTCTTTCTACTTCTCTCTAAACTTCGATGCCAGCTACAGTCCATGTACATGTATGCCTCCTATTTCACAAAGCTCAGGAACAGAAGGGAATACTGCATGAATGCTGCCAGTGGCTTCATTTGAAAGCATTACCTTGGAACAGGCATCTTTAGGGTTAGCTGGTTATAATGGATGTTCCATTTTCCAGGCTGGAACTTCTCCAGGAAACGCTGTGCACTCTCCACCGTGCTCTAAAATGAGCATGAGAATGAATTCTAGCAACCACCGCGGTATGAACCATGCTGGTTAACAAAGAGACCCAGCATGGTTTTCCCCTCCCATCTCAGTTTGGGATTAACACATAATGCTTCGATTAAAGCATGTGCTAACAATCCAATATGAGATTCTGCTTCTAGTTTTCTTAAAAAGGAAAAAAAAACAACTGTGTCTATTTATCCATCCATCTACCTACCAATCTTCCAGTGTGCTGGATTTTTTGGGGTGTTCTGTGCCTGCAGGGTTTAAGCAAAGCAGGGAACAAAGGGAGCTGCCTTACACTGTTACTCTCCTCCTTTCTACCCAGTCACCCTACAGATAGTTTTAAAATTACAGCCAGAGTATTGTAAGACAAGCCCATTTCTCACTGTTTTCAGAGACCACATCCAAAAAACGACAGAAAAAACCCAAACCAAACAACCCCACAAACAAAATAAAAAGCACAAAAAGAGACCCAACCAAAAAACTCTGTCCTAACATTCCCTTAAGGCCCACCTTCTTCATCAGTTAACTTAATCCAGATTGTTTGGACTTGAAGTTGGAAATCCTAACTAGACCTCTGCAAGAGCAAGGAGGAAGCACCAGTTGCTTTGGTAATGTCCTGATGGTCAGCAGCCAACATAGCCCAAAGGCAAGTGCAGAGATGAGGACCAGTAGTCTCACGGTCTGCCCACGTACCTGCATTAACATGGCCACAGTCATGGGCCCAACGCCACCAGGAACCGGGGTGATGTAGGAAGCTTTTTCCTTTGCTGTACTGTATGCCACATCTCCTACAACTCTTTTTCCACTGGCTTTTGTGCTGTCTGGAGATTTAAGAAAAAAGTAAATCACACATCACATTTCACTGAAACAACAGAGGAGGCAGCACTGACTGAAGCCTCTTCCTCTGTTGGAGTAAACAAAAGAGAAACTGAGTACCCAGGAAGCTGTAAAGAAAGATAAAATGTTAAAACAACATCACAAGATGAAGCTGTTATCATCATATTTCAGAGAGTGTCGACAGCTCATGCATTAATATTTTGCATTAGGCACCATTTATCCTCAGCCAGATAGATCTCTCTTTCCTTGAGGATGAAAGCATTTTCTCAGTGGCATATGGCCCACAGAGCAGTCTGAAGATGACTCCAAAACAAATTCAGGGCAGGCAAAGTACAGAATAAGTCTTAACATCTGTGCAATTAAAAAAAAAACAAACAACACACAAATGGGACATACAGTAGAGATGTAACCTGAACCATCCTCCCAAGCTCCAGTTGCATTGCTGACAGATTAGTACAGCTTCCCAGTTGAAGGGGATATAGACAAATGGTCTAGCAGTGAGAGGAGAAACATGGGTGATTTGTTCCAAAACCCCCAGGCTTACATTCACTGTTCCATTTTGGAGGACATCTAGTCCTTACTACTGAGTAAAATCATAGAATCATAGAATGTTTCAGGCTGGAAGGGACCTCTAGAGGTCATCTAGTCCAACCTCCCTACACAGTAGGGACATCTACCTAGGTCAGGTTGCTCAGAGCCTCATCAAGCCTGACCTTGAATGACTCCAGGGATGGGGCCTCCACCACCTCTCTGGGCAGCCCATTCCAGTGATCTATCACCCTCATGTTAAAGAACTTTTTCCTAATATCCAACCTAAAATCTATCTTTTCCTAGCTTAAAACCATTACTCCTTGTCCTATCACTACAAACCCTTGTGAACAGACCTTCCCCTGCCTTCCTGTAGGCCCCCTTCAGGTACTAGAAGGTCAGTATAAGGTCCCCCCAGAGCCTTCTCTTCTCTAGGCTGAACAGCCCCAGCTCCCTCAGCCTGCCTTCATATGAGAGATGCTCCATTCCCCTGATCATTTTGGTGGCTTTCCTCTGGACATGCTCCAATATGTCCACATCGTTCTTGTGCTGGGGGCTCCAGAACTGGACGCAATACTCCAGGTGAGGTCTCACCAGGGCAGAGTAGAGGGGCAGAATCACCTCTCTTGATCTGCTGGCCACCGTTCTCTAATCACCTGCCTTTACAGAAACTGGAGGGAAAGTGCTGAGCTTTTCCATTACTCATTGCCATTCTAATGCTGGACCAGCAAACCCTACAGTTTTCAAAACAAACCTCACAGGGTGCTTAAGAGAGCTCCAGTAGAATAATCTCCTTTTTCTCTGGCAACAAAAAAGCTGTACCCTCCTGCACTACACGACCTGACAATTCAGAAGCAGATACAGCCCTTTTTTTTCCAGTGGTGACCTTTAAGCTCACCCATAAAGAGAGAAAAAGACGAAATGCATTAGTTAGCTAGTGCAGTCATCTAAGGAACTCACTGGTTATAGACACACCATATCAAAAAAAAGAAAATTTAAGTTTCTCCTGGAGTGGCAGATCCTCATTTCAGATAGGAGAACTCTAGGGAACTTTTTTAAGCAGTGTTAAAAACCTGAAGATAGATTTTAGTGTTGTTACATTAAAATATTATAATGCATACAGTAAGTGTATGTTTGAACAGAAGAACACAATCAATAACTTTAATATACATTTGGTGAGGGGGATGAGTGGAAGAGAAACCAAACTCCTAAGCAGCTGATTGTGTTAAAACCAAAGAGGGAACAAAAGCAGCTCCTGCCAACGCTAATTTTTAGCTGCATTGTTACTGACAATTAGCAGCTTGGAGGTTTTGCTGTGTTTGTGTTTTAAGCAACATTTCTTTTCCCTAAAGCGCAAAGCCTGAACAACATCCCAGCTGCTAAGGCAGTTTTTCTACAGCCTCTATCAGTTTTGCTGCCTGAACTGCAGAACAATCTGGCCTTCCAGCCTAGAGATCAGTTTAATTAAGGTTGCAAATAGCAAATAACATAATCACATTTTCTTCCAAGGATGCCAAGAAAGCTCACCAGCCACCTTGCCCAGGAATACTCCAGGCACAAGAATGAAGAAAACAAGCGATGAATTAGGCACTCCAAACACAAACAGCCTGATCTGTTACACAGACACAGGGACCAGAACAATCCAAACAAACCCCTGGTCCCTGCCTCTGCATCCACACCTCACACCAAGCTCTGCTGAGCACAACTTAGGAGCTATTGAAAGAAAGCTCACATACAACGCTTTCCACCTCTCCCCATAATTTCACCTTCGCTTCTCTCCACCTCACTCTTAAAAAAAAATGAACTTATGACAGAGAGTATCAGTGACACTATAACCATTCCCGGTGCCTTCTTTGGTCCAGAAGGTTCTCTAGACAACTGGAACACATCAGGGAGAGTATTCAAAGTCTTTGAGATCAAAGATGTGAAGGATGTGCATGCACATATGGAATGATGGTGTGATGATC
This sequence comes from Eurystomus gularis, assembly GCA_013400335.1. Taxonomy (NCBI): domain Eukaryota; kingdom Metazoa; phylum Chordata; class Aves; order Coraciiformes; family Coraciidae; genus Eurystomus; species Eurystomus gularis. Next base: position 220,428 of record VZZY01025391.1, on the reverse strand, counting down.
TCCACCTACCTCCAGAGACAGCTGCATGAGAGACAGCCTGAGTGCAGCTTCTGGACTGAAGCTAATTCACAGCCCTACTTCCATCAGGCAGAGGCTGGGAATATCCACATGACTTCCAAGCAAACTTGTGCCAATGTACATGTAACTAACACGTTTCTGGTGGATGTATGACTGCAAACGCACAAGACCATGCAAGACCATCATCCATAAAACATGAGACCACCTGCTTGCAGTCTGCTTCTGTTTCTGGACACCACTGGGAAAGGCATTTCATGAGGGATCCAACACAATCTGATCTTACAGGCCTATGGTGCCAGCTTGATTCCCAGTACATGAAGATATAAACAGAGCATCAAGTCAAGGCTTTCAACATCTTTCTAGCTCCTCTGGTGTTTGAAGAGGAGGGCACCAAGACCCAGAGGCTGATGCTCCTTTGCTGCTCTCATACCACACTGTTCAAGGTTCCCTCTTAGCTAGGGCTGCAAAACCCCATAGCAGAGGAAGACTTGGAATAGGGCTGTTTCCTCCATCAGGACTCAGAGAGGGACACTCCAGAGACTATGTCACCTCTGGGAATATCCTCTGCCTGCACTGCTCTCCTTTCCTGTAGCAGGGCAATTTCCACAGGCCTGGAATAAGGCATTCAGAGTATTTGCTGGACTACCCTTTCAATAACAGCAGTGGTGACAGAAAACCAAATACAACCCAGTCTGGAATGGGAGCAAGACACACTTGTCTGCTCTATTAGAGGTTTCAGGAGATCCTCTCCTCCCCTCTCTCTCTACCTGGACACCCAGAAGAAATTCTGTTCTGCTGTAGTACACAAGAACATAAAGCCACATGGGCCTAAACTGCCTATTCTAGCCTCCAAATTGGCAGTTTTGGGAGTATACAGGCCACCTTCCATTCAAAAGCACAACAGCTGCATTTACATGATGCTACATGGCTATCACTTTTTTTTAACTCCAACTTGGCAAGCCTGCACGAAGTTCATCTCCTGATAGGTCAAATCCTACTTGGATTTCCCTGTCCAGGGCGCCCTTACTTGCAAAGTATGGGCATATCCACAGATTGCCACGTCCTCTAGCTGCAACTCATACCTACACCTAGGAGGAACTTAACTGGGTGTAGTTACAGCTGTAGTACAGCAACTGTGCTATTTCTTCCCCTGCCATGTTCAAAGCACCATCACAGCTAGCAGCAATATTCTGTGTAGTGGTGTAGCTGGAGACGCTGGCAAACTAGCCGCTGTTCTTTCCACAGCATTGCAATTCTCACACTGATTTTCCAAAAGATTAATCTGAAAACTTTTTCACAACCTATCAGAAGGGAAGAAAGGCAGGAAAACTCATCCGTTTCAGAAAAGCATTTACAAAAAAAAAAAAAGTCTGTGGTATCCATCATTTTGAAACCTGACAATTTGCATCATACCCTATCGAGCCCTGATTACCGAGTCTCACAACACCACGAAGCACACGGCCACGCCACACTGACTAGGCTGGGTGTTGCAGAAGCTCAGATCTCCCAAAGTAGACTAATTGCAAAGAAAACAGGGACCTATCCTCTGAGATGCAGTTCACATAAAGCCTGAAAAAAAGGTCATACCATCATATGTCAGAAATACAATGGTAGTTTTATTTGCAATATGTTAGCTGGGGACACTCCAAGCCATTCTGCCTCATGCAAATCAGCAGTGACCCTGTGGGCTTTGGCAGACTGCCTAAGTTTGGGTAGCTCGGCACAAATGCATCAAGCAACAACGAGCAACAGCAGATGACTTTTAAATTTTAATTAGACAGAGGACTAATGTTTTTAAATGCAACTCAATTTATCTTTGAGGAACGAGACTGCTGAACAGAAATTTCTTTACCTTCCATTAAATAATGGCAACAAAATGACTGATTAATTATGAAAACTACCTTTTAAAAGCCTTGTGGGTGTAGCACAGAGATAGTTGGATGGTGACTAATTTTCCATATCATTCAATATCTGTAATTTGGATTTAAAATGAGATGAAAACAGAAATTGTCAGACTGTCTGTTCCTCCTTTGTAAGCAGTAGCTAAGTGAAACCCTACCCTAAAATCCACTATGCTAAAGCACTTTATTCTATGCCAGAGCCACTGTCATCAATACTCTTGCAGAAGCTGCTTTGTTTCAAGACAATAGCCATTCAAGCCTAAGAAGTTAATGTTGAGATTCAACAAATCCACAGCTACTTTAAGAGACTGCTTGCCACTTATGTGTTTCAAGCACAACAGCTTAATCAGACCTAACTGCAAAGTAATGACAGCAGAGCTGTGCTCTCACAAGTGACAACAGCAGCAAGACTTCACTATGTAGCTGGGGCAAATTACATGGATATTCTGTTGTAGTATTTCCTAGGCCTCCTCTTCCCGCTACTCATCATCAGCCTCACTGAAGGCAGAAACAGAAACCATCACTGATCTGCTTTAGGACAGTACTTCAGAGGAATCTTTTTTTATTCTGACATCTTCAGAGGTTGTTGACACTTAAAAGTCCACGCTGATTAGAAACGCCAAGGAAACAGTATCCATGTACTTACTTAGCAACTGCATTTATACACAAATAAACAGCATCCTCACTCTTTATACATTACCCACGCACCTGGCACATGGTTAATTCCACAGTCTATTACAATTGCACCAGGCTTGATCCATTCACCTTTTACCATTTCAGCTTTACCAGCTGCAACCACCAGGATATCAGCTTTACCAACCTATAAAAAAAAAAAAAAAAGCAGCCAAAGAAACAATTCTGTATCACATCGGCAGTGGAAAAACACAGAGCTGCTTCAGCAGCAACTCGGATCAGCTTCAATCGTAGTGAAACTGTGCTCACCCATTGCCACGAGGGATGGAAGGGCGCTGTCAGCAATTAAAGGTAGTTAGCAGTTCCTCAGCACAAATTCCTGGAGCCAGAAGTGATGGCGTGTTTTCACACTCCTAACCTGAACTACTGCTACTCAACACTTCACAGCCTCCTTGATTCCCAAGTGGATCGTATAGACCATTTGTAGATAAAATTAAAGCCTTCCGCATATTCTTATCTCACTCTCTTCAAATATCCCTGCATATTCAGCTTCTCTTTTCCATGCTGGAAATATACCCAGCACCCATCAGACAGCAGCCAAGAACAGCCCCTGCACAGAACTCTGAGCAGCTCTTCACTGTTTTGTGGTTTTATGTCCAGGACTGTGTAACATGCATCTCCAGGGAAAGCTGACTGTAATTCAGCACTAATATTCCTTCAGACAGTACCCAGCAAATCTGACAGATCTGGTCACAAAGCTGGTGCTAGAGACTCTGACTAAAGCTCGTTGTCAGCCCTTGCACGGCTTCATTCACATTTGCTTAGGAAGCTGCTATCCCTTGGAATTTTCTTTTTAATCTTCAAGGCAGATAAACTATTTTTAAGGTTTCATTAAGAATTAGCACTTCAATTGTTAATCAACCTAATGACAGTCTTCTTGAACTGCAACTTAACGGTGTGAAGCACTGCAGTGTTTCTGATCTTCTTTGTGAGTTATATTCAAATACACCTACCCCCTTTTCAGCTTTAATACTTGCCTACAGAGCCTGGCAGTGCTGATTGCTCTACGAAATCCAAGTAGGTGGCAGCACAGCAACACACTATTTCTGTCACTCACTGCTAAACAGGAAAATGGTACCAACTCCCAGTCATAGAAAATAGACTGGAGAAAAAAAAAAAAATAAAAGAACCTGGAGAAAACACTTGGTCTAGCATTTCCCAGCCATTAAAGCAAAACACGACCTGGCGTTTTTGGAAAAAAACAAAAGCATATGCTGGCCTGCAGGCCACTACATGGAGATTAGGAAGGGATGATTAAATTCTCCGCGCTTGCCCAAAGAAAACAAAACCAGTAATTTTGTTGTTGTAATTAAAACCCTCTAATTAAAGGCCAAAAATAATCAGGATCCTACTGCAGTGGAAATATTTACACAACCATGCAATGAACAGTTCTGGGAAACCATTTCGGATGAAAGACAACCCAGACCAAACGACTCAGAAGCAATACACCGAGTAGTAGTGTACAGCAGGCAGCACTGCCTTGCAGCAGGTAACTACAGCCTCATGCATCCAGCCTGCCCTTACCTCCTCTGGCAGCGTCGAGGTCTTGGAATGGCAAGTGGTTACTGTTGCGTGATTCCAGAGCAGCAGATCATGCATGGGAGCACCAACAATCTTACTGCGACCAACCACTACAGCTCTTTTCCCTGCAACCTGAATGCCTGCACCACAGAAAGTTAGGAAAAAGTAAAAATAGGTCACTGCACATTCTAGCACAAGCTAACTCAAATGGCTCCAGAGTCTTTTGTCACTTTAAATCTGGCTTTGCTACTTCAGGATACTCTTTTTCTTCTGGGTTGTGTATGATAGGGAACTGGAGATGGGAGGGAGAAAGGAAGGAACATTTTCAGACTAGTTCTTTTACTATCTGTAAAGGCAGAGATGAAATGTGGCATCTCAACAGAAGTTTCGATGTGAAGCACAGTCTTGGAATGTGCATAATTCTCCTCTTACAGAGGACTACTACACTCATGAATAATGGATGGAAATCTCCTTACCTGTTTGTCTGATAAGTTCCATGCATCCTTTTGGCGTACAGGGAATAAAGCAGTCTCCAAGGTCCCCTCTAGAGAGTTTCCCAGCATTGATGCTACTTAAGCTGCATTTTGAAAGAATAAAGGCCAAGTAAGATTCCCAGCCTCATGATCACCATTCAAAAGAAAAAGAAAAAAACAAAAAAAACCAAACCCCAAAAAGGTTTGTTTCTGGAGTAGCTGTCACGCTCTCCAGGGGTGAAGTCAGTTTACCCATCTACATCCTTCTCAGGTGCAACAGCATTGGTTATCTTTTCTGTATTGATGGGTTTATCAGAGTCAAGTGGCAGCTGCACTATAAAGCCGTGAACAGCAGGGTCTCCATTCAACGACGCGATGCACTTTAGGACCTACAACAAGTAAAGACCAAAATCCTAAGGGCTGATAAACTGAAATATGACTGATGCAAAGGAAAAAAGCATAATCCTATCTGGATTAAAAGATACACACAATATGTTCAGTTTTTCCACCCAAAAGTACAAATTACTCAGATTTTTTTATTTTTAGAACAATATCTGTTAATGTCTCTAAATTTTACATTGTAGTGTTTTATTTTTCTTTTTAAAACAAAAAAATCCTCAGCAGGTTCCTGTTCTTTTTTCATGACTTAACATCTATGGGCAAGTAGTCTTTTTTTATAAAATGAGAGGGAAAACATAAGTTAATCTTTTGAGCTCAAAGTGATGTATTTTTTCATTACTGGCTATATTACTTACGTCAGCTTCTGTTGCTGTGTTTGGCAGTTTTATGTGATTGGCACTGATCCCAATCTGCAAATGAGAATACCAACAAATTAGCTGATTTCTGAATTGACATCAGAGATTGCGCTGGCTATTCTCTCAGTCCAGCCCAGTCACAGCTACATTTTGTCACGTTTCCCAGGTCTACCTCCTGTTCCTGCAGTTACAGTCCTCTCTTATTCAGAAATACCATCAATGAGAGAGAAGTAGAAAGACTACTGCTTTGCCTACTCAGGCTGGTCCACAGTTCAACTGTCCTATTCACCTTTTGACATGAGCATCATCTTGGCTCGACAGCATACTGCCTTGAAATGCCAGCAGAGAAGATGCCGGGTATCTCCTAGGGAAAGAGGGACTCATCTGTGCTCCCAGCCCTGCCATAGCATGTGATGTACCACTTGGTGACAGATGCAAGGCAACTGCAGGCACAAGACATTCATGGAAGGTAAGCGCACGGCCACAGGTCAGGAAAGACAGAGCATCAGCACTTCAGACACGTAATCTTGGAAGTGATCACACAAAGCGGTACCAACCCACGCTGTTGTTACCAGGGTACCCCCTGGGCTGTCAGATTACACACCTATACTACTCCCTGTAACAAGTCATTCAGGCCTACCTTAGTTTCTCCAATATGCGCAAAGTTTAGACAAAACTACTTGATTTGCATTTGTTTTTTCACATTCAGATTTGACCCACTGTGGGAGGATAAAAAGAAATATTAAGAGTTTGTGCATTACCTCAGCAGCAGCCTTCAGCTTCATATTAATGTAGAGGTTCGAATCATCCCGATTTCCAACCTAAGGTTGAAAACACAGTTGAGTCACACTGCAGAGTAGAGCCCCAGGCACAGGCAGAGATGGGCTTAACCCTTGGTTTCCTTTGAGCTACACCAAGGAGGCAGAGGTATTCCTGAATAACTGTAAAACACACTGATAGAGGCTATGAGCAGCTGCAGCAAACAGGAAAAGTGTTCTTTCAAGTAAAGAGGTAGCTAAAGACAAGTTGTCTGATCTCCTGCATAAACACTATTTACAGCTGTTGAAAAACCTTAGAAAGGCAGTGGCCTACAAAGCAGAAAATACTGCCTGCCATCTCACCGGAGAAAGTTAAATCTCTAGCTAATTAACATGATCAGCAGGTGCTGATAACATCCAATTATCTGATTAAGGCTGTCAGAAAAGTTGGGCCTCTTTGATACCCAGGAATCTTAATTTTATGCACATACACGTGCCTTGATGGAGAGATTTCTTACACTGCTCTTTTGAACCTTGAGAATTCTCCTGCCAAATAAAAATTCAACAGAACAACAACAAAGTGATGCACAAAGAGAAAGCAGCAAGCGGAACAAATGCCGGTAGTTTTTGACAGTATTGGGTTCAGAAGACTGCTTGCAACATCCAGTATGCTTTGCTAAAAATAATACTCCTTCTAATCATAAGAAAATGAGGGACAAATAAGGAACAGCTGATAAGCAAACTCTTTTTCCCTGGTACTTGGGATCTATCCCTGGTCTCACAGATTACAAACTGCAGGGGTGAAAGATTACTCGGCATACATGAATTCTTCTTCCCCAGAGTTAGTCCAAGGGGCTGTCTGCCCTTTAAAGTCTGTTGGGTTTAGGTAAAGGTGTCTTGTACAGTGCAGAAAAGAAAGAAAGAAGAAAGGAGATGTCAGCAAACAGACCACATATATTGTGCAAAAGAAGACATTCCTGACTACAGGACAAAAAAACCAAAGATTGACTTTTTCTTTTTGAGCTCAGAAGACATCAGATGCCTCCCAAGAGAAAAGTACCTATTGTGTGGGGTGCTGCATATCAGAAATCATAATTCAGTTCAGTCCTGTCTTAACTGAAAACCAGACAACTGAGAGTATCGGTATTAAGAGATGAACTCCAAGCCCAGACTGTTTACCCTCCTTACTAAATTTTAAATAAAAGACCTTCCTCCTTCCTTCTAAATGCCTGAAGACAAATCTTCTGTAGAGATGATCTCCCTAAAGCTAATGCAAAAGAAAACTAGAAAAAAAATAAAGCACAAATAAATTTGCTCCTGGCACTGAATAGGAGCATGGTCTTTGTACAGTGGTCTTAGCACTAGAATCCAGAGACAGGCACCAAGAGCTCTTCAGGAGCTCAAAATACTGAATAAGAACAGAAGCCACTTCTCGAAGCGGCCACTTCCAGTTCATCAATGCTTTGTGGTCATGCAGTTCCTTCCTGTTACATGACACTTGCTGCTGCCAGCCACCTTCTGATCTAAGCAAGAAAAGTTTCCATTTTTTATAGCCACAAAAAAAAAAAACCAACAAACTTAATTCTACCCAAGACAGGCCAAACCCCTGTACTTAGGAGTGCTTTTTTCCTCTGCAAGCGTTTCTGTGTAGACTCTAGCACTTACACTTCTGACAGACATCAAATTCAGCAATGGCATTTTGTTCCATTCCCTGCACTCAAGAAGACTTTTGGCGAAAAGTGCTTTTAGTTGTGGGGTTTTTTGCCTTTTTTTATCCCCCCTGTCCCTCTTGTCTCTCCATCTCCTGACACTACAGCAGACCAAATCCCTTAACAAACACTCCAGTTGAAAGATTTCTGGTTACAAACATCTCTGAAAGCTAACAGGCTCTGGGGCTTGCACAAATGCAGACTTGAAATAGAGTCTACAAGCACTGTTACTTTGTAACAGGCAAGAAGCCTATTTTGACAATTTCATAAACATAACCTTCAGAGAACTGCCCCAAATCCTCAAAATGTTTCTGGGCCCCAGCACTTGGGGAAAAGACATCACAGAACTGTGGTACCATCCCACAGGGACCTCTGCTCTTCTGCTCCCTATAAAATGTCAGCTTCAATGAAGCTCATCAGCCATGCACTTACCATTGCAAAGCAACACAGATTTTCTGTAGTTGACATTAAATAAAACAATACCTGTAAAATTGCGAGTCCTGGTCTGAAGCCTGGAAATTTCTCTTTCATCTCAATAACTTGGCTCTTCAGTCTCTCTCTCACTTGTCTGAAGAGAGATAAACAAAAGGCAGAAGTTAACCAAGGTGCTGAATTCTCATACAGTGGTAAGTCAGAAGTTGAAAAGATGACAGGTGGGCAGAGTGGCAAACACATACTTATACCCTGAGTACACAAGACCCAGCAATCTCCAAATAAGATTAATGTCCATAAATCACTAAGACACTTTGAAAGTTTCATTCAAAGTTAAATAAATAAATAAATAAATAAGTCTACATTGTGCTTCTTCACCCTCCTCTTCATGGTCTCATAGGATACAAGGGTAAAAAAAAAGTACAAAATTTGGAATGGACACTTCTGGGATTTCAAACTCCGTACTTGAAAGCAAATCCTCTTTCCACATCTGCCATACCAAATCTACCTGTCTTCCACAGGCACCAGTCAACATGGTCACACATGATGTCCTGGAAAAGGATGATGAATCTGCAATTGTAAAACTCTGGAAAATAGCTAAAGGATCAGGAGGTACCCAAATATACACTTCTTCTACAGCTGGTCAATATTATGTGTTCCTATTGCCCACCTGCTTGGCCTGACCCAGACTGGGTAAGCTGTGGACCTACACTCACCCTCCTGCCTCCAGTCTGCTCTGTGCTTGCCAACACGTATGCAAGAAAATGTCCCCAGTCCAAGAGCTTCCAAAAAGCAAAGAATCTTTCCATGGGATCAGGAAGGAGAATGGGAGGTGGACAGAGGTGAAGCAGTGAGAAAAATTAGTTAAACCCTGGTACACAGGTCAGGTCAACTCTTCAGTGAAGTTTAAGGATACAATTATTAAATCTTAGAAATGGATGCATGAGGGGATTCACTGATTAATCTACCTCAGACATCAACTCATTCCCCATTTACTATGCAATGTTAATAATGAGTACTCACCGTTGATAAATTAGCTCCAGACAGCTCAACAGCCCAGTGTCGCCACCCTCCCCAGCCTCATGCTCCTCTCACATTTCTCAGTCACTGTCTGGCCCCACATGTATGATCCTTCACCACAGAAGATGGTGGGGAAGAGGTCCTAGTGCCAGGCCCAATGTGCTCTTTCAAATTTGAAATTCTGCCAAAAGCCAGGGTGCAGCCCCAGCACCACTGCTCTGTCACCTCACCAGAGGCAGGTGGGATTTAGAGAGAAGAACTGAGCAGTTGTGCCCATCAGATGGGCTCACAGCACTGGAGGGAGGCTGTGGCACTTTACTGCAAATGTAGGAGATACTCAGAGAAAAAAGCCAGGTAAGCAAACCTCACAAGATGCTAGAGGCTTGACAGGTCTGTCTTCCTCCATGTGACCTCCAGCCCTTGTCCCACCCACTATTCTCAAAGAGACCAAGGTGCTACCATCACATTTAGCAAATCTGCCCTAGGCCAAGCACCCTACCATTTAAAACACAGATGGTCTTCTTATGCTCATCTACCTTCCTTCCCAAGTGGAACCAGAGCTCCTAGACTGGAGGATGTGCCAGTTCATTAAAAACAAGGGTACACAGACAGAGTACGTAGCTGATGCCAGCTGGGAGGCCGTGATTCCTGCCACGTTGGGCAATTCCAGGATGACAGACAGCCAGGGAAGCCTTCTCTGCCCTGAAACTATGAGCTCCAAATCAGAAATGCCAGAGGCAAGAAGAAAGGGAAATGGGAGCAGCACATGGCTCTGCTGCAACCCAGCAGCACTGATCCCAGAGGAGGGTTGCAGTTGGCCCAGCCTGAAGCAGCCCTGAGGCTGCTCTGAGTCTCATCTCAGGGGAATGACACAGCCTCCTACTCCATTCCAAACCATGCATCTCTCCTACTAAATCCTGAATCACAGTCAGAGCTCTGCTGCACCTGAGGAGTGGGTGCAGAGTATTTATAGGTTTGTCTGGCCAAGCTGTTCAAAGTCTCTTAACAGGCTTTGGTAAAAGAGGTTGTTTCCAATTTTACTTAAGAAATAGTAGTTGCTAGGCTTCCTTTAGCTAACACCTCTGTAAAAGACTTGACACAAAGACTGGCTTGCTATGACACTGTTTTCTGAACTCATCAGCCCTGTCCTAGCAATTCTTCATGCCAAAGTGACAGAAGTTCATCTGCTGGGTGGCAAAATCACCAACTGCCTCTCCTTACGCTCCAGCTGTAATCCCCTAGAGAAGGCACCAAATCTACAGCCGCAGACAGAACAGAGCCTGAGCTTATAAGCAGCCCATAATAAAAACGCAACAATCTCAAGCATCAGAAAGCCACTGTGGCCTCTGAGTAGGTGCTGCAGGCCAGCTCTTTGAGGGAGCTATTTCTGAGAGCAGCCTCCAGCGTTCCAGTAAGGAAAGCACAGCACTGCTTTGTGGCCTGCAAACAAAAAGAAATACAAACAAACGTATTGTAATTTATGACACAGTGAAGTCCTCGAAAAGGACAGTCAGGTGGAGAGGGCCTCAGGTTTGGGTTTTACTTTTAATCCAGTCTTCTCAGTGCAGGAGAAACAAGCCCATCCAAGTTCTCCTCTGTGAGGCAGGGCTGTGGTGTGCTGTCACCCCCAGCAGCCATGACCGTTCACGTATTTTATTGCTGACATTTTATGCAGTTAGGCACTAGCTCACTTCCCCTTCAGCTGCAGAAGGAAGGTAATGCATAAACTCGTGAAGTGGTGCTGCCAGAACTGATTTGCTTTAGGGGCCTTGAATGAAGAAATCACTTGTTAGACAGCCACCTAGTGTTAAGCCCCACTGCCCTCTAGTTACCAGATAAGGCAGAGGTGCAGAGGCTTGAGAGAAAATTAAGAAAAAAAAAGTAAAAATCCTTGTTTTAGCTCTACAGACTTACAAATACAAAATAATCTTTGACGTTACCAGCTATTCAGTAAGACAGTTTGCAAATTTCCATCATGGACTTCAGGTCTTCACAAAGATAAAAGGTCATATTGATAAATTAAAAGCATTTTTATTAGCTGTATGGAAACACTTCTAAGTCTTCAAATATAAATTTGCAATTGTACGTGGCTGTTCCTCCAAAAACCTTCCCTCTGACGCCAAGACCCCCTCTGTGCTCACATGCTCTTCCACAAACAAACTCACACTGCAAACAAGGGTCCAGGGTCCACACGGGTTAAGGCCAGCACATGGGTCTAAGCACACAGTGCAAAAGCCAGCTCTAAAGATTAAAAAAAAAGGTTAGCCTTTCTGAATTGAAGTGTATTTCTGAGAACAAAGGACAAACCATGCTCCTCTAGCTCTGCTGTAATGGAGAGACTCACAGCTCCTGTGCCAGTGCCTCCTCAGGCAGATCCACCACGTCTGTAGAATTATGTACGCACAATGGCTCAGGTGGCTGTGGTGCAAACATACACACCACCACACTGACGATGACCGCCAGGCTGTTTCTGCCCCTTCTCTGGGTAATAAGGTCCTGGGTCTATGTGAATACTGCCAAACGTATAACCTAGCAAACATCGCCTTCAGAGACAATGATGCCCTAGAAGAGGCCTGTCCCAAAAGAGGAGGGTCACAGAGTTCCCAAAAGTTTCAGAGCACGCATCAGAAGTGCTCTTGCTGCAGCCATCCAGAAACGGCTGCATAAGGCTCATGGTCCTCCCCAAGTCCCGCACTATCTTGGCCAGAGCTGTTGTCCCTGTAGCCATTCCTCCTTAGAGCCTGCAGCACTGCCACTGCTCACTTCCTGTTGCCTCCACGAGGAGAAAATAAACTGGAGAAGTGGAAGCTTGTCCCTCCACACTGCAAACCTCCATGGCACCACATCCTAATTAGCAAGACAACTGTTTTATTTTCAAATATTGTGATGAGGCTGCAAGCAAGCTTGCCACAGAACATCCTACTGGCCCCCAAAAAAAGAGACCAAAAGGAGTGTCTCCAGGGAGGGGAGCAGTTACAGGTTGGCTATTCCAATGGAGTGGCACTGGAATGGGAACTGCCTGGGGAACGTCTGTTTGAACACTGCAGGCAATTCAACTAACAGCTCCAGTTGAAGGAAGACACTGTTTAGAGAACAGAGCTGGAATCTATTCACAAGATGCTGGCACACCATCATTATCCCATAGGGGAACAACCTGCTTCTTTCTACCACTTCCGCACTCCTACAGTTTTTAAGCACTCTTTCAGTTGTGTCAGCTGAAATACTTGTCAAATACACTCTTCAGGCCAGATAAACAAATAAAGATGCTTTTGCTTTTTTTATCGTGTCCAGAACGCTACCCGAAAGAGGGCCACAAAATGGCTGAGCTAAAGAAGCAATCATCCATGGGGATGGGATAGGCGGCATGTGCGGAACATCTCAAATGTGTCTGGCTGCCAACAGAACAACAGAGTTTAAGTTTCACATAAGGCGGAGTCTTTAAAACTTATACAGAAGAGTTTGCCCCAAACAAGAATTACCATGAACTGGCATCATCAGCTTCCTCTGCTGCAACACCAATCACATCAATGAGGTGTGCCTCCCAAAACAACGACCACATGCAACACCCAGCCATCAGGTGATTTAATCAGAAGACAACAGAACAGCAATAGGTTAAGGACTCAAGCTATGTTTGCAAGGCTGCAAGCACATCAGAAAATACTCTAGGCCACATCTACAATGGTCTATCTTCATGAAGAGTGATATTAAGATTTTCTTCCTTCCACAAAGGGGACGTGGCAGTGTTCTTCCCCTTAGAAATCCTTCTTTCCATGTAACCTGGTGCTGATGTCCACAGATAACAGCACTGTGGCCCTGCTATCCACTGGATCATGTTTTCTCCCAGCTGTAATACTCCTTGATTGATTCACCTCATCTGTTAATATTTGACTGACTTGCAAGCGCTTTTTCAATTAAAGGATAAAGTAACTAAAAACACCCCCTAAAAGACAGTAACCAAAAAGACTTTGGAGCTGAGTCAAGTCAGAAACACTCCCTTTCTACAACAGGCAATTCAGTTGAAAATTCCTAGAAAAACCACATGCCTATTGCTGGTTCTGCTGCCAGACTCTTGGCCTGAGGTGGACTCTGGAAATGGAGAATCCTCTGGACCAGCACTTCTCTAGAGAGTCTAGAAGAAAGAAGAGACAGGTACCTACAGGGTGGACAGCCCATTTCCTCACGTGTCCTCCAAGCAGTCCACTAGAAAAAAGCTGAACTATGGAAGACCCATTCCTGTAGAGCACATGATGGTTTTGCCATACTGGACATAAATACAGCAGAAATAAACTGAAGGAGGATGACTCCACAGCCATTTTGTGTTGTCTTCAGGTCAAGATTTGATGCCTTTGGAAGAGAAGCTTCAGCCAAACACCTCAGAGATGTGCTAGAAACCGCAATCCTTTCTCTTCTATGTGTCTGTTAAAAGCTTATGCCTCTTCCTGGTATTTACACATCACAAAGGTCCTCATGTCAAAGAATAGCTGCTGATGTAATACAGAAAACAAACAAACAAATGCCACCATTGTCTCTATAAACTAAAATAAAGTAACACAACACGCAATGAGAAGGAAGCTAGACGTTTTAAGGTGAATGCTCAGAATTCCTCCAAAACACATTCATTGTACTCAAGCTAGCATCTTTCCAGACTTCTAGTCACTCTAAAATTGCAATAAATGTATAGCTTGAAAGGATCTACTCCACCTTAGGTGCACTTTCTATGCCAGAAAAAGGCAACTTGCAGTAGGCAGATGACTAAGCACCAGCAGCACCACACATAAGGCACACTGAGTGCACTGGCTTCAAGCCTGCCGAAAGCATAAGGTCTAAGGAAGCACACACGACTGAGAGACTGCAATACCTAAGTGGTACTGGCCCAGAAATTACTGGGAAAAAAATACGCAAGCAGCCTTTCATCATGGATATTGAGATTCAAGACACACTAGGCCTACTTTTCAGAAATGCTCCGCTGTCAGTCGGATGTAGACGCGTTGTACACAGCAACACATAACACTGGGTCTAATTTCCAGAGATTACTTTAGACCATTTCAAATTTACACTTTCTGTCCAAATTTCCTGGTTATAGAGAGGAGGTATCAAACAAACCTATCCAACCAAACCACATTTGCACAGAGCATCAGAAGAAATTGTTACCCTTTGCTAAACACTGCATTTTCCCAGAGTTAGTGACATTCGTTTAGCTTCCTTACCAGATGTGTATGTATAGTAGCAGTAGGAAAAATAAGCAAACTAAAAGACAACACTATATTCAGGTCACCTATACTCAGGGCTTGCCAGGTGAGTGAAAGCTGAAAAGCAGAAGGAAGCCTTTGCCTTTATGGTTCTTAGGCTCTGTCCTTTAGGGCCTGACAAATCTCTCAAATAGCTGGACACCTGTGAACGCTGATCTCGATGTTATCCAATACATGGACTACTTTATTTCACTTTAAAAAGGAACAACAAGCACCTGGACAGTATGAACACAGAGACCATACCTAGAGTACAGGTTCTCATGAAGCACCCCAAGAGCACCGCATACGCACACGAAACCTGTACGTCAGCCATGTCACACTTGCCTGGGTGCTTATCTCGGGGCAAAGATGCTGAGAGGTCCCAAGCCACTCTGCAGGGCTGATGCTGGACGCTGCCACTGAGAACCAGGCAGACACACTGGCTGGTTTCTGGGGGGATGCGCAGCCCTGACAGCACTTTAGGTTCTTCTGGAGATCTTTAATATCATAGAATCACAGAATGGTAGGGGCTGGAAGGGATCTCTAGAGATCATCTATTCCAACCCCCCTGCCAAAGCAGGTTTATCTAGACAAGGTCACACAGGAGCGCATCCAGATGGGTCTTGAAAGTCTCCAGAGACAGAGACTTCACAACCCCTCTGGGCAGCCTGTTCCAGGGCTCTGTCCCCCTCACTGTAAAGTTTCTCCCCATGTTGAGGTGGAACTTCTTGTGTTCCCGTTTATGCCCCTTTTCCCTTATCCCACCTTCATTTAATAACTCCCACCGTTTCCAGCCAGCAAGAAGCGAGCTCTGAATGCAACACAGTGAAAAAGCTTTAGGGTGTCTTCAAACCCTGCTTGGTTCCGGCAGAGCCAAAGGACAGGCCACCACAGCCCCACGCCCCCGGCCAGCAGGGATGCGGTTCCCGGGGCACCCTCCAGCCCGCCAACCTCCCCAGTCGCGACCATCCCGAAAGGCAGAACTTCCCGCGTCCCCACAGCCCTTCCCGAGGAATCCCCGCCCCGCGCAGGGCCGGGCGCACGGCGGGAAGGGCGGGCGGGCAGGCAGGCGGCCNCGCCCCAGGGGAGGGAGGAGAGGGGCACCGGCCATGGGCTCCCCTCACGGGGGTGGCGGTGCCGCGTCTCCTCCCCTCAACCTCCTGCTGCGTGAGGCGACCAGAGCCCGCCCGGCGCGGCTGGGAGCGGGGCTGAGCGGCGCGGCGAAATGGCCGCCTCCCAGGCGCTGCTCCCGGCCCCGGCTTTTCCTGGCGCCGGGCTCAGCGGAGAAAGGGCCTGGGCGGCTTCTGGCGCTGGGATGGGATGTCGTGGGATGTCGTGTCGTGGGGTGTCCCTGAAAGCTGCCTCCGCAGCGGGGGTCTGAGGAGAGCGCAGTGGGGGGTGCGTGGGGCCTGGCAGCACTGGGCGCCTGGAGTGGTGGGCTCTGCACAGCCAGTTCCAGGCCGTATCTTTAAGACAATCGCAGATCAGTGCGCTGTGGATAGGACAGGATAAGCGCTGTGTTTCATGTCCTGGGGTGGTACCTCTGAGGTTAGGCTAAGAGTAATTCTTACTCTTCAGGATTTCAGTGCAACATAGAGTCACCAAACCACTGGTTAGCCAGTGTAGAAAGAGGGCAGTGAAGAAGAGAGCGGGGCTGGGGCCTAAAGTTCACAGGAGTTGTCAAGAGTGAGAAACGCCGTTTGTTATCAATGAAACTTGCAGAGACTCAGTTTCTTGTCTCTAAATCAATCAGAAATTTATTAAATTAAAGCAAGCGGTACAGCAAGCAAAAACAGCGCTGGGCGGCCGGGGAGACCTCACTCCACCAACGGCTCGCACCTGAAGTGGCAAACGATCTCATATTTATACAGTAAAACATTGTATGTTTTAATGAGTCTATACATTTTAATTCCCTAACCCCGCCTTTCCCCCGCTTCGTATTTATAATTAGCTTTTTCAGTCCTGCGCTTGCGCAGTTCCTCCTGGTGATTTTGGGTAGGGGTCTTTGAAGCTTGGGCGGTGGTCTCTGGGAGGAAGGCCGTAGGTCTTCCTCGTGATGTACTTTTCACCTTTTGTCTGGAATATGCTGATTTAGCAGACTTTGCAGACTTGAGCTGGTCTTGGTCAGCTCTTGTCCT
>VZZY01025391.1:0-202379 GCA_013400335.1 Eurystomus gularis | reverse complement strand
GTCCCTGAAAGCTGCCTCCGCAGCGGGGGTCTGAGGAGAGCGCAGTGGGGGGTGCGTGGGGCCTGGCAGCACTGGGCGCCTGGAGTGGTGGGCTCTGCACAGCCAGTTCCAGGCCGTATCTTTAAGACAATCGCAGATCAGTGCGCTGTGGATAGGACAGGATAAGCGCTGTGTTTCATGTCCTGGGGTGGTACCTCTGAGGTTAGGCTAAGAGTAATTCTTACTCTTCAGGATTTCAGTGCAACATAGAGTCACCAAACCACTGGTTAGCCAGTGTAGAAAGAGGGCAGTGAAGAAGAGAGCGGGGCTGGGGCCTAAAGTTCACAGGAGTTGTCAAGAGTGAGAAACGCCGTTTGTTATCAATGAAACTTGCAGAGACTCAGTTTCTTGTCTCTAAATCAATCAGAAATTTATTAAATTAAAGCAAGCGGTACAGCAAGCAAAAACAGCGCTGGGCGGCCGGGGAGACCTCACTCCACCAACGGCTCGCACCTGAAGTGGCAAACGATCTCATATTTATACAGTAAAACATTGTATGTTTTAATGAGTCTATACATTTTAATTCCCTAACCCCGCCTTTCCCCCGCTTCGTATTATAATTAGCTTTATCAGTCCTGCGCTTGCGCAGTTCCTCCTGGTGATTTTGGGTAGGGGTCTTTGAAGCTTGGGCAGTGGTCTCTGGGAGGAAGGCCGTAGGTCTCCCTCGTGATGTACTTTTCACCTTTTGTCTGGAATATGTTGATTTAGCAGACTTTGCAGACTTGAGCTGGTCTTGGTCAGCTCTTGTCCTAGGTAAACATCTGTTCTTCTTTACTTGTCATTCTTCTACTGATAAGTCTGTGAGAGGTGTTACTTTTCATCTGTTAGTTCTGGTTTTTACCACCGGCTTCCTTATCAGTTTCAGCCTCCCTTGTTAGTAAATCAAGTCCCTTTGTTAGAGTTTCAAGGCCCATCTTGTTAGCTCTCTCTTATTAGCAATTTAGCCTGTTTCCCTTCAAACGCTTCATGTTAGTTAGTGTGATGATTTCTTCTATTCTACTTCTCATGTTAATATCCTATTTCTGTTCCTTATGTCAATAACTATTTCTATTCAAGCCATAGCCTATTGTTTAATCCCCTTAAGGTCTGATTAACAAACATTCATGTATCACACCGTTTGTAACAGTCGTTTCCAAGGGATGTAGTTAGGTTGGTAATCCCACTAGGACTGACAGAAGGTGTAGATTCCTGTCAGATCCATGCAGTCCTCCTCCATGTGTGCTGTTGTTCACATAACCAAGGCTTCTTACTCTGCAAGCCATTGCAGGACCTTGCTTAGAGAGTCAGTTTTCAGTGGTTTTCTCACACATATGGCAAATAAGTGATTAGGGTCCGGCCAGAGGCTGAGATGGGAAAAGCAGTTAAATGTCACTGCCAGTGAGGCAAGGTTGCTCAGGCAAGATAACGCCATGACTCAGAGAAGTTAAGGAACTCATCAGTGTTCCCTGCTAGTATCTAGCACGTGGTTAGAGAACAGGTCCACGATTCAAGAAACTGGTGATTAAAAGGTCAGGGAACTGGTGAATTGGGATCGAGGATGGGGTGTGCCCACAGCATTAGGTTGCTGTTGGGAGGTAGGAGCACATTCCTGTCCCTGCAGTGAAGCAGTACTCGTACTATTTTGGGACCTAACTACATCTGCCATGTGTGGTGGGAGTACAGCAAATAAATGGGATAACCTCACTGCAAATTAAGCCATGGAGAATAGAGGTTGAGTGCTAAAAGAGCAGTGTGCCTGCTGAGAATTTGAGACTTAAAAGGCCTGTGTGAAATGCTTTCACATAGATTTTTGCTTTACATAGAATGTATAGGTTTGGAAGAAATAAAGTCTGTTCCAAAGAGCTGCTGAGAAAGCATTCAATGCTGGTGCTTCGTAATGTCATGGGTTTGCAAAAGGATCTGGGGAACTGTCAGATTTTGAGAAGGGAAAAATGCAGGCCTCGCTTCCACCTAGGGCATGAAACTACGGGGATGGAAATATATGGGCCTTTGTATTTCAGAAGCTCAGAAGCTTTACAGTTGCTCTTCCAGTATTCTAGAATATAAATCATACATAGTTCAGAAGTTCTCTGAGGATAAGGCTTTTTTCCTTTGTGTTTCCTTTCATAGCCTAACAAGTGACATCTTTTCTGCTTTTTTCTGCTTTCTTTTCTATTGAGGGGAGAGCTTGTTACCTTTGGTGATTCAACAACCTTAAGTTAACAATGTGTGGTAACTGTTGGATTAAAGGTCAGAAATTTCTCTTTAAAAGTAACCAAAAGTAACAGAAAAGTTTGCATTTTAGGGCTTTTGTATGCTAAACAGAAAAAGATAGAAATAACTGGTTTTTGTCCTTCTTTTGTTACATACATCCTGTATTTTCTGGAATGCTCCAACAAGCACTTGCAGTACTGTACAATCAAAACCGAGATGATGCAATTAACTGAGAGAAGGGATTTTTCTAGGCTGCTTAAAATTCTGTGCCTTGTTTGTTTCTTCTGTTGCCTTTATCTGAGGCCTGAATGAACTCTTGCGGAGGGGGAAAAAAACCTTGCGTTTTAAAAAAAAATGCAGAAGATGGACCCTTTCAATTAAGGACAGGATAAGCTCACAAATAACAACTTTGCCAAAAAAGGGTTTGACACATGGTAGTGTAAAAATATCAGGCTGCAAATGAAAAGAAAACCAAACCCACCTTATTTAACAGAATTCAGATGACCTTATTTGCATGAGAATCTGTCTCCATCAGGAGCTGTATTTCCCTACCCAGAGTTGTGAACTTTCCTGTGTGTGTGAGCATCAATGTCGCTTGCTGTTTTTCTTAATGCCTCAACTCCTGAAGAAAAGATATGATGACAGATAAAACTTTGAAAATTACTTGAATTTATTGTGGAGTCTAAAAAATAGGAAAGGAAATAAAAATAATTTCAAAGAACTTATAATATTTCATGATTTTTGAGCCAGACTCATATTTTTGGGAAGAGACAGACTTATGACTTTTAAATGCTTATGCCAGAAAATCAGTCTAGCTCGCCTCTTTTTATCATAGCAGGGAGTTCTTCTGTACTTCTAACTTGTCTCATGTGGCAGTCAAGTACTAAAGCTGAGATTGTTACTCAGAAGTTGTGTGTGTCATGCCTTTATGTAAGAACATATTCCTTAACATTTATTCTTCATAGAATCACAGAATGGTAGGGGTTGGAAGGGACCTCTGGAGATCATCAAGTCCAACCCCCCTGCCAAGCAGGGCCATTGTCATCCTGAGGCTGAAATACTGGAAATGGGGTAGGAAAGGACCAGAAGAGGGATTATGTGATGAAAAATGGCTGAACAGAGCTTTCTGCTCAGTTCAGACGAGAGCCAAATCCAGCCCCAAAATGCAGTAAAACTGCAAAAAATACTATTCACGTATAAGAAATCTCAGAGGAACACAGTGACAAAGGAGACAAACATTGTGAAAATGTTTACAAAGTTGAGAGCAACGATCAATGTTTTATTCTTTCAGACCAATACTTTTGACCATATTAATGCAAAAAAAAGAGAAAAAAACCCTGAAAAGAACAGACAGCTCTGAGCATAGTCTGGTTTGTACCAAAGCAGACTTCTTTTCTAGTGGCTGTTAGGATGAAGATGGATAAAAACTGTTACACTTGGAGTAAGAGAGACCTCTCTGCTCTGAGTGCTGCCCCAGAACAGTTGTTTTGCCTCACTCGCCTCCCTGCCAGGCACCCCTGGGTTTGATTTGGCAACTCCAACAGTTTGATTGTTTACCTTTGCATCCACCCCCTCTTACCCAATGTGTCAAAAGTCATGGAGGTTGCTCTTTAAAAAAGCCGTGAAGGCTGCAAAATGCATGCCAGAAAGAATTCCAGCGTTACTGCTGAGCTAAGAGCCGTGCCTCTGGTGGCACAGAGCCCCAGAAGCTGTGATTGTTAGGAGAAACTGGCCCCAAGTCATCAAACTAAGCAAGAACGTTAGGCTTTGCTTCACCCATTCAGTGGGGCGGTTAGGATAGGTGTGCTCCGACCCATTGTCTCCAGTGAAGGAGGAGGAACCGAAAAGTTTGTTTAGCTTCATAAACCTTGGTCAGAAAAGAAATTTTGAGAAAGGCTGTTTGCAGCAGCTTGCCAGAAAAGCAGTATTAGACTTGGATTCTCCAAACACTTACAGAGAACTTTCCCTGCTTAGGGATGCCCCACTGAACAAAGCAGGACTGGTTAAATGAATGCTGTTACTCTAGAGACATGATGGAGAGCACAACTTTGTCATGGGATAAGTGACACATTTAAATACATGCTATTGATCAACTCTCCCTTTGATCAGAAGATGATTAACCTTTGATGTAAGGCTTGAGGTTGACCTCAGCGTACATGCTTTGAAAGAGCCGCGCCCCCCCCCCAGCTATTAACACATAGCTAAGCTGTGTTAATGTGACAGTAGATAGCATGAGCTAGCATTTGTTCCATCACAAAGTGTTTCCCAAGTGTAGTTATCTCATGTGCCCCATCCATTTTAGACATGTCACAGAAATAACAAGTTGGTGATGCAACCAGCTGTTGGACAGTCACCCCAAAAGCAGCTGTCCTGGGTTAAGATGGTGTCTGCTCTCTGGCCTTCTCCTCAGGGTTCCTGGTCCAGTGCCTGAACTAGCGGAACAGGGACTTGGAGTGCTCCTCATCCACTTCAGTGCAAAGGCAGACAGATTAATCAAATCGCTTCTGAGAGCAGTTTTAACTACAATGAATGGATTTGCTATATAGCAAGTGAAGGATACTTTCATGGTAGGGTTTTCTGGCAGGGCTGTAAAGCTGGTTGTGTCCAATAGTGGCAGTTACAAACAGGTCTCTCAAGTGCTTTTCTGATCCCTGTCTCAAGATCGGCATTCACTTGCCTGCCGTGCAGGGGTTTTGTATTGACTATAGTTTATCTGTCACTCTAAAGACAGCAACAACCAGCTCAGACTCTCATGTGTTACTATGCCAGAACACAAATTTGCACATACTTGAGCGCATTTTCCATTGGCTGCTTTTCTTGTTGCTCTTTCAGCTGACTTCCTTTAGCTATGTCACCTTACCATCACACGGAAATCTTCCAACCCTTCTCATTGTCCTCCTAGGGATCCTGCAGAACAAAAATGTCTTGGTAACAGTTTGAAGAATTTTGCATCACACTTGATTCCACTGAGAACAAGTGCCAGAGTGCTTGGTAAATATGGACCTGAGGTTGTCCTAACTCTTTGATGTGAAGAGATAATTCAGAGCAAAGTAAACCACTTTCTAAGTAGTCCTCTCTCACATAATAACCATTCCTAATACTTCTATGGCATGTTGTGGCACTCCCTGCAATAAACAACAGCCTAATTCACTATCCCAGCCTTCCTGTGAGTAGTGTATTGCCACATTTTCCAGATCAGTTAAGTGAGAAAGAAAATTAATTGATTGCCTAAAGCAAAATACCAGCAACGGAGCTGTGTTATCTTGTAATTTCCAACTTCTCTCTATTCTCCTTGGCTAATAATTTCTAGTTAATGGCTTGTGGCTACATAGGACTTTCCCCCTTTTTCCAACTGCTAAATTTCACTAGAAGACTGTCAAAAATATAGTTCTGATATTTTATATGGCAATACTCATTCCAGTTCCACCTTTCTAACTATGTAGGGAGTTGTACATGTTGACACAGGCCAAGGTAGGCAGGGAGAAAGGTGAGTTTCAGGGCAGGAGGATGAGTAGGAGGATGTCCAGAAGACAGTATTTCCACTGTGGTTTAATCCACACAGCCTCTCAGGTAAATCTTCAGCCCAAGAAAGGACATCCCTGGCAGAGCAAGATTGCTTAGCTAGTTCTGTGCCATCTCTGCAAGAACCTTCACAGGGTGTTCTCCCAACAAAGCAAATCCTGCTCTTGCAGTGTTTTGCAGAGATGGGAGGAAGGTGAACAGATCCTGTGAAGTCTACAGCAGGGGAAGTCCAAGGCTGGCATGAAACCGGATTTCCTACAGACCAAATTCCAGCAAGTGGGGTATTTGGAGATAAAAACAGGTAAATGGAGTTTTGCACTTCAGACTTGGTGGATAGAGTCTTTATGTGTCTTAGCACCCAGTCTGAAATGCTGAGCAGTGTTTGATGATGTGTGCACACAGTTCATAATACGAAGCAGGCTTAAGAAGTTGTACCTTCAATATGCTTTTGCTTACAGCATTCCTGATTCCAATATGTATAATATAGAATCATAGAATCATTATGGTTGGAAAGGACCTCCAGAATCATCAAGTCCAACCTTCATCCCAACATCTCCCTAACCACTAGACCATATGTGTCCTTCTTTTTATGTAATTGCCTCTAGATCATAGGACTGCCTATAGCAGATCAGAGAAAAGGTTGTCCCAGCTCAGGGTCATGGGTGTAATGTTGACCAGCTGCAGATGTGTGGGGAATACTGTAAGAACAAGGCAAACAGGTGATATTCCTGGTCTCCAACCATTTACAGCTGGAAGAATTTGTAAGACAAAACAAGATAATGGAAGTAGGGGGTGAAATAGGGTAGAGTTAGGGACAAACAAGAGTTTGAAGCCACGTGCTTCCTGTTCTCCGAGGCTGATGAGAGGCACAGATAATTTCCTTATGTTATAGAATATCTAGAATGTCTCTCTCTCATCACACAGGATCTTTGTGTGCTTCCCCTTTTGCATAACACCTCTTAGCCATGTGATTCTGTTGCTTGATTTTAATGGAAATGGTATTGATAAGGTACCTTCGCGTGCTGTGGTGAATGATTTTTTTCCCATATTTGATGTGTGCATCTTTTCTGTTTCTGAAATATGGATGTATTTGCCTGCTGTGCTTCATTATCTCCCTATTGGGGTTGCTCATAATTAGACTTTAATTTCTTAGCAGTAAAAATAAAAATCCATATTTATCCCCTATTGCCCATGTTTGATGACTGCTGTTTGTAATTAGAAAGGAACAGTAAATTGAAGGAGGAAGAGCTCTAACTTAACTGCCCTGGAAAAGCAGACCTTTGTGCAATGTGCTGTTCATATGAGCATATGCCCACACATACATGAAACAAAAAGATTTTCCTTTCCTTTAAGGTCTCCTAATCTATGTATTTGGAGCTGAGTTTCGGCTTCTTGTGAGCACAGCTTGAAGGACTTAAAAAGTGATGACACACAAACTAATCAACTCTCATTCTTTATCATTCTGAACAGTATGAACGTAAGTGAGCTCACTGGAAGCTTGTTCCACACTCATTTATATATATGCCTGTATACATGTGCATGTATTTCCTTGTTTATACACCTCATATTACAAACCTTTGTATCCCAAAAGTTTGTCAGCTTCTAGTCGAAGTGATGACATTTCTGCCCTTTCTTTTTGCCCAAGAGCTGTGTGATTTGTCTGGTATTTAAAACAAGAACTGCTCCATTTATAAATGAGGCAGAGCCTGGTGGAGGCACCAGATTCAGAGACACATTGCTGATGTTTGCCCTGGAGCCATGGAGTGTGTCCGTTCCCGCATGCTCGGCTGCATCAGAGGAGAAAAGCAGTAAATTAACCTTGCAAGACTGCAGAGCTCTAGTGTCTGTCCTGCACATCTCTGGGGAAAAACAACAAAAACAACATCAAGGCTTGCTCACGCCTGCTACTGTGAACTCTCTCTGAGCTTTCCGATTCATAAACCAGCTTGAGATCTGATTAGAACATCTGTGCCATGGAATG
The DNA here is from genome assembly GCA_013400335.1 of Eurystomus gularis. Taxonomy (NCBI): domain Eukaryota; kingdom Metazoa; phylum Chordata; class Aves; order Coraciiformes; family Coraciidae; genus Eurystomus; species Eurystomus gularis. The sequence goes on along the minus strand of VZZY01025391.1, from coordinate 194,644 downwards.
GTCTGTCCATTGCTGCTATCTCCAAGAGCTTTAAATACTCCAGCCGGACAGTGTCATGTTTTGTCCTGTGGCCTGTGTCAGCTGTAGCTGGCAAAAAAGCACATTATGGGCCCTTCTGGTCCCCTCCAGCCATCATCTTGAAGCTGAGCATTTTGACATCTCTAGCCTGCGCAGCCTGGTGCAGTTGCTGTGCTTGCACAAGGAGTAGTTTAGCTCTGGAGCCCCACTGCTTTACAGGGCAGACCATGATGAGCCTGTGCTTAGAAACTGGGCCTAGGGAAGAGACAGTGACTGATTCTTGCCCAGGCCACAGGAAGATTCAGAGCCTGTAGGCTTGGTGTGGAACAGGAATATGGTGAACTTAGGAGGGGGAAGTCTGCTTGGCCTGCGATTCCTCTTTATGGCCTGGAAGCCTGGAGAAGAAAACAAATAATCCTTCCAAGAGGAGCTGTGCCAAGCTGTGATGTTATTGGTGTCTCTGGTGCCTGTCACAGCAGTGTAGGACCAGCAGGCAGATTCAGAAGGAGAACCAGCCCCCACGGTAGTCATACAGGATGAGCAAAGAAGATACTGTAGCAACAAGTCGACAAGACAGACAACAGGTTTGGCCCTAAGGCCTTTCCTGCAGTATAACATTGACACTAGTGTAGGCATGACCCTGTGAACATACGTGGTGAGATGTCAGTATAGGACAAGAAGATAAGCAGTATGGTCTGAGCTGCTGCCACAGGAACACTTTTGGGGCCTGAGTCTTTCTTCCCTTTTCCTTTGAGGATTCAGTAACATTCCTAGAGCTTTGTGAAAGGATCTGGTGAATGGGGCAAATAACTTCTCCCCTTTATGGACAGTCCCTCATACTTTCTATCATTTTTACCATTTACGGGATGATGGAGGTTTTGTGCTACAGGCAGCCCATGTGGCTTTCAGGGAAATGCTAAGAATCTGCTTTCCCAGCTGTCCTGGGACCTGAAGAGGGGTGCCTTGACATTTTAAGCAAGAACATTTTCACACAGGACTCCATGTCAATTTGGATTTTTTCTTTTAAAAAGTCTGATTTTGAGACAGCACACATGGTGTCCTTCACTCAGTAAGGTGACCTTCACTCAGGCACCACAAGCATGAGTGCTCATGACAGAAAAGCGTTACGACTCCACATGAGGGGTGGTTTCTGAACCCTGAAGGCTTATCTTGTATTTACTGATTGTAAATAGAAACACGTATAGGCTCATAAATAAGATAACTTCTTTTTCAAAAAGAAGAGTGTAACAGTTCTGTAGCATTTATACTGATCAGTGTCTTCACCTGTTCCAGGGAGAATAGAGGTTCAGATATCACCAGCTTGCGCACAGGCAGAGAGGAGGAACGATGGTTTGCTTGGGTTCCCCACCTCACTTTATGCTTTCGATCTGTTATCTGGTGTTGTGAGTTGGAATTCCGTGTACCACCCGTATATGTGTCAGTGACAGCATGTATACACACAGACTTGCTCCTGGAACTAGGAGGATCCTGACTATGAAGGAAATCATTTATAGAAAATAATCAAAATAGAAAAATAGAAAAAAAATAATTGTTGGTATACTGTGAGGTGACACTATAACTTCTAAAGCAGATGTAAAATGAAGCACTTGGTGGCATAAATATGAGCCTGCTCCCAAGTTTACTTACTAACATTTCCTCATTGAACTATTCCGATTAGTGGCAAGTTCATGACAGTTTAATTAGAAATGTGCTTTCTAGGTAGTGTTTCTGTACAGTAGGGATGCACAAAGCATGCTGAGATTTAGGACTCTGGAGAAAATTTCTTTTTTTTCAGCTCAGCTTTGGAAAAAATGAACATACCAGAGAGCTGCACACAGCCTGCATCCACAGTGATGCTCAGTGCCCAGAAACGGCTTTGAATTAAAGGGATCAGGCCTTGAGGATGGAGAGAAAGAAATAAGCTTTTGCTGCTCCACCCGTCTGTTGCCTGTGGCCCAGCCATGGGGTGGTTTGTGCCCCCATTTCACCTTCCCAGGTGTGGCTGCACTGCTGTTCCATCTCCTGCTTGCCATGGAGGTACACAGCTCTGCAGGAAGGAGTATCCCAGAATGTGTCAGATGGGACAGGGGTGTTGTGTTTTTCTTTTTTGTGTAGAAATATTTTTCTGGTTTGGGAAAACACTTTCTAACGTGATTTTGACCAAAATGCCTCTTGGGCAATTCTTGCTTAGCTGGAGCCAAGTGCTGTTGAAATCAGTGAGGTTGTTTCTGTGCCTGTTGGTTCAGTACATTTGTGTTAGACATGTCTACATCCCTTTACCATTGGCTTTCTCTTCGGTTTGATATTGTTGTTCATCATCATGGGCATTAGCAGCAGTAATGGCATTTTTAAGAGTGAAAAGGATAAAAAAAATAATTGATTTTCCTATAAAGAGAAACCACCATCCTCATCCAGGCTGAGGCCTTAGATTTTGCTGAAAAAACATACTGTCAATTGCATTATTAGCATAAATACTTTGATTTATTTTATATACAGAACTTTTAATTTGCATCAATAACAGAGTTAAGCCTTTTAAACTCAGCATGTGCAAGTACACTACTGCTGTACAGCAGGGCTGGGTTACTGGGAGTAGGGGAAAGCTGGCTTTGTGCACCTGGGAGCAGCCTCTCTTCTCCTGGGACATTGGCGTCTCCCACAACTGCAGCTGAAGAACCATAAATTCAAACCAAAAATTACCTTTTAAATGTAACAACTGATGCTGGTAGCTCTTAGTGTAACATTTATTACATCATAGTTAAACAAGGGGAAGAACATCCACGTCACTAGCTAAAATTGCTTTCAAACACAAACATGCGGTCACGCTTTCCTTTAGTCTGTGATTTACCATTTTCAGTTGCTCCAGCGCTGCTCAGTGAGCAGGAAAAGCAGTTGGGATATGGAGCTTGGCTTTTGTCCTGGCTGTTTCCCACCAGTACCCTTACAGATTGTGCAGGCTTAGACCTGGAAGATTTATATCGTGTTATAACAGAAGGCTTCTATGAAGGAGCCTGGCCAATTTGTCTGCTTGCTATTGGCCATACGACATCCCTTGAAGGCCCTGGGAAGTAGGGGATGGAGGAGTCTGGTGGGCGGCTGGTGTCCTGCCAAACTGCACTGTGGGGTAGATGTGGCAGAGCCTGTGCTGAGCATCTGGACAAGCTCAGGCTTTCCTTCTAACTGTCCCAGATCTCACCATGACATAAACATGTGCTTCTGAGCTTGGACTCGTAACCAGGCAGCTTGACAGAAAGATGAATTTGGGCTTAAAACAGAACAGGCTGACTTACTTAGAGTGAGTCAACAGCAGTACAGGTCCATATCACTGCAGAGAGAGCACAGCCAGCCAGGGTAAAAGGTACCTTGTGCCACTCTGTCTGTTATTGTACTCCTGGCAGCAAGATTTCCTGTAAAGAAATACTAACTTTCTGTGTATGCAGTCTCTAACTGCGGACATCCTCATGGGTGGAGCAGCATTCCCAATGGGCAGACCCATGGGTTCAAGGCATTAGATGGGACCCCTCCTTCCTATCCATGTACATAACTGCTTGCACTTCTGTCTAGCTTATTTCACCCCTCCACAGCTTCAGCTCCAGGTAATTATGTAAAACCTGCACAACAAGTACATTTAACGTTTCTTTACAGTCATTTTTGTATTGGAAGAACAAAAAGGCTGGGGGCAAATGGCCACTCTTGATGTCCAAGCTTTGTTGCATCTTTGGAGCCAAGGAAGTTGTGATGGGGGAAGAAAGAAGAAAATTCCTACAAGGCGGGAGACATTTAAGGGAAAGCACTTTCTGCAGTGACACATTAAAATGCAACCAAGGGCAAAAAAGGTATTTTTCCTCAGCTTTTGGGTTGCATAATGCTAGTTCTTGCAAAAAGTGACACTAATGAGGAGGACATGCTCTTACATTGACTCAGCGATGGGTGTACTCTGGGTTAATGGAAGATGTGAGGACAATTTGGTCTAATAACTGCCACCTTTGGCACTAGGCTTTCTGTAATCTAAAATTTAAGGTGTTCAAAGCCTTGGTAGCTGGAGTACTTTCCAGATTTTCATGGGAACAGATCTCCTAGCTACCTACTGAATGCCCCTTCATGTCAGAATACTCCAGGGTGGAAGGACAAACAAATGAACGTGAACCAGTATCCTCTTTCTACAGTGCTTCCTATAGCTGTGCAATTGGTTAAGCCTGGAGAGGAATGCCTTCATATGTGAAGAAGTTAGGAAATTGAGACAAGCGTCCATGCCTTCCTGATACATTCTAAGGAACACAGGGTGAACTCTGGAACTCCTAGCACTTTTTATGCAGAGTTGGCTGTTACACATTAGGAATTTGATTGCATTGGTGGTCTTTCAGAAACAGGCATCGATTGAGAACATCTGAGACATTTGTGTCATAATCTCTTTGTTACAGTGATTCCTAACCTTACTTTAGCAGGCTTTGCTAATGCTGCCTTCTCAGGCAGCAACTGTGTCCAGTTGTTCTCTCTGCCATTGTTCCAATAATTGAGGCTGGAAGGGACCTCTTGGGAACATCTAGTCAAAATGCACTACTCAAGCAGGGTCAGCTAGATCAGTTTGTCCAGAACTGTGTCCAGTTGAGCTTTGAAGATCTTCAGGGATGCAGAGTCCATAACCTCCCTGGACAACTGATTCCAGTGTCCAGCCACCCTCACATCGCCCTTATGATTGTGGCTTTTTCCCCTTGTCTCAGCGATTGCCTCCTTGAACCACTTCCTTATGCTGGACTGCGCACCCTGTGCTCTGTCTTTAACACTTGCAGTGTTAAAGCAGTTGGGTGTTAAAAGCGTTAAAACACTTGCAGTGCTAAAGCACTCCCTCCTGAGGCCCACCTCATATTTAGGAAACAATGAGTCAAACCAGAACAGTTGGCAATGCCACCACAGGACAATATTCCTAGAAGACTTTTCCTCTTGGCACTACTTGAATGTATGTTTGGACTGGTCAAGAAACCATAACTTATTTTATAAACTAAGAGCTTTGCCTATCAACTGAGAGTAACTTCTGTGCTTTTTCAGTCACAGGCAATCTTCTGCCTTGATGTCTTAAATACTTAAATTCAATAGGTGCCTTGAATGTCATCAAGGCAAGAAGACACCTGAAGCTTGCAAGTCCTTAAACAGAGGAAAACCTTTCTGAGTCTGTGTTACAGAGATGAATGAGCAGTTTATTAGTACATAAAAAGGACAATGTAACTCTCTGTCAGAGGCTTCTTGTAAAACTTCATACTTTTCAGCACTGTATTTTAAGAAGTCCAGAGTATTCTTTTGTTTTCTTTTGTGGGCTTTCTTACAGCAAAGTTGCTGTCAGTGAGAAAAGAGGCTAAAATCAACCCAGGCTGATTACTTTTTATCAGAAATTTACTGAAGACTTTGTACACTCACATTAAGTGCCCAGTGAGAGCTAACATTTCTGATGGGAGGAAGAGGGATTTTCCTGAAGATACAGGTATGAAATACTACTCATTACAGTGCTGAAGTCACAAAATTGTGTCTCATGCCCTGGAATTAGTAGATCTCAAATACTTCTTTAAGGCAGGATTAAGAAGTGAGCAAATAGAGTGATATGAAGCGTACGCATACCAAAATCCACAGACCCAGTTTGAATGGGTCTGCCCAAGATAACAGGCTAAGAAGTCCCTCACTTGGTTTGTGGTGCCACAGCACCGCGGCACCCCACATCAGGTCCTGCTGTAGTGCTGTTCCTGCTGTGGCGTTGCCATGGTGCACACTACATGAAATCCCAGCCCACCAGAGTCAGTGGGAATCTTGCCATTTGTTCTCTGACTATGTCGGTGACTTCTGTTATCGCAGGTGATGCAATATCTGTGGTACAATGATACAAACGTCACAATGTAGGTGCTTGACCCTGTGGCAAAAAAAGCAAACAAACGGTAACAGTAAACAAACAGCCAGCCAAGGCAAATAAAGAACTGGAGGGAGGTACATTGTTAGGATTTTTTAAAATTATTTTTACAAAGCATTCTGAATACACGCAGAATTTCTGTCCTTGTTGTTAATTAACTCTGAAGAAGAATTAGTCAACAGTTCTTAAGTAGTGAGAAACATTTTGGCTATAGCAGAATTCCAAAGTAAATGCTTCTCACACAGCAAGAGTAGAAATCAGTGTTTCTTTCCTCAGTGCTGTAGAAGTATGAATTTCACAAAGAACTTCTTTAATACTTACTCTGCGAGGTCTAGACTGGATCGTCTGTCACCTATGTCCGTAGGCATGCTGTTCCCTGTGGGCTGAGCCCTCTGAAAGCCAAGGGGCCAGCCAAAAGCAATCACTTCATATGTGTCTTCAGACTTGCTGAATGTGGCCCTGACTCTGCACCAGGTATGGCAGATACTGTGTCTGGTAGTGGTGGAGCTGAGCACAAGAGGAAAGTCTGCACAGAGCAGAAGGGACATTTTAAGCTGCATGTAATGACTTTCACAAGCTCAGTCTCTTAGTGCTTTGCCACAAAACCCCAACAGCTGTGTTTAAATAATCCGGAAGGACTCTCTTGGTAAAAAGCAGTGCTGTCTTTTCCAGTTCTGAGGGAACGATGGATATGAACTGAAACTTTTTCCCCACTCTTATGGCCAGCAGCAGTGACAGCACATGCTGAACCCACTCAGACAGTGGCAGTGTTCCTGGTGGGATCCTCTGAGCTTCGGGAGTGGAGCTGGCTAGGCCAGACAGCATTTTGCCCAAGGACTTTCCATGCCCCCAGTTCTAGTTGGAGGGAGCCAGTTATTTATACAAAGCAATGTGAGTCGTCCTGTATCAGGCTCTTTCCTGCAAACCATTGGCTTTTCAAGAAATTTTTTTTGGCCTACAAGTGGTAATGTAATGGCCTACAGAGGTGATGTAGTCTAGACTCTTGGAAGAGTCTTCCAAACCATTTTAAAAAAATGGGAAACCTATTAGGCTGAATTCAACAACTTGTGAATTTATCACAGACCCACTACTCAAGGCCGTTTTATGAATATTTACAGTTCTCATTAACTTGAACAAAGAACTTTGCAGATCCAACTGTGTGTTCTGCCATTTGTCCTAGTACAAAAACCATTCCTGAAATAACCTGGTAAAATTGAAAATACTAAAAAGACAAAGCCATTTCCCAGTGCCTGGTGTGAAATCAGTAGACTAAGAACAGATAGTAGAGCAGTTCTTCTTGCTAAGTGACTTGCCTTTGGTTTTCTCCTCAGAATTCTTCCTACAGTTGTAAAACTGAAATAGGTTACAGGCATTTCCCTCAGAGTATGTCAGTACTGCATCTTCACTCAAGCGTGTAGTAAATATGCTCCGCCGTACACTGAGTTTAGTGACCATATGGCTCTTGTGTGCCAGAATCTGGAAGACTGGACCCAATGTAGACCACAAATAAATTGTGCAGCTAAAGCTGTTGTTCGCAGATTTGACACTAAAGGGAGCTCTTGTAACAGAGAAGAGGAACGTGTCTTGTATGGACACTTAACAGGAAAAGGTGGTGTAAGGCTGCTCGTGGCGTTACGTTATGGATTTATTTTGCAAAAGCTGAGTGCATTTATCTCATTTGTTTAACAAGAGCTCTTTTTATGCAGGCAGCAACAGCTCATACATCTAGTGAAATAACTGCATTTGCCTCACATGCTTGTGTGCTACAGAGCTCCTGCTTGTCTGGCTGATGAAAAAAGGCTTCTTTTTCTTTCTAATCTTTTAGGTTTCAGGCACGGTTCTACTGGCTACAAATTAGTTCATTCCCTGTGACACCTTGGTTTGTGCCTAGTCTAAAAAACAGGGTACATACTTCACCTGAAGGCAAAATCCTCTGTTGTTAGATGATCTCATATGTTTTGCCTCCATTATTATTAACAAAAGAAACAAAATACTATAATTTTGTTCATTTTTTTCCTGTTTTTATATGGGCAGGATAAAGGCAGAAGGAACGTTAAGACTGGCTTAAGTTGTGAAAGGTCTAGAGAACAAGTCTTATGAAGATCAGCTGAGGAGACTGGGGTTATTTAGTCTGGAGAAAAGGCGGCTAAGAAGAGACCTTATGGCTCTCTACAACTACATGAAAGGAGGTTGTAGGGAGGTGGATGCTGGTGTCTTCTCCCAAGTAGCAAATGACAGGACAAGAGGAAATGGCCTCAAGTTGCACCATGGGAGGTTTAGGTTGATCATTAGGAAAACCAAAAGGGTTGTCAAGCGTTGGAAGAGGCTGCCCAGGGAAGTGGTGGAGTCATCGTCCCTGGAGGTATTTAAAAGACGTGTGGATGTGGTGCTTAGGGACATGGTTTAGTGGTGGGCTTGTCATTGCTGGGTTAACTGTTGGACTTGATGATCATAAAGGTTTTTTCTAACCTAAACCATTCTATGATTCTATAATTGTCAGGGAGCAGCAAGGGCTGGTTACTGCCTAAGGGAAGGTGAGCCAGGAGCTGAGGATTCAGCCTGGGCAGTAGCCTCACTGTGAAAGCCTCACAGGTGAAAACATACTGCCTTCATCCTGAGATACATTAAGTAATGATTGTTATGCTGCATCATGGATTAGAGATTCTTCAGAGAAATGGTGAAGCAGGGGAAAAAATATCCATTGGGACTTCTCTGAGTTTAGTTCTAGTCATGGTAGTGAAAACTGATCATTAATCATGGCTCCTCTGGATTTTTATCATGGCATAAAAGGGGTTCTTAAAGCACTACAACCTGCATTGCAGCCTTCCCTGGCTGCAGCATGAATGGCAGGGATGGTTTCTTCATTTACACCCAAAAGATAACTGGTGTAATACTTCCCATTTGCTTTTAACCTGAATAGCAGAATTCATGAGAAACAAACTCGTACACTTTTTGAAAGAGGAGCACTTAGTTCTTTTACAGATTATATTATGGTACTCCAGTTAGCCCAGTAGTACTTTTCGCCCCTGACTGTCGAGGTTGTTTAGGAAGATGCTGCTCAGGGTATCACCATCTTTGGTATCACCAAAGATTTGTATCTGTGGAAGACAAGTCTACAGCCTGTAATCAACAAGCTGTGATGGTTTCTTGTTTAGTTAGTACTGTCTTTATCACAGCTGGGTGTCTTCCATTTCCCTGTGGGTCTAACGATCCTCACATTTTGTCAGGTGGAACCATGTGATCAGACATTGTGGTGTTGTGGTAGCAGGTAGGGAGATAATGGTGTCTGCATGAAAACTTGGTTAGTTCTTGTGGCAAATAAGAATTTTGCCTTTGAATAATGTAACGTGTGTCCTTCCTGTTTTAGATCTCCTGCGTTTCCAGTAACACATCTCTTGTTTCTGAGGCTAAGCCATGATTGCTTGCTCCTGTTACATGTATTGCACCTGCCTACTTGGACAGTCAGATGCTTCATTTCACCTTATGATTTTGGCTCTTCTGCAACCTAGTCATGCTCTTGATAGGTACATGGCTACATTAAGATCAGATGGACAATTTCAAACCCTCTGTCTCCCAGATGAAATTTGTTTATCATTGCTTATGTCAGAATTTCACTGGTTTTCTTTCTGGCTAGCTGGTTGGCTCTCCTGTTAGACCAGCTTATTTCAAAAGATCCCACAGAGTAGCAGATTTGTTTTTGAAACTGAGAGTTTTTGTAAGCTAAGAGGCCAATATTGCTTTTCAGGCCAAGGTGATCATTAATCATCTACATCTGCTCACCTTTCCACTGGCAAGTGCTTCCTGAAAGGTGTTACCAGACTGGCTAAGGCTGGTGCGACTCAGGCAGACCAGATACAAAAATAGTGATGCCTTTCAGTACTTAGTAAATGATGAAAGCCACTCTGTTATGGTATGACACTGGTTACATTTATCTAAAAAAGCAGCCATGAAGTTACTGGGAATGACTGATTGGATTTTAGATTCAGTAATGTGGTGAAATAGATTAAAATTTCAGAATAATAGCAGTAGTGCTAGCAATTCATACTACATCAGTTATAAAATAGATATGATAAGAACTGGTACTTTGTTACCTGGAGACTGTACCAAGCACTGCAGACATGCACAGATTGGAACTCGTCAGCTTTCACTCCAGTGATTGCACCAAAAGAATAGCAAATAATTGATGGTAGGGAAAACATCTAGCAAAGATCATATTTAAAGGAAAGAAGAGGGGGGTTTCTCTAATCATGATTTCTCAAAGGACTTTTTAAAAATGAAACTGGGATTAGTTTAAAGCACCTACTTCTGACACCTGTTTCCATGAGAACAGGAGCCGCAGTGAGAAATCGCATCATTGGAGTTCTTGTTGGTTGCACAGACGCAGGAAGCTGCAGATATCGCATATACAAGGATTAGGACCAGTCAGCATAGTGTGTCAAGAGAAGAGGAAGCTTTTATGGTGGTTTAAAATCCCTTAATACTTACAGGAATTTCTAACAGCTAATATTACTGTTACTTTTTAACAAAAAAGTTTTAAAAAGTAATTTTCAATTTAAAGCAAAAATGATTACTAAGAAGTAGATTTTGCTTTGCAAAACTGCACCTCTCGAGCAGATAACAACATGAGGCTTGAAAAAGAGATTCTAAGTGTAATGACATTAATTTATTATCCTGTGCCTGTAAAACTACTCGACAAGCACTTATGTTTGCCTTACATCACATCCTTTCCTTAATGGGTTTCCTTTGCATCTAATTTTAATATGTGCTAGCAAAACATCTTTTTATGTGTTACTGAATCATATATTTACTTGGAGTGAGTTACACAGAACAGTCTTCATTTTGTATGAGATTTGCCCAAATATTTTCTTGGGTCAAAAGCGTTTTGTAATGGAAACTTCAGGCTTGAATTCCTACTTAGTTGGCAATACTGTAGAATCTGGAAAAGAACATAACCAGCATGATGGAGTATTGTATTTCTGAGGAAGTTGTTGTTCAGATGTCTTTCACGTAAAATGGAGGTGTGGCCATTTGTGTAGCCATTTTAAAAATGATTATTTCAGTAATAGGAAAACATAACCCTAATGTGCAGATAACACCTCAGTGACTGCAACTACAGGTACAGGAACTGCATCAAACCATCAAAACTCACCTGGTTTTAACTTTAGTTATGAATGGCAAAATCTCTGGATATTTGCAAAACACCAGATCTGAGCAGCCCTGGACTAAGTATGACAGCTTCCTGCTTCTTCCACAAACGGACTCTTTCTCCTAAGAAATGCAGACCATTCCTTCATCCACAAAGTGTATTAAACCCCATAATTTATGATTCATAACACCTATGAATTAATACATAGTTTAGAACAAAGTTCTACTTAGAACAGTGTTGCATTTCTAGTACTGGTCAATAATTGAAGTCCAGGGAAATGTATAAGGAAATGCTGATGCATGGAGTGACCCTTCCTTGACATGACTACTCCTGGCAATCGGTACCTTTGTGCTGTATGTGGATATAGGTACTTAATTGTGCAATCTATTTTCTTAAGCTTTTTTTTCAATAAGCTGCTGCATGCCATGTTCAACACCATATAGTCAATTGTGTTGAGCCTATCTAAAGGTAACGTTTTTCCCCAAAGGAAAAAAATCACAAGAAAACAAGGAACAAAGCCTGGAGGCTGCAGGTAACTTGCGTGCATGTTCCTTCTGCAGGGAGAGGTTGGGCAGCTTGTAATTGATGCAATTTCTTGCAATAACAAAATGTTCCTGACCTTTCATTGGTCGCAAAGCAAATGTACTTTTAGTATATCAGGTAAAATAAAATATCGCTCCTATTCCTTTCCTGCCACTTCTCCAGGAGGCGGTTATATACCAGGCTGCTTAATAAGAAGTTTGAACTAAGTAGATTATAACAGAATGTTATATTTTAAGACCTTCATGGCCACCAAACAGCTACCTCAATTTTTTTTTTCAGTATTTTTCGTATTTACAAGCAATTAGGACATGTATGTATGTGTGTGAGAGCAAGGAAGCTGTCAGCATGACACTGAAGAACATAATCTTTTAATGCAGGGAGATTTTTACAAAATAAGGACACAAGAAATGGTTCACAGCCAATTCCGTATGTTAATGGCCAGGCAGGTCCCACAACGAACACTAATGGCCCCGTCAAGAAATTATACTGCTGCAGCAAAAATTAAGTACTTTCTTCTGCTTATTGACACCTGACGATTCTAGTTAAGCAAAGCACAGCTTTGCAAAATATAAACCCAGGGACAAAGTCCTCAGTTTCACTAGAAGGGAGCTTGGCAAGGGGCAGAGGTCAGAGGAGAGAGGAGCAAGAAGGACACAGTACCACACGATGGAGGTCTTTCCTACTCTATGGTCCCTTTCCACTTGGGAGACAACACAATGATAAGTTTTATCAAAGGATCCTGCTTTTCTGCTTTGACTGTGGCATATCCTTGTGGACTCCGCACACCAAAAGGAGGAGATAGCTGTGCAAAAGCTAAACCAGCTTTATTCCATGAATTCTTTAGCCTGAGCCAGAACCTGTGCAATGATTATGTAGAGAACTAAACAATTATTAACTTATATCTGCAGTGTGCTCTAAAATTATTACTATTTACATTTGGGGATTTTTAGATTACTGCATTTTAACAGTGCTGTAGTGTTGGAGGGGCACTGAACATCTCAGTTTTGTTCACAAGTCCTTTCAGACAACTCTAGCCACTATAGAAGTTATTTTAAAAGTTAGTAAGTTTTGTAGCTGTCACATCGAATTGGAGTGTAATTTTGCTGTTCTTTAACTTAGCATGATGCAAACATAACAATATCCAACAGAAAAAGTTTGGCATTTCTGAGCTGCCTTTTCTTTCCAGATTATAGATATTGTGTGAAATTGACCTTAAGATGGTGGAGCTCAGCATTCTGCAAGAAGGGACAATGCAAATAGCAGAATCATAGCCCTGGACTCGAGAAGAACAGATTTTGACCTGTTCAGAGGATTTACTTGGAAAATTCCCATAGCATGTGATCCTGGAAAGAAGAAGGGCCCAGGAGAGCTGGCTGATGTTGAAAGATCACCAAAAATGGTCTATCCACATGTGTAGGGAATCAAGCAAAGGTGGCAGGAGGACAGCACGGATGAACAGGGAGCTCCTGAGTAAACTCAAACATGGAAGGGATGCATGAAGAGGTGAAAGCAGGGACAGGTGACCTGGGAGTACTACAGAGACACTCTCAAGTGTACAGAAATGGGGTTAGGAATGTCAAAGCCTGCCTGGAATTTAATTTGGTTGGGGAAATGAAAGGCAACAAGAAGGACTTCTACAGGTATATCAACAGCAAAGGGCTAACCAACCTGACAGAATTCTGTGATGAAACAACAACCTTTGTGAATAAGGAGAGAGTGGTGCATGTTGTTTGTTTTGACTTTAGCAAGGCTTTCGACACCATCTCCCAATACATCCTCAGAGACAGTTCCTTGAGGAGTGAACTTCTGGTCTCAGAGTTGTGAATAATGACACAAAGTCCAGCTAGACCAGTGATTATAGGTGTATTCCAAGGGTCAGTACTGGGCTGAGTACTATGTAGTTGGCTTTGTTAATGACCTGAACGATGAGGCAGAGTACACCTCCAGCAAATTCACAGATGTTGAAAACTGGGAGGTAGCTGTGTGACCATTCAGAGGGACCTCAACAGACTGGAGAAATGGGCAAACAGGAACATCATGAAATTCAACAAATTCCCTGCCAAGTTGGGACACCTAGTGGGAAAAAAAGCCCCCACGCCAGTACAATTTGAGGGCCAACTGTCTGGAAAGAAGCTTTTCAGGAAAAGCCCCAGGTGTCAGCAAGTTGGCGGTGAACCAGAAGTGTGCTCCTGCAGCAAAGAAGCCAACAGCACTCTGGGCTGCCTTAGGAAGACTACTTCAGGTCAAGGAAGGTGATCCTTCCCGTCTTCTCAACACTGATGAGGCAATGCCTGGAGTGCTGGGCCAATGCTGGGCATGCTAGCACAGGAGACCCATGGACATCCTGGAGTTAGTCCATTGAAGGAACTGGAGCATCTGCCATATGAGGAAAGGCTGAGAGAGCTGGGATGGTTTAGCATTGTCAAGAAAAGGTTCAAGGAGGATCTTACTAATGTATGTAGATCCCTGATGGGAGGGTTTAAAGGCAGAGCCAGACTCTTCTCAGTGGTGCCCAGTGAAAAGACAAGAGGCAATGGGCACAAACCGTAATACAGGAAATTCCACTGAAGTGTAAGAAGAAGTGTTTTTACTGTGAGTGTGGTCAAACACTGGAAAAGATTGCTCAGGGAGGTTGTGGAGTCATCATCCCTGGAAATACTCAAAACCCAACTGGTCATTGCTCTGAGCAACCTGCTCTAGCTGATCTTACTTTGAGCAGGGGGGGCTAGATTAGATGATCTCCAGAGGCCCCTTGCAGCCTAAATTGTTCTGTGATTCTATCTCTTGCAAATACAGGTACTTCTTCTTCTCTATCATTTGGTTTCTGTGGTGAGGCTTCTCCAAAGCCAGATGGTAACTGAAGAGTCACCTTTGCAAGGACTGAAGTCAGAATTAGGAATCTAAGAAAAAAAAGATCATTATTGGCAGTCATCTCACATTCAGTCCTTGAAAGCTTATCCTTGTAAGCTCATGTCAAGTAGCTGAAAGAAATTGCTGCCTGTGTAACCACTGTAGAGTCACAGTCAAATATCAGTATTTACTCAGTAGGGGAACTAAGTGAAAGAGTCTGAGAACTGGAAAAGCGTCTGAAGTAGAATTTCAAATCCTTTTCAAAAGTGTCAGTTTTACAGCTATTATGGTTGTTAACAATTTAACTGTAACAGTGGTGACACGTAATACTCTAAATGAAAGGGAACCATGACAGCAGCCTGTCTGGATCCAGCACACCCCTGATGTATCTGCCAGGAGAGAGTTCAGGCGTCATATGAGGAAAGGCCATGTGTTATGGGACTGCACAGAGTGGCTAAGGGATGTGCAGGGTGATGGGATTTGGAGTATTGTTACTCCTGGAGGTACAAGATGTGGATCATCCAGGCTTTTCCTGTGATTACTGGCTTGAGTGCCATAAGTAATAACTATAATCAGTGAGATTTTTATTCTTTCATGGTAAGACAGTGTCACAGTGCCACTAGGCAGGTTTCAGTGGGGTTTCAGAGCAGGTGATGGTGGGGATGAGAGTCTCTTGCAGTAGGACTTCTTCTCCCCCCCCCTTCTGGGGACTTTGCTCTGTACTAGGGGTTGCACTATGAGGTAGGACTGGGGGCACTGGAACTCTCTCATCTCCTCATAGTACAGAATTCTCTACCCAATCACAGCCTCTCTTGCTTCCTTCCCTGCTCCTGTTGTAATGGGCCAACACAAATAATGCTGGCATCCTCCAAACAACAGGACACTTGAAGAGACGTGTGAGATGGTAGTACTGGTTAGAGTCAGGCTAAGCCATGAAAGGCAGCATGGGTGGTGTACAAGAATACTCTTTCAAATACCATCACAGTATGGATACTTCACAATTTTTTGGTATCAATTGCTACCATGTGCATTTAGGAAGTATGATGCTACCAAAATATCAATCAATTGTCTCTCACTACTGGTAGTAATGACTGTGAGAACAGTATGTGAACAATGTAATTTACTGCTTCATCTAAGGAGGTGCAATTTGAACAACAATGTTAAAATCTGGACACCCCACTGAAGGTACATCTTAACATACATTTTCAAATATTTTAATTTAAAAAGTAACTGTTTAATTTTTTAAAATAAAATGTATAGTCCTGTGTCCAATATGTAAGAGCATTCATTGTCTTTGTGAAAATATAGTTGGAAGGATATTCTGGCCCTCACACATAAGCTGTGCTGCAGCTTATTATGAAGAAAAGTAACTATTCCTTTTAAAGTTTTCCCAACTTAAACAAGCTTTCTTATCTCTGAGACACCAAGTAATATCCAAGAGATGTGCACAATCTTAACTTTCTTGATATTTGCTTATCTCTAGATAGAATTTTCAGCCAATTTTGTTTTGAAGACTGCTCATTCATGTTTTATTCTGGATGTCTCTGTAGAGGGAGAGAAAGAAGAGCGGCAACAGCCTAGAAAAGAATCTGAGAGGCCAGAAACAGGTTGTCCTCTTGCATGACGTTAATGGCAAGAGAATCTGCTGGGATTTCTCCTAGTAATGGTGAGGGTATTCAACCCCCTCTTTGTCTGCAGAGATTCTGAGGGAAATAATCACAGTGACTTGCCATGGTACAGTTTTCATGGCTACGCTCCTCGTGCTGCCAAAGGAAAGAGTCTTTTGTCTGTTATAAAACTCTTCCCAGAGGGGGCAGTTGCTTTTGTTGTCTCTGATCAGATCCACCAGGATTGATTGAATAGGTGATGGTGAGGCAGCTTTTGCACCCGGCTCAGACACTCTGGCACATGCGGAGCATGTTTCTGTGTCATTGGATGCAATTGTCTTGTATCTGAAATAATAGTCCTTCAGGGTGGTGAAGACTGAGCACACACTCCTCGCTGTGTGGTTAAGAAGTCTAGTGGCTAATCTTATCAGTTGTGATACCCAGTTGTGAGTGATGTTCAGGTAAAGTTACAGGTGACTTTAAAGTCTCCTTAGTAACAACTGAATGGAAATGTAAAAAGATGCTCCCAGTCTTCTCTCAACTATTAGTACCAATGCCCACCTGAGACCAGTACTTTCTAAAAGTGCACAAGTGGATTTAGCATACCAAAGCTTTTCATACATGCAGTATATCTGCAGACACACTGTGTCTGAGACCAAGACCTCAGTGGATATGATCAGTCAACACCACCTCTAAGAGAAACCCGTAGTATCTCCTCTATACATTTGGAGCAATTTGTCTCTCTTCATTCCTGCCTAAGGTGAACTCTAGCTAAAAAAGATAGTCCTGGAGAAGTGCCGGCAGAGCATCCATGGTACATATGTTTGTGCTGAAAAAAAAAAGGTTTTAGGGAGACCCAGTGCTCTCTTTGAAGTGCTGTGTACTTGGATTCCTCACTGTAACCAACCTGTTCCTGTGCAGCAGTTTCCAACATTGCATTCTATGAAATGTCCCTAAAAGAATCATCCTCACCAGCATCTCCAGGTCAGAGTAATCAATGGCATCTCAGAGGTGCAAAATAACTCCTTTGTTGACTTGCCATTCACTTGGTATATCCACAAGTACATTAAAGGTTTCTGTAAATAATGAAAGATGTTGGCTGTTAAGTGAAACTGGTGTTCCCATATTGCATTATAAACTATCCAATATTACTTTCATTCTCTGACTTGAGCCGTAAGTATAACAGCAAAATGTTGCACTTTCTTTGGGCATCTGCCTTTTTAAACTATGTGATTCACAATACCTTGGAAGAACATTGGCTGGGGAAGGCCAACGCTGCACTCTTGAAAAGGCATTGAATGTTCAGGAAATTAAATTTAAAATTAGTAGGGAAGCTAAAGTGACTTTACTTTGAGAAATACAGTAAAGGGAACAAGCAGCAGCAGCTGGTTTCATTGAACAAAAAGTGATACCAAGAAAAGGTAGGAAATTCTTCTTATTTACCTCTCCTGGTAACTATCAGTTTGCTAGCATCATTGTGAAGAGCTATGTTATTTAGCAAAAAAAAAAGAAAGCAAGATGCCCTTTGTACCTTGTGAGAAAAATAGCACTAATTTATGGTACCTTGAACTGCTACCTGTTGATGCTTATGGAAGTACTTATCTAGGGCATAGTACTTGCTGTTCTCAAGTTCAATGGTAGGTCATTTACCCTTCCTGATGGGCTTCAGTGCTCAGATAATTCCTGGTGAAAAAGTCATGGAGGAGCTGGATGATGCAGGAGGGTCCTGAAACTGAATCTGCAGTAAAGAGCAGAAAATACAGGTGTGTCATCCTTGCCTCAGACATGAGCAAAACATTCTGGTTTTGTCCTCTAAAACAAAAAATCAAAAGATAGTGAAATATAAAACGGTTTTTATAGTTTTTGGAGATGTACAACTTGCAAGAAAAGGGAGTACCTTCCTATGAAAATTGTATTATGGGAATACTGATGTATTTAGGAGTCACAAAAAGATTTAGAAAAATTGCAACAAAGTCCCAGTCTTTCTCTTAGAAAACAGCAGTAACATACACTATCTTAATAGGCAGAAGAAAATGATTGCCATTTTTCTGAGTGAAGTTGGTGTTAGTTAATCGTGACCGTCTTCACAGCTTGAGAAGCAGTGCCTTGATGTAATTTGGTAGTGTTGACAGAGATGAGGCTGCACTGAAAATACTGCAAAATACTGAAAGGAACAATAATATTTTCCTAGAGGCAGGCAAAATATCTGCCAAGGTCTAATTCCACAAACTTCCACATAAAGAGGAAAAAAAAGCATTAAGTTAAAGCTCTGTTTGCCTCCAAGGACGAGACTAAAACTGCCCAGAGCCTGCCTCGGTTGGCTGCTCTCCTGAGAAACAGCTGCATGACTAGTTGAGACAAAAACAACCAGAAAAAAAAGATATAATAAATCTGTGGCAATGAAGATGCCAGAAATGTGCAAGATAGATCTAATTAAAATTTCCATTTCCTTTAGGATTTATATTAATTCCTCAAACATAGAATTTTGTATCTTCCGTTTTAACATCACTTTTCTGCAGTTCTGCAGGATAAATTATTTCCAGGAGAAGGATTTGAAGTGCTGCCGTTACATCATTTGGGAAAATATGGCATACAGAGCCACATGCCTTTTTCTAAAAAAATCTTTGTTTCTGTTTTCTGCTTCGCTTCAGCATCATGAAAACCCACAAACATTTGGGCAGATTTAGACTGCTTTTTAGCCCCATGCTTTTGCAAAAAACTAAAGGGAGGGTTTGAGTAGAAGATGTGAGATTTACTTCAGTGAAGCTTTCTTCCTTTCAGGCTTCCCTTATACCTGCTACAGCAGCTCTGTTATTTGCTTTTTCTCCGTGTGAGGTTCAGATTGAACATAATGACTTTGCATAGAAGTGGCAGACTTCCCTGCTGCTTTTCAGCCTTTCTGATAAATCTAAAAGCGATAAGTTCTGCGTGATATATGGTTGTGTTGAAAAATGCTTAGTCTCCAAATGTCTGCCCTATTAGTTTTTGGAATAACTCAGAGTGACAATGGGGTCAATTAATCTAGAGTGAAACTTCAGGGATTACGAAGAAAGAGCAAGATGGATGAATCTTCCCTGAGAACTCTTGCTAAAATATTACAATAAATCAGTGTTATTTGGACGTATACTTCCATGCATAGCACAAAAAACCCCAAACCAGTGCAATTTATAGCAAAAAGTTAATACAAAACTTCCAGACATTTATAGCCAGATATTTTTGTGTATATTAGCTGTACTATGGGAAGAGGCCTTGTTTTAAAGATGTTCTCTTTTCATTGGTATATCCTTCTAGCAGACAGAGAAGTGAGAGGTTTTTTCTGAGCACAGGTATTTTTGGATCTGCACTGGAAGGAGCTCAAACTAGAGAACTATAGAATCCCTTTCTACTTTCTTCCATAATTGAGCCCAAACCCGGCTATGGGTCCATAGAACCAATAGTTAAGCTAGCTGTGTCCATTCTATTCCTTGCTGCTGATATCCACACTGTGTTTTGATAGGAGCATGTCACACAAGCCTGCTGTCCCACACAGCTACAACACCACTTCTTGGCAGGCCTTCCTGCCTTGCACACCATTTGCACGGGTAAGTCCTTGCAAGCCACCTAAGTCTTCCCTAAACTTTCTGTACAAGCAAGCTGCTTTGTCCTGATGGCAAGGACCAGTCTCAGAGGCACTCATTCCTTGGGGGTGAGGAAGTGAAGGGCTGAAAATTTCCTTAGCTCTTACTCTAGCCTAGATCTCAGGGCACTGCAGATTTTCTGACTGGAAGGATGCTTGCGCCTTTTCCCAGCCTTATACCACACATGCGATGGGCCTGTTTCCTGAGGGAGAATGATGGTCACTGTGGCCCAGTGCTGTAGCAAGATAAACCAGAAACTCAAGTAATAATACATGTTTCTTTGTTGGTCCCACACAGGATCTTCTGAATTTCATCATTTTGCCCTTTCACAGGAAACCATTCTGTCTTCTTGCTTCTTCCTATAGGTCAGGAAATTTCCTTTCTCTCCCTTCCCACCATCAGTCTTTCCCCTTCTGTTGCTTTGCTGTAGTGTCCTCAAAAAAAGTACCTTATTCCCTTTCCCTGTAGTTTTTGGACTAAAAACAGTTTGTGGAATGTGGGCATAGGATCAGTACAGATACTTCTCTCAGTTTCCTTACATAAGGGAAGGGACAGACATAAGCATGTAATGGAATCACTTTGCTGTAAAGCACAAATGTATTTTTAAAAAATATTTTACTTTGTGTCTAGAATAATAAAGTTCACGGTTGGTGAAATGCCATTGATTTTGTTTTAGTTCTATCAGATTGTGAAAAGATCCTTTCATCAATTATAGTCTTCCTGAAAGTACTTAAATAACATTTTTCTCAATGATTTTTGGAGGTTTTTTCCTTCTCTTCCCCATTGTGTTATAAAAGAAGCAGGTGAGTAATTATGTAATATAACCTTGATGAAACTATACTAAAGCTAGTAAGACATTTAGCAGTATTTTTGCCATTTGATCTATTGCATTTACTCTTGTTCTCAAAAATTTCAAATTCAAAACAAACTCATGGCCAGTTTTCTGTAAAATTTTAAAATAAAATGCACTCCTACACAAATTAACATAGCATCTGCTGTCACTTAATTAAAAACCATTATCCAGTCTTCAGAATTCACAATGCTAGTTGCTGGTAACCAGGAAGATACTGGCAATGCTGTTTAATATTGGACACCTAGGCTGAAATATTATCAATGGTTCGATTTTCCTCACTGTCTGTCTGCGTTGCAGATGGCAGCCTCATTGCATCAGAGAGGTAAGAACTTCTTGGTAGGGAAATGAAACACCAAGCTGTCATAATTAGATGCTCTTGGAACTCGCACTTTGTAAAGCTGTCCTGAATATCTCTACAGTACAGGCATCCTATTTGATGTAGTGATGACTGTTTGACAGGAGGCAGTAACAAAATGGGTAACTGATTTCCCTGGCTACTGCAGCCCACTCTTCCTGAACTCCTTGACTTCTGGAGCAATATAGGAGTACTCTGGATATTCCCTTCCCCACACTGTAAATGTAGATTAGTAAAGACAGAGCACAGCTCTGCTAAAAAGCCAGTGTTTTCGCAGGGCAGCATTCTCACTTTGCTGTTATTTGAGAGTCTGGAAGCAAGTGGCTACCAAATTACCTGATTAAACACGGTCTCAAGTGGGGAATGATTAGTTAACTATTGAGTGTTGCAATCCCTTGCTCACTGAGGTGTCTGGTTTTGTAAGCAAAAACTGGATGCAGGCATGCATGGGCATACCCTTCTGCAGAGCATCCTCTGCACTACCCTGTTGAAACATTATCTGTGGTGGCAAAAAACTGCCACAATAGCTCTTGCTGTCTTCCGCTCTTCCTGCATGGATTTGTTTACAAGGAAGATTGTAAATACTCTTAGAGGTGAACAGCCTGAAAGAGAGATGCCATGGAGGAACCAGTGTGTCCAGTACCAGAGAGAAGTGAGAAATGATGAATTGTAGCAGCCTTCTGGTCACCCTACATTGAGCCCAGCAAATGGCCACCAAAATGATTACAGGGAAGGAGCAAATGATGCCCAAGGAGAAGCTGTTTGAGCAGGTTTTTTTCAGCCTGAAGAAGTGAAAGGGATGATCTAATTAATCTAATTCAAATACCTCTATAAACACCCACTAGGAAACACAGCCAGACTCTCAATTCATGTGAACAATGAAAGGACAAGAAGCAACAGAAACAAATTGCAGCAAGGAAAATTCCAGTCAGATATAAGGAGAAAACTTCTTCCCCACAAAACTGAACCAGCGCTGTTACAAGCAGCCCAGAGAGGTTCTCGGCCTTGGAGATACTCAGAATTTGATTGCCTTGTGCAACCTAATGTAACTATAGAGGACCCTGCTTTGAGAAGTGGAGTGGGATCGGATGATCTAAATTATTTGGTTGTTCTAAAAAAGTTCCATTACTAACCTGTTGTGTAGAATAGCAGTGAGATCCCTACCACAAGTCTCTGAGGACAGCTTGTAAAGCCAGAGATAGACCTAAAAACTTTGAAACACTTGAAAAAGAAAGCTTAAGGAGGAAAGTTTGCATGCAGAGAGAACAAGATTCAAAATTAAAAATAGTGGACCTTGTTAAAGCCACTGTCTAATTCTGGCAATAGCTGCTCTAACATCTCACTAATTTACGCTGTATTTAACCTTGATGAGGCAGCAGTGCTGGCTGTAAAGCAGGAGAGGACCAGTTCTTAAAGCACTGGCAACTCTCAATTTTCACAGGGATTTTAAAACACTCAGCGCTCCCAGGGAGAAGTGGCAAATTCTGACAAGGCAGAAGAAGATCCCAGTGAGTGAACGAACTGAGAACTTGGTTACACTTTCCTTTCACTACATTTCTTTACCCTTAGTGCTTTTTTTTTCATTATTGCTCCCGACTTTTCTCATTTCTCTTGCCTATAACTTTCCCTAAGGCTTCATCCAATTATGTACATCCATTGCTTCTTGGGTGTTACACATGGGCCTGTGAAAAGATAAGGAGTAAACACATATGGTTCTTCTGTTGATTTCAAGGTCCTTCTGCCTGCATCCATCTTCTCTGTTCCCTTTTCTGCTGTTCAGAATATAAAGGAATATCTGATTATATTCTTTATGCCTAGGTACATCTCTTAACTTGATTTAACTGAATAATCAAATAGAATCAAAGGTATTTTTATTTCTAGTGTGGTGCTTTGGGGTTGAAGCTTTGGAGACATTTCTTATAGACACCACCAGTGTCTTTGCATAAAATTTGAGATAATAGATCAGACTATCTCTGCCAGTACAAATTGCATGTCTAACCTACAGGGAAAGTCAGTGTAAATCTTCAATTTCACATGCAAAAGCCAGTCTGACTAATTCCTCCTGTCTTAGGGTGGTGAATCAGTATTACCAGGCTGCAGTAGTCTGGTGTCAGTTGCTGTGATTCCATGGCAAACCGTGTAGGAACTGGATGAGCAGAAACATAACACATTGAGAACCGGATTATGAGTCTAATGAATACTCATTGGTTAAAATTAAAAATACAAACATATATTCTCTTTTCAACTACAACCCCTTCGTATAGGGTACAGAAATCTGTAACTTTCATCTGCAAGTACTTCAGATACAACATTGGGTCGCAAAGTACTACTAAAAAGGCAGTGCTGTGTTCCATATATTAAGGCAAGTTATTTTGAAGCAAACTTCAGATGAAAAATCTGTCAGTAGAGTTGAAAAATAAATCTGTCATTGGTTATCTTATCTGAAAGTAGAGAGAGACTCACACATGAGTCTCACACAGGTCTTTGGCAATATTTTCCTGGTGAGCCTCATCATGGAGGAAAGTTGGGTCTTCCTACTGTTCTACAAAAGGAACAGACTGCTTTTCTCCCTCAGAGATTGCTAGAGCACTAGGACATTTTCAGTGCTTAGAAACAATTCTAGTTTTCTTCCCAGATATCATATAAGCCATTACCTGTTACTAAAACAGCACATTCATAAATGGAGGAAAGCACTTTGGAATAATAATATATGTATGTTGAGAAGCAACTGTGTCATCCTGCCCTTTCATTCAAACCTGTTCATCAGGTTGTCTTTGTTTGAGGGGAGAGATGCCCAATGTTATCAGGAGGAATTCAAATTTTTCATAGCACATGCTGTATAAAATTAATTCCTGTCATATGGGTAAGGCTTCCAAAAGGAGGGGAATATATGTGCAGAACAGCAGTTAAATACAAGAGGAGATTTAAGCAGCCTGGGAAAGACAAAAGGCAACAAGTTTGAATTCTGAACCTCAAAACCCACGACGATGCTGAGGAACTTCAGGAATAGCTCAGTGAAAGGAAGATGCCAAATCAACAGCTACAGGCTCAATTTACAATCTGAACATTGGGTACTGCAGTCCTATTTTACTGACCAGATAGAAGACATTGCTGCAGATTGCTAACACAGTAGCACCGAGGCAGACAATTTGAGGCAGCTCTTTCCAAGTCAGATGACTGAGCACAGTGCCACCTGAGTTGCAGCTGTGAGCAAAAGTGATTGGCCATGCAGTTCTAACCTTTTAACCCAAAGCTGTAGCACCTGGAACAAGAGGTCTCCATTTGACCATAGATGCTTCAAGCAAATTGGTAGGTACGTCTGCTTCTTCTAGCACCTACATATTTCTCAAAATTTAGATAATAACGTGAAGATTCTTTCTGCTTATTGTATTTACACCAAAGATGTGTCTGACAAAGTCGCTTGTTTGGGGAATTTGGCTCCTTGTTCACTATTTGTATGTTTGAATGCAATTTCTGTTTTATTTCCTGTCTATATGAAATATATTTTGCAGAAAAAAAGTCAAAGCGTAGCCCTAAATATTTTGGAAGGATTTTAGAAGACTAGAGAAAAACAATATCTGTAAAGGTGGTCAGTTTGAAAACAGAACAAGTCTCCACAGACTATGAAATAGAGAAAGGTGAAGACAGCATATGCTGGAAGCTGTTACTCATGAGCTGCACTCAGCCAAAAGAGCACTTGAAGAAATAGCAAGACGAGGGGAAAAAAGAGCCAGGTACTCTGTATTGCTATTAAAGCAAATGATTAAGGTCTCTTAAGAGATTCTTTAAAAGCTTATTAAACAGTTTTTGGGTCCTCTAGCTAATACAAGTTGACTCTGCTCTCTATGATGGTAGATAAAGGAGTTTTTGAAAGACTTCTTCAGCAACAAAAAAGGATGATTTTTGTCACACAGAGTGATAAAATACATTGCAGAATAAAAGTACTGTTTGTAAGAGAGGAGTCACAAGAACTGTATTGTCCCTTTAAAAGGCAATCAGGAGTTGGTTTATCCAGAGTTAAAAAAAAAAGAACAAAGTGAGATTTTAGAGTTTTAATTAAAAAGAATCCTGATCTTTTATTAAAAATCATTCCAGTAGCAGTCTCATTGCTTTCATACCACTATTATTGTTCGCACATCGCTGTGAAAGTAACCACATTCACTGGTTCACTACAGCTTGCTGGCTTCACAGAATATGTTACGGAGATAATGTGCTTTACTATGAATGTGTTGGTTGTATCAGATGTAAACATTAAATAAGTAGTGTAACTGCTGAAGTTACTTAGAGAATGAATTAGAACTTTCAAACTGTTGGGGTTTTTAGCATCAGAGCAACCTGGATGCCAGGAAATATGTTCAGTAAAATCAGAATTTGGACAGTATGGGCACTAGTTTCAAGTGGGTTCTACATCTGGCTTTGCTCTTACTTGCAATACACAGAGTAGCTCTCTTTCCCATTGCCTTTATACTTATTTGTATTGAGACTGCAGATGTTCAAAATATCGTGGACATTTTAAGCTAAAGACAAAACGGGTTCTTTCCCTATGGAATGTAAAGAGATGAAGACTGACCAAAGGTTCAGTAAATATGTGTACCTTGTGAGCAGGATTACTAGAACGTCTCTATAATTAGAATTATGTTTATTTTAAACAACTCTCTGCTTGTCACTGTTCCACCCCAGTTCAGTCTTACAATTTTTCTATACCAACACCTATTGCTATGACATCTTTCTAACATTCATTCTTCACACAACATAGAGGGGCGTTAAAAGTATCCTGTGAGCATGGTCAAGAAAGTAAACCTACAGAAAAGACACAATAAAATAGATGCAGTTGTGGATCTTGTCAGAGGCCATGTTTTAGGGGATAAAACACAGAGAAGGGAATTCAAAACCCAGGCAAGGAAGTAAATGTGCCACCAGTTTTTGCTAAACTTTTCCCTCTGTCTGACTGTCTAGGTCTAAGTTTTGAGAGAGACCTCAAACTGCAGGTGATATCATGGTACACATCAATGTCTTCTCAAAGTCGACCAGCTTTCTTTAAAATTGCCAGGGAGTCAGTGAGGTTCATTCCCATTGCTGTTGAATCTGAATACCTTACAGTGGAAAAAAACCAATGTATTCCAGAAGAACAGCTGCCACGCTGGAAAAAAAGTCTTAACATCCCTTGAAGTGGTTAATTTCATCATGTGTTCTCATCGTTTAAAGCTGGTGAAGAATATACGTAAATCCTAAAAAGAGGAATTAACATCAGGAACTCTGAATTCTAATTACATTGCAATTAACTTTCTGACACTAGCCTTCACTGACCAGTTGTCTCGCGGAAATCCTACAATTCTGCTGCACTTCCATCTTAGAGACATATTTTAGGTACACTCCCTGCTACTTTCAGTTCTATGGTCTCTGTCTCAAATATTTGGATGAAATTAGGTATTCTGAAGCCTCAAGAATATCTGCCTTTAATATCTGCCATTGTGGTTAACATAAACTGTAGTATAGGAACTACTTGTTAGTTCTTCTTGTGTATTTTTATGATTAGATTATTTTGATCCAGGGTAGTACAAGCAAGTGAATGTCAAATTTAATGAGAGAACATATAGAATCATAGAATCATTCAGGCTGGAAAAGACCCTTGGGGTCATGGAGTCCAACCATCAACCCTATTCTACAAGTTCTCCCCTAAACCATATTCCCCAACACTGCGTCTAAACGACTCTTAAACACATCCAGGGGTGGTGACTCAACCACCTGCCTGGGCAGCCTATTCCAGTATCTGACTACTCTTTCCGTGAAAATTTTTTTACAAATGTCCAGTCTAAACCTACCCTGTTGCAGCTTGAAGCCATTCCCTCTTGTTCTATTGCTAATTACCTGTGAGAAGAGACCAGCACCAACCTCTCTATAATGTCCTTTGAGGTAGTTGTAGAGAGTGATGAGGTCTCTCCTTAGCCTCCTCTTCCTCAAACTAAACAGTCCTAGCTCCTTCAGTCACTCTTCATAAGATTTATTCTCCAGGCCCTTCACCAAGCTTCGTTGCCCTCCTCTGCACTTGCTACAGCACCTCAAGATCTCTCTTGTATTGAGGTGCCCAAAACTGGACACAATACTCAAGGTGTGGCCTCACCAGTGGTGAGTTCAGGGGCATAATCATCTCCCTACTTCTGCTGGTCACACTATTTCTAATACAAGCCAGGATGCCATTGGCTTTCTTGGCCACCTGGGCACACTGCTGGCTCATATTCAGCCACTTGTCAACTAGAACCCCCAGGTTCTTTTCTGTCAGACAGCTTTCCAGCCACACTTCCCCAAGCCTGTAGCGTTGCATGGGGTTGTTGTGGCGCAAGTGCAGGACCTGGCACTTGGCCTTGTTGAAGTTCATACCGTTAACATTGGCCCATTGATCCAATCTATCCAATATCTATCCATGTGTTTGATAAGCTTTCCGTCATGTAACTGGTAAAGAACTACATGTATTTTTCTCATGCTTTCATTTAATGAATGGATAGCCTTTGGACTTATAGCAGTTCCTGGTAGACTTTAGTCCAGTAGCCCAGCTTAGTGTAATGCATTAATTAATAATGGTAGTCTTTCCATGTGGGATAAATTTAAAAATACCTAATTCAAAGCATATTACAAAATCAGAATATTTGTTTTCCTTGAGCCATTTAAAGTACAAAATGTAAGAGGGACGGTTGTTTGCTTGATTAGCATTGCAATTCTAGAAGTGCTATCTCATCTAGATGTAGATTCAGACATTTATTTTCAAGTACACTCCTTTTACTTACTTGCTCGTTACAGTTGGTCCCTTAATTGAGTTCTTACACTACCATCCTTCCTTTGGGAGGCTGGATGTTAAAAAAGTGAGAAGTATTCAGAAAGAAGCCATCCTCCTCTTGCCTATTTGTCTGCATGTTTCTGTGACCTCCGCTCCATTGTGTGTGAACAGAAGGTAGAGGAAGAATAAATTATAACAAATGACAGTTGCTGAACCAGAAACTCAGAGAAACACTTAGGTGAATGTCTGGTTTTGTTCTTGCAGAACTATACTTAGAATTAGATATCGAACTACATGTAGAAGCAAGCAAAAAAGACATATATATGTGTGTATATACATATGTATGTTTAATTTTATGCTTCAAGCAGTCTTATTATTAAGTTGGGACCATCTTCAAGTACAGCTGGATAATGACGGTTTTAAGAGATGCAAAGCTGTTCCAAGTGTTCAGGACCAAAATTTTCTTTCTCATTATAAGAAATAAAATGTTCAGTATCTTTCTTGTTTGCCTCGCTGCTCTCCATGATCCTTCTCAGAACATGACCTGTTGGATGAAAAACATACAGTTACTGTAATTGTAAATGTACCAAAGAACTTCAAGTTTATTACTAGGAGAAGAAAAAACCAGCAAGTATTAGACTATGGGCAGGTTCTGATTTATTATTGATAGCTATTATCTTCTTATCCACTGGAAACACATTTGTATTAAGGAATGTGCCTTAGGCTTTTCATGGGAGAAATCTAGGGATTACAAACTATGTGGAGTATTCTAGGCTCATAGAATCATTTGGGTTGAAAGAGACCTTTAAGATCCTCAAGCCCAACCATTAACCCAGGACTGCCAAGTCCACCGTGAAACCATGTCCCTCAGCATCAAATCTACACGTCTTTTAAATACCTCCAGGGATAGTGACTTCACCACTCCCCTTGGGAGCCTGTTCCAGTGCTTTACAACCCTTTTGGTGAAGAGTTTTTTCCTGATATCCAGCCTAAACCTCCTAAACCACCTCTGATGCAGCTTGAGGCCATTTCTTCTTGTCCTCTCACTTGTTGCTTCGGAGAACAAACTGACCATCATATCACTATAAACTCCTTTCAGGTAGTTGTAGAGAGCAGATCACTTATAAGGTGCAAATAAAACACTCATGGTTTGGAAAGTCATTTAAACAAACTTGTATCTAGATTAAATACCTTGTATTTCAGAACATGGGAAGTATTTAAAGTAGTTTGCTTTTTCAATTAAGATTGTATAAATTGTCCTAGTAGCCTAATCCACTTTTCACAGTATTGGAAACTGGAAGGAACTGCAATGAAGTGAAAATCAAAATAAGTATACGTTGGAGTCAGGAGATAATGAGATCTATTAGAGGTAGTTGTAATACATGTATTTTTAATTCCCAAAAGTGAAACTCAGGGAACAGTAGTCAAGTTCAGTCTTACTGCATGCTACGTCATAGTAAAACTGTCTTGTTTCCCTAAAGCTACGAACTGTGACTTCTGAGGAAAAATATTTTTAAAATCGTTGAATCACCTTCAAGCTGATATGTTTCTGATTATATATGTTAGTAGTGTATCCCAGCTCTGGAAGGCATGTTTAATCCACTAAGGAGAGTAGAGTTTGGCATAGCAGTGCTCCACTCTTGAAGTACTGAAGTGCTGGGGCCCAAGTTGTGGGGCCCAAGTTGGAGTTGACCTGTGGATGAGTCACAACCTAGCAGAATGTTTTGTTGTTTCTGTTGGCTTCGTGTTCCAGAGGCAGAACCTGGCCCACCTGTGTCTCTGTGGCTCTGCCCTCACCCAGGTGGTCATGGTTGGGGTGGTGGGTGAGGCCAGGAACCAATTAGTTAGAAGAGCTTCCTGTTGGGTGTGGCTTCTGTTGGGGCTGGTTGCATCTTGCTGAGCTCTTATGTGAAGGGCCACTGAAGGAGCCATCTCTGTCCGTTGTGTCCAGCAGGTGATGCTGGCACCGCAGGAACCTATGGCAGGACTGTCTGAAATAAGACTTCTGAGGGGCTGTTGCTGAGTTCAGTGTTGGCCTGTGTAATCAGGCAACTGATGGCAGCATAAAATGGTGATGGCTGAACCAGCACAACAGGTACTCCCCATGTAAACCTCTTACGGTGATAGAAAATCTTACTTGTGAGCTCAGATAACTGGCTTCAGGACATTCAGATGCTGGGAACCTGAATATGCTGTTTGTGCTTGCTCTTCTTCGGTTATTTTTAGCACAGAATGCACGTAAAGCCTAGTTAATGAAGTCTTGGGATTATTCTGGACTTTGAATGCTGATTTTCCTGCAGTTTAATCCCATATTACTACCTAAAAGGAGGTTGTAGCAAGGCTGGTGTTGGTCTCTTCTCTCAGATTAGTAATGATAGGATGAGGGGAAATGGCCTCAAGTTGCGTCAGGGAAGGTTTAGATTAGATATTAAGAAGAAATTCTTCACTGAGAGGGTAGTTAGGCACTGGAATAGACTGCCCAGAGAGGTGGTGGAGTCACCATCCCTGGAGGTGTTTAAAGAACGAATAGATGCAGTGCTTGAGGATATGGTGTAGTGATTAGAGAAATGCTAGGACAAAGGTTGGACTTGATGACCCTGGAGGTCCTTTCCAACCATAATGATTCTGTGACTCTGTGATATGGAAGTAGAGATCCTGGCCCTGGTGAATTTAATGGCAAGACTTCAACTGACTTCAGCAAAGGCAGAACTTCTCAGAGAGACCATGCCCTTCCACCAGAGACAGTTTCATGCAGCTAAGAATTTGGGGATAGGTCATAAAAATATCTAGAAAGGAGATACTTTTCCTGGAAAAAAATCAGTGAAATAGTTTTGAAAATTATTTTCTAACACTAATAAAGAAAATGTAATAGACCATTTTATACTCCTGTCCTTTGGCTATGCCTTATATCATGAGCCATATAAAAGAAAATGATCTTTCCTTGATTACTCATTCAAGCAGAAAATGAGTTCTGTTACCTGAAAATTTAGAAGTTTCCTGAGTAATTTGATAGCCTTTGTACATCTTCAATTTTTTATGTTATTGGGTGGTTACCAAGATGTATTTACCAAGACGTTTTAGCCTGATAATTTTTTTGACAGGATAAAATATCACTATTACAGTGGGAACATTCTCCTGACAGGGGAAACCATTTAACAAATTAGATACTGAATGCAATTTGCCGGCCAGCGATGCAGACTATACAGTGCACGTGCAAGAAAATAGTTTAAGTATCAACCAGAAACTAACTATGTAAATTACACAAAAGCATCCTTCATTGTGCTGGCTTTCTCTTGCTTGCAAGACTGCAAAAGGTATTGGCAGAAATAATTTGGATGTCTCAAATGCGTTGTATAGAAATCTGTCTGCTCTAGAATTACAGGCTCTTCTTTCTGTGCTGAACACACTTTAAAAAAAAAAAATCTAGTTTAACATTTGGAGGGGAGCAGATTAATCAACTGTATTCACTCAGTTCCTCCTGGTACAATTCATCAGCCTTGAGGGGTGGCTACCAAAGATAGCATTTGAAGAAAGGTCTGCTGTCTTGGCCTTTGAGAGTCTCCTTGAGGCACACTAGCCCTGGTGTGCATTCTTGTTTGGACTTGTGACTAACGCGGTGCTCATCAACAACGGCAATTCAGCAAGCGCCAGAGAAAGATATCCTGATTCTTGTACCTACCTGCTGAAGTTTCAGTAGTGAGCACAGAGGCAAAACAGAGCTGGAATCAAGCACTCTCGTATTGCATCTCAGCAACCGGCTAAATGCCATGACCTTCCAACAGATGCAGCGTTTGCTTGAAGTAGAAATCAGCATGGTAAAGATGCAACAGGACACAGACTACTGTTATTTCTAGATGTTATTTGTGGCCTCAGGAGACAGGTGACTTGTCACTTAGAGATATACAGGTAGCTGCAGCTGCTCCTCAGTTCTATAACATGAAATGTGCTGCAGAGTATAAGAGAGAATAGTTTCCCTCCCACCTCCTCCTTCTCTATAAATCTACTTAGTTGTCCTAAATGCTGTCACTGTTAAAACTTTACTGCTCCTAGGTTCTCTGTTTAGCCGTTTTGACCAGATGTACTTCCAATAGTTAAAGGACCTGGTGTGTTCATGTTTAACTTCTCAAAAAAACTGAGTGCTTGTAAATATCAACCCTAGTTCAGCTTTGCTAGATGGTGCCCCTTTCATGTCATCCTATGAAGGACGTGACGAGGAACTGAAGTGAAAGATCATGAAATGCAGATCCCTGCGTGCCTTTTGCCTTTGCCAGGAAGAGAAAGCTTTTCATTTGCTCTCATCCCACAAGGACTGCCCTTGTGAGAACTGGTTGAAGCTCTCTTCTACTTAGTGGTGGGCTCTGCGATTGCATGGAATCATTCTCCTTCAGTGGAGTAAGGAAGTGAGGTGGGCTGTGCAGAAGCCCAAAGGTCTTTTCTGATATAAAACAAGCTGAGACTAAGTGGAAAATTCTAAATATGTTTGGGCAATTAATGGTTGGGGCTCTTTTAAGTGTGTTTGGTTCCCACTAGATTGAAAGGTTGCCAAAAAGAATCTAAATTCTATGTATAACTAGAGACTTTGGAGTAAATTTGAGGATGCTGCAGATAGTGAAGGGGCATATAGGAGAAGTAAAGACAGTTTTGTTCTCTAGTTCATGCACAAAATCATGCACAAAAAATGCAACCTGGTGAATATCTGTGCTTTTTATCCCTACACCTCTCCCTCTAATCCATTTCTGATGTTTTACATTCTTCTTCAGGTGATGAACTCTCTTATTGTCTTCTTGGCGATTTCCTGTTAGCACTAGATGATGCATTTTTTATATCTTCTTTCATTTGACTGTGTCTTCTTATATACACACTTTTTTCTTTAAATCTGTCAGAAGACATGAACTAGTCAGATGTTTTTGTGTGTTACAAAGGTTTTACCTGTATGGAATAGTTGAATAAAGTCATTATTTTATGAACAGTAAAGTTCAGGCACAGTTGAAAGACCTGTTCTATTCCTTCCTGATTCCTACCATCACTATTACTACATCTCTTCCTAATACTGCCCAGGCAGAGACTGACAAAATAGGAAATTAATTGGTGAAATGTCTCTAATGCTCATGAATTTTTTGGCTATTCAAGACAAAAAAGCTTTGAGAGGTAAGTAGGAATGCTGTTTGCACTCAACTAGAGCCACTGTTGTTAGCCTCTAACACCCTTTTTATTACACTCATAACTGGTGCAGCAGAAGCAAATGACTGCTGTCTCTGCTGTTTCCAGTGTTCACAATCCTGTGGACTTTGTGAATGTCCTTTCCTATCTTTCTTCCTGCCTCCTGGTTTCATGTGTGGATCTCTCAGATCTCCATCCTTCATCTTGTAGATGAGGAAACGGATAGAACGAGATTAAGGTTAAAATGTCAGGTTTCTCTCAATTTTGGGTGCTGATTTTCTGTGCCTAGGCCCTGATCCTTTCAAGGGCACTCTGTATTATTGGACTTTTAGATGAAAGTTGACCTTTGAATACTAACCATTGTTGCTTTTTGCTTTTCACATCCTTCAAGGCTGGGTAAAAATCTCCTTGAAGCTGATGGGTGTGCTAGTTGCTTTCCATTCTGGATGAAAGCAGGAACAAGGATGTGCCCTTTTGTTTAACAATAATTGGAACATGGGAAGCTATTTCTGAGGCCACTCCAAATGCAAGTACAGGCTGGGAAGTTTTGTTCTGCTTGTGGGTGTGTGTGTTTAAAAGTCAGCAAAGAAAGAGGCAACTGAAAAGAGAAGTGCTTCTAGTACAAGCTTGAGAGATAAACAAAAATTGCTTGAAGCTTTTTGTGCAGAATACTTCTGGAAGAGTAAAAAGAACTTTTGATTGATTGACTGCTACCCTGATTGGAGAAGCGGCATTTTACCTGTATTCTGCAAATAAACAGTCAAAGAGAAATGACTGTAGACCCTACATAGCATAAAAACACAGGCTTAGAACAGAGGTTTACCATAAACACAACAAAATTGTTTAACGAGCACTTATAATAAAAACATCAGATGCATGGTAGTTTGGAAGTCCTGCAACTGAGCTTATCAGGACAGGCTTCACTTAGATGCTGTGTGTCTTCTCTATTTGACTCCCTAATGCTGTACCGAGCCACATAGCCCTCTCCCTGAACTGTGCTCCGGGAATGAATGCAGGAGGAGTGCTGAAAGATGCGCTTCGCTTGACTGTCTGGCCTCATACCTTATTGAGTTAACATGTTAAAGCATGAGAAACAGAATCCTTCTGGATAAAAGGATAAAACAGTTAAGGCAAATGACTCTGAAGACTGGATTTTATTCTGCCAATGTATTATGTAGCACTAGCTACATTAATTTTGTCGCACTGTGATTTTTTTTTTTAAATGCATTGGTCCAGTTGCTTTGCTGCTGCTGCTGTCTTTCCCCGTTGCTATTCCCCCTCTAGTAGGGAATCTAAGTCCAGTCCTTCCAGGTTTGAGAAACCAGGCAACAGACAGGGCAGAGCTCAACAGAGAAAGTATGAAACCACAGCTAGTCACCCAGCTGCTTGTCTGTGCTGAATCCCTCAAGTGGATAGCCAGACTTCTTTGAGATCACAGCTGCTTTTTTGTTTCCTTGAAGGTTTATTTTTTTGACAGTTCCAGCAAATCAGACTCTGCTACTTCCCTTTCCCCCATTACGTTTGCTTTAGCAAGGTAATAGGTGAAAACAACATGTTCTCTGCTAATATCATTGGCAGCAGATTTTCTCTAAGCTTCTATTACATTGAAAGCCAATTTGCATTTAATAGGCTAAATTCTTAGTGATTTTGAATAAAGAACAAACCTGATTAGTCTTGTAATATACTAGGTCCTCCATCCCTCAAGAGTTATCCTGGCTGAAAATCTGGAGCTGTTTTCCTGGGAGAATGCAGAAGTCATGTCCCCACCATAGGAATTTAACCCCTTCCAAAATGTTCTGTCTCTGCATCAGAGCCTCAGCTCTAAAGGCTCTCAGTAAAACAGCAGCGCACGTAAGATGCTCTTGTTTCATGACTCCACTGAATATGTTGTTTACATTTTATTGCATTTATTACGGAGAACTGTTATAGGTTAGACTTCTTGTATTTATTGATTTCCTTGACTAAGTGATGGCTTTTTTTGTTTATTGGTTTTGACTTTTTCCCACCACATAAACTTTAATCAGTATCCCTTCTCTGTGCTATGAGGCAATGGGACTAGAAGGAGGAAGGCACTTTTGGGTGGAGGGTGGATGTCATGGATCAGCTGGCTAGAAAGGTAAGGAAGGGATGTGATTTGAGAAGTGGGAGAAGACTGGTATAGGGTGAAACCAAAGTGAGTGCAGGAACATGGTGTGGGAGAACAACAGACCAGCACAGTGTGGAAACGGGGCCTTCCAAGATCCAGAGAAAAGAATAATAGAATTCTTGGGATTGGAAGGGACCTTTAAAGGTCATCTACTACAGCCCCCCTGCAATGAAAACCCTGATGTTGTTTTTGTGACACATCATGTGGGCTGCTGCTGCTGCCCATCATCCTGCTCTCTTGCTGGATCTTACTCATAGCTTTACTTCCCTGGGCAGCAAAGGAGGGTTTGCTTGGGAAGCAAGGGGAAGATGGATAACTGATGGTTCTTAATGAGTTTGGCCAGGGGCCACAGTTTGGGATGGTGGGGGAAGAGGTGTGCATACAGGACACATGGCCTGACTTGAATCTAATTTTATCTTCTAATTTTATCTTCTAATTTTATCCAGTCCATGTCTCATTTGTAGCTAGAAGTCCACCTTGCAGGAAGACAGGAATTGCTCTGATCTAACAGTTGCAGTCAGGCAAAGGAGCAGTCCTTCCTCCACCACTCCTGCCTGTACAGCCCTGCCTTTCTCTTGGTTTGCCATTTGTCTGACCTCTCAAGGAGTAGATTCATCTTACTAACCCAGCAGTGAGGTGGAAAAAGAAAGCAAAAAAAAAAACCCAACCTCCCTCTCTCCCTCCCTCTCCTTTTGCTGGGATAGCTTTCTGCAAAGTTCCTAAGCTGAAGTGACTTCTCCTGGGTCAGGTGAGCTCCAGAGCCAGCACAAGGGATGGGGAGAGACCATGTGGTTCTAATAAGGCAAGGGAGAGACACTGCTGCTGGTGATTGCAGTGAGCTGTCAGACAAGAGGAGATGACCCAATCTGACCCCAGCCAGTAGCTGCTGCCATTGAAGACTGATTATTTTTTAAGGAGAAGTTGAACTAAACTTGCTGCAAAATGAGGTCTGATTCAGAAACCTTTTTTGTGTCTACTTCTTTGTGATGACATTGAAAAGAGAAACGGGAGTTTTCACCACTGTGATGTTTGTAGTGGTTTGATTTCTTTTTAAACAGACTCCTTAAAGGGCAAGTTGTTTTTAAGTGTTTGCATTGGTCAAAGAATAAAGCTGAGTGGCTTCAATTGTTGCAAATACTTTGGGAATCTCTCAGACACTTCAGGTGGCTTTGTAACTCTCTCTCTTCTCATGTTCTTCCGCTGGCATTATCTTCTGCATCTTGAACTTTGCTTTGCTAGTTAGATTCAGGTTGTCTGCTGAGGAAAGAAAATACATTTCAGTTTTCTTGAGTATATTAGTTGTATTGTAAGAGAGACTCTGAAATAAGGACAGCTGTTCTTGATGTCTGTTGAAAAACTATTGAAGAGCAGCCGGTGTGACCAATTACATTTCATCCCCATAGCAAAGCCACTTCATTAGTGATTGGTTTGAGCTATCAGGCCTTCTCTGTCTTGCCCAACTATTCTTCCCTCTCCCATTGCCTACTTTCTTGTGAAATCATAGCAAAAAAAGGAGGCAGCAATCACTTGCAAGCTTAGGTTGAGTAGATCTGTATGACACCAGTCATGTCTGTCATAGCAGTTGTTATCTTCTGTAATTGCACGGTTCACATTTTAGATCACCTGCTCAGGATACGTAAGGTAGTGAACTCTCCCTGCTGATTCTTTGTGGCTTTATGGAAAGCAGCCTTCTCCAAGAGCTCCTGCACTATAATGATTATATTGTTGGGACGATTATTGGTATGGATGGGTAGTTTCCTTCAGATTCTTTTAGGCATTATTGGGGTTTTTATTTCTGCAAAGTTAATATTGCGTCCTTCTTTTCCTTAAAGTTTACTTCTTTTTATGTTTATGTGAGATACTGCAATGGAATTGTGTAGCTTTTTCTTACAGATATCCATGTGTGTCCTTAAAGAGATTGCCACAGTAGTTTAATAATAGGTGTGCAAGAATATGTAACCACTGATGAAAACTGTCCAAAAAGATTCCTGCTGCAGTTCTGTTCTGGCCCTTTTTCTCCACTCCTCCTTCAGTGTGATCCTTTTACTATAACACCTTTAAAACTTGTGGGAGGTGGTAAAAAGGTTCTTTCTTAGGTGAATCCTCAAGTCAAACCACTCTTCAAATTGCTATATAGCATGAATTTGCTAGAAAGCCAAGTCATGACTGTGAGACCTGGGGTGCTAAATATAGTGGAAATGCGGAGAAGAAAACTTGGTGCTTTACTTGGGGAGTATACAGACAGTACAGACCTTGCAACTGACATGGTGAATCCTGTGCTCCCAGGAGCTGCTCAGCCTTAAATAATTTTAGATGATAATGATGTAAGTAACTCTTTGTGTCTGTGACAAGACAAAATTTATCCATTCATCAGTGATGGGCCTGGCTTGTCAAGTAGGTAAATTTACCCCTTTTTATTCACTGCACCTTTGTCTAAAGGAATTGTTTTTTAATCTGTTGGCACTAATGTATTCTCCTTCATGCACTTGTACTCACAGGGGAGCATACCATCCTGAGCTACATCTTATTTGGTTTATTTTTATCTTGTGTATTGTCTCAAGGCTCCTCAGAGCTACCCCAGACATCTACTAAACAGGTGCTGCTCCAGTTACAAACTGCTGTAGCTCAGAGACTGATCGTCCTTTTCTATGTGTGGAAAGTTCTGTCATGATGCTCACCTCCAAAAAAAACTATGAGGAAAATACATTAATTAAAGGCCTTCTAATTTTATGTTGGTTTATGCAACATTAATATACATTATATATATATAAAAGAGAGAGAAGAAAGCTTGACTTATTTTTTCGTCTGCTGCCACCTGTTCCTGATTGTTTATCTAGTTTCTCTTTATTCCATCTGGTTATCTAACACAAAGTCCTTAATACAATCTTAATTTGCCTTGACTGAAGGTTTTTGTTTATATATTG
Source organism: Eurystomus gularis (assembly GCA_013400335.1). Lineage (NCBI taxonomy): Eukaryota > Metazoa > Chordata > Aves > Coraciiformes > Coraciidae > Eurystomus > Eurystomus gularis. The sequence continues at coordinate 156,763 of VZZY01025391.1, read as the reverse complement.
CCCAAAATAGCTATGGCTGCTAACTGAGAGAAGATCTGAATGAAGAGGAAAAATACAATTCACAGGTTACTACGTAATGCTGCTCCTCAGTGCTGATTTGGTATCCATAGTCCTTGTTACCCTTTCCCCTCTTAGATCTGCATTTTGTGGACACTTCTGCAGAGGTGCACATGCATTATTCTAATCTTAGTCAAGGCTGGCTGCCAGGCAGAACATGTACGTCAGCTTTTCAATACTTCAACACATGTTGAAGTTATTGAAGGTAGTCAAATACAGGAGAGTTTTCTTCTTCAGAAACCTGATGTGCTGTAATGTGACTGATAACAGGGACTGCTGTCATTTCTGGTTGATTCACCCAAAAAAAAAAGGCAGGTGTCTGTTTTACTAGTTGACTTCCCCTTGATTTCAAGGGGAGAAGACAGCCATAAGGATCTACTGGCCCCACTGATGTTCTCACAAGTCTAACTTCTGCTGACAGCTATGAGTAGCATCTCCTCTGTCCCTCCTGGCTTTGAAAGTTTTTGCATTCATTTGTGGAAAAACAAAGGGCCCTTTAGGAGTAGAGTCTCTGTTGCTGTCATGAGAAAGGGGCAGGAGCACAGTTCCTGAAAATATAGGGGAGTTTTGTCAAGGCTCATGAATTTAGAGTGAAGGGACTTGCAGCATCAGGGCCTGGTGCAGATGGTTTAGGGGCTACACCAGGACATGAGCGGAAAGCAGCTCTTACGTGTGTGAACAACTAAGGTACACTTCAGTAGTATTTAGCTGTAAACCTTTACATTCTTATCCCATTAGTATTGAGGATGGTAGGGAACGTGACCTTGCCCTTAAACAGTGTTTAAAGGCTACCACAGGCAGAGATAGGATTGGATAGACACAGGTCTGACTCTGTATAAGAACTAATCATCAAAAGTACTGGCAGTAGGAATTTAAGTCCCCCTGTACATCGCAAAAGGCTTTATCTGTTAAAACAAAAGGAATTTCAGATTAAAAGCAGCTGTGTTTGGACATGCAAAACAGTAATAAGAGATGAGGAGGCTCAAGGAAAAGAATATAGAAACAATGTAAAAAGGCAAATCTGAGGCTGAGAAAAATTGCATTAGCATAAAGCAATTATGGGAATGGCTGACTGAGCGGATAGTAATACTAGCTTGGTTTGGTCCGTGCTTGCAGGGAAGCTGTTGATAGCAAAGAGGGGAGGACTATTTCAGCTGCATGTGTTGACAATGGTCAAATCTCCTAACTCAGATGAGATTTCAGGAGGTTGCACAGACTTGGAGGTTTTGGGGGTCTAAAATGCAAGAATGAATGAGGCTTTATCCAAGGAAATTTGCAATCATGTCTGCTTCTCTGGAGTAAATGAGGTTAATGTTGCGCAACTAATCCAGCATTTGTAAAGCAATCCCAATGTGTAATTGAGAGTTGGACCTCACTGCATGTCTTCAGTTGTTTGGGTTTTTTTAATAAATGCTAACTCGATAAAATAAATATATTACCTTAAACGGCTTCCAGTTAATTTGCTTTGTTTGAAAAAGAATGTAGTTACATTAATAAAAAAAAAAATCTCTCCTTGTCTGTGTTTATGCATCTGGTGTTTAAAAACAATGCCAAAGTGGTTTATTAATTATGTTGCTCAAAATGTTGTAAGATGAGTACGTTGCTAGTTCAAAGCAAATGTTAATTATGTTTCAGGTTTTCCTGCAATGAAGATATAAAAAGTTTGATTTAGCTTTTTATAATCTCAGTATTTGCTTCCAGAATTGCTGGTTAGTTAATCATTCATATTTCTGTGCTAAATATGAGAATGCTTGTCTTATAAAATGATTCAGTCATGTAAGAGCTTTAACTGCAGTGAATGACAAATTCAGAAGCTTGTTATGTCAGAAAGGAGGAGGAGGAACTTCTGTTTAGGTCTTGCCTTCACAGGGAAAGGAAACACTGATAGTATCTCTATAATCTTGCACTGATGAGCATCACGTTGCTTTGAAAAGATTCATATTTGAGATCTGATGACTAAGCGGTGGTGGGCACAGCTGCTTTAGAATCAGAGATAAAGGAAAGAAGGAAAACAAATCCAGAATTGCCATGTGAAAACCTTGCTGACATGTAATGCTGTCAGAACATTTATAAAGAGCAGAAACCCTATTCAGTGTCAATCAGGTACGTGCTATATTGAATGAAATATTTATTATTTTGAATGTTGCCAAAGCTCTGCAATTTCTAGCCTCTGGATTTATGAACAATAATCTCTATAAGTGAAATGGGATAGTTAAATTATCGAGAGGTTTTGTTTTGGCTCCAGTGCACATTTGTTCTTAAGGTCTAACAGTGTATGCAGATTAAATGATCTTTCAACAGGTTTGTGTTTTAAAAATTCTTTGAGGATTCAGAGAAAATTGCTGTATTTTAGGACTTTGGCTTAAGAATCTATTAGAAAATGATTGCTGCACTACAGGCAGAAAGTATTTTTGAACATACATTAGGGGTTTGTTTTTTAAGGTTTTTGGAAGACTGCACAAATATGCTAATAAAAGGTAAAAGCCACTTCTTGGCATTATAGTATTTTTTAGGACCTGATCCAAAGCAAGGTGGAGTTATTAGAAGTTTCCTCATTGACTTGACTGAACTTTGGATCAGGGTTTTCAAAGTCCAGGTCTCAAAGAGATAAATGTTTCAGGTTTTGTTCTTACGGTTGTTGTGTCTACCTCAGTGGTTTTCCCATATTGAAGTAGTTGGTGATAGAGGTTTACATTCTTTTAGTGAGAACTTCAGTTTTGAAAAGGGTCTTCCTAATTAGACAAGAAGATACACTCCTGTTTCTTAACTTTGTTTTTTAGCAATGCTAAACGCTATGTGTAACAGTAACTAAACATTGGACAGAACACATATAAAGTTTCATCAAACCCATCATCAGTGCCTGAACACTAGTAAAGACTTCTGGCTAGCAATGACAAGAATGATCCGGTCTTTTTATCTTGGAGGTTTTATAAATGAGGTTTTATTAGAGAAAATTAATTTCAGTCTGGAGAGAGGATGGGATAAAAAGCAAATTATGCAATTTAGTCTCTGAAATGACTGGTAAATGTGCTATTTCTTTTTTGGAAAGGGTTCAGCCACATATGGAGAATGATGTACAGTTAAGATTTATGTGCAGAGAAAGTTTTGATATGGTTTATGAGTTGCTTGTGAAACCACTTTTGAACATAAAGTCATTTAGCATTTGATTCTGATGTGCTGACTATTACCAGCAATCTGTTTCCTCACCTGTATCCTTGAAATTCCTTGCTCATCTCTTGTCCCCCCAAGAGGGAGAGAAATCAAAGACCAAAGTATGGTGCCTTTACTGAAGCAACAAATACATTTTGTATTTCTAATTCAAAGCTTTAGAACTTTTATTTGCTATTTCAGAACTTTATCAAAATTGTTGTTTATGTTTGTGAACAAAGTTTAAACATAGAATGACCCCTCTGTCACACTCCTCCTTTTTGCTTTCCTTTTTTTAAACTTTCCTATATCTTTTAAAATAAGATGTAACTTACATTTTGCAGACACAGTGACTAACACAGTATTAGAGGAAGACAACTGTAGTGTGTCCATTCTCAGACTGGTAACTCTGTGTGTGTATGAACAGTTCAGCTTCCTTGGACTTTCAAAGGAGAGGAAAAAAAACAATAAAAACCTTAGACCCGAAGGGATGGACTAAATCCGAGGTTTCTTTACAGCTGTTCTCTTTAAGTGTTGTAAATTATGTGAATCAGTTAATGGCACTTCAAGTACTTCTGGAGAAAGAAGAATCACAAAAATTAATTTATATCCCTGTGAATTTTTTTTGTTGGAAACCTGATAAACTGAAAATATCACAGGGAGAAAATACCCATAGTTTTAGAGATTATCTTAAAACATTGTAATTGCAGGATTACCTTCAATAAGAGTCAGCCACTGCAAGTTTCTATGATGATATTCTCATACAGAATGGATTAAAAATGTTTTAAATAAAACCGCTATAAAGCCATGTTAGTATATGATCTCTTTAAATGCAATTAGGTTTAGCTCTGGTTGTTGAATATTGACTTAAAGGTGCAAGTGGAAAGGAACTTACAGTGAAAAGAGATGGCTATCCAGGCAGGAAGCTGAATAGATTTTATATCCACTATGTTATTGTGGTGTTCTTCAGTTATCTGCAACATGCTTTTGCTAGCAGAAAGAAATATTCTTATAGAACAGTTTGCTGGCCCATTCCTCCAGAGACAGGAAATATGAAGCTCAGAGAACAGAAATCCCAGAATAGTTTCTCAGATTTCATTTTTAATAAGACTAGGAGGACATTCAAGTTTTGTCTTAATTTATTAGAAATTTGTTGTTGATTCACACAGGTGGACATTTGTCTGACTCATTCAGTTGAAACAGGATTTTACTCATAATAAAAAGCAGGTTTTCATGTCCAGGTTCATGATGAGACAAATCTAGAAGAGCTTTTCTTTGTTTAAGGGACTAAAATGTACACACAAACTTCTGTTACCTGTGGATGATGTTAAACCTATCTGATCTGGGATTTCATGCAGCATTATAACAGTGTTTCATAGGTTGAAATGCAAGAATAAACAATACCATAGTTTCTGTGTTATTTCAGTGAATTAGTGATGATGACAGGAAAGTTACAGCATAATTACTAATTTGGCAGGCAGTTGTAAGTCTGTTAAGTCATCAAAATTGGGTATCAAACAACTACATTGCAAAACCTTTTTTTTTTTTAAAGAAGAATAAAATTCCAGGGGCAAAACTATTTAGTCTTGAATTTTCTGTTAATGCATATTCCTACATAGATTCCATTTCTATCCAATTATAGAATAGATGGTTTATTCAAGTTTTATGACTGAAAATACAGAAGTTTGTTTTGTGCAGTAAAAGGGGAGACAACCATGTGTTAGGTAAGGGAGCCACGTATTTACGAAGTGTGTTGTTTGGATGCTGAGTAGAGCAGGAAGCAAACTGGACACTCCTTGCTGTCACAGTCACACACACGAGGCAAGTCTCTCAGCGCCTCCCAAAGCACAGCTCAACCCCACAGCTTCAGTGGCTGCCTGAGCGGCAGTGGTGGAAAAGGCATCTTGCATGTGGCCTGTTTTTTGTGGACAGACACAATGGGCTGTCTAGAAAACACTGCTGATGAGTGCTGTCTGTTGAAGAGGTTTGGGGCTCATTGCTTAGTAAGACCACTAGTGAAGCGGCCTCTTTCACTACCTAAATTAATACTGCGGCATAAATAATTTTAATAGTAAAGAGGCTGCCTGGAAAAAACATGGTGAATAAGATTATTTTATTTAGAGAGTGGGAAAAGGGACACTGCACATTGGTCTGGCAGGAAAAAGACTGGTGCTTTTTCTGCACTCTTCAGGTCAGCTAGATCAGAAAAAAATTATTCCCTGACAGCATGTTTGCAGGAAAGATTTTCTTATGCCAAAGACCGCTATGGTTATCATCATTGCTTCTCAGCCTCATAAAGCAAGAGGTCATTTGAGGAGCCTGAGGCATACCATGCTCAAGGGAACAACCAATGCATCATGTTCTTCTTAGCCAGGAAAAATTAAATCCTGCATTCACTGACATGGATGCCAAACAGAAACTCCTGCCCTCTGTTTTGGAGCTATAGCAGGTCAGATCCTCAGGTGGTATAGCATGTGCTGTAGAAATAAATTAATTCATGTCATTTGGGGATATGTCCTATTTGTCTAGCCACCTACCTAATCTTCTTGCTTATAGATTGCCAGGGGGTCTAGGTTTTAAGGGCAGTTATGACCTTACTCTATTGTCCATTGGCCCAAGGGCTCTTAATCTCATTACAGGTTTTTATGGCTGATGATGGATAGCTGCTGCCAGGGAAAATCTCTCATCTTTGCTTTCCTCAGAAAGCAAGACAGACAATCTCTCTCCCTGAGAGAAAAGGAAATTTCAATTCCTGCTATATCCTTATTGCCTGATTTACTTGTTTTTCTTCACGTATTGACTTTTTCCCCTTCCCTTTTCTCTCTTAAATTTCTGTCTGTCATGAGTGCATTGCTGCTGGCAGTGCTCTCTGTGTGCCTGCTGTGCATCCTCACAGACTTGCATGGAGGAACTGCTGTGGGAATAGGGAATAAATGCAGTGGTATTTTCAGGCCCCAATTTATTTATTTCTAATACAGGAAATGTTGAATTGTTGTAAGACAGAAAGAACTTGACTTGAGTCAAAGAATCCCAGCCCCTGTGCCAGCTCATGTCTGTACCATGCCAATAACTAAGAGACAGTTATTCAGTAATCCTTCAAGCTGTGTAAAAGTCCTACTGGGAAAAATGAGGCTATTTATCCATATATATTTGCCGGTTTTGATGCCAGATGATTAAGTGTGATGCTCTGTTTCTCAGCAGAGTCATACATATTAAAGATGTCCTTCAATACAGGCTTTTTTCATGACTAGAAATTAATGGGGTGGAGGAAGGCTCCTATGCACTGCCAGTAAGGGAGAAATGGTGGTTGAAGGAATTCATTCCTCCTGGATCCAAGGAACCAGTGTACTCCCTGCTGTTGGCACTGAGCTATGTTCTGATCATCAAACCAAGAAGTAACTTCTCAGATTTAACTTCTTAAGAATTAGTTCAATTAATCAGCATGTGCTGAGAGACCCAAGAGTGCTGGAGATGCTGGATACAGATGTACATCCCAGTCCCTTGAAAATCTGAGTCCCGATTTAGGCCACTCCTCTCTGCCCTTCCTTGCATCAGAAGGAGATGCTTTTTTTAATGATAAAGTTCTTATTGAACAAAGGTAATATTCTGCATACTGACTTCTACCATGATACTCTTGTGGATTGAAGTGTGATTACAAAATCTTCTGATAGATCCTTGTAATTTCTACTAGTGTAATAGTTTTAATAGGTGTTTCTTTTCTAATAGAGCATGGTAACATTTTCTTACTGAAAATCAAATAGTCTTTTTGATGGAATATATATTAAGTGTCCACGCTGTACATTGAAGTAATGACATGGAGAGTAAAGGAGCTGAAGTCTCTCAGTTTTCATTTGTATTCTTGAGCAGGACAACGGTTTTCCATTTCTGGTCTCTGGATCCTTAAGTCCATGAAATGTATGTAAGAAATGCAAATCATAGAAAGCTTAAATCCATTTTGAGGTCTCATAACATTTTAATGGTCATAGAATGTTGGGGGTTGGAAGGGACCTCTGGAGATCGAGTCCAACCCCCCTGCTAGAGCAGGACCATAGAATCTAGGGCAGGTTACACAGGAACGCATCCTTCTACAAATTGGAAGGCTAAAAATTACCGTAGTCAATCTTAATGCTAGTTTGAATTGAGATCTGAAAACCTTTTCCAGTTGTCTGCGTACCTTCTAGTTAATAAATCCTGTTGCAGTGTATGCAAGACAGCTGTTTTCATGTACCATGAAGTGTTAAATGCTGATCGTCTTTGGACCAGACCTACAGCTCTTGCCATCTTGAACAAAGCTGACAAGGTGGCCAGTGGCCAGGGTAATTAGTGACCCTTTGATACGCTTCAGTCTTTCCAGCACAGGTAAAATGGAATTTCCTCTGCACTGAATGCCTCTAGAAGTTGATGAACATAGTCATAAAAATATTCTGGTAGGAAGAGACATCTGGAAAGCAACTAATGCAGCATCTTGCTTAAAGTGAGGTCAGGTTGCTCAAGGTCTTTTTGAGACAAGTTTTTCTTATATCACCAAAGATATAGATTTCATAGCCTTTCTGGGTATCCTGTTCCTGTATTTAATGCTCACTGTGGATAATTTTTTCAGATGTCCAAGTGGAATTTGCCTTGCACTGACTTGTTACCGTAATCTCTTTTTCTGAAAGATCTGGCTTTGTTGTCTTCCTTAGTTAGACCTTCCTATAGTCTTGTGTTCCTCTGGTGGAACACACCCAGTTCCCTTGTTGTCTCCGTCTATGTCATATGCATTGGGCCCTGAAATATATTTGTGAATGTTTAGAATAATCAAGTTGTCAGTGTCCTGAGTAACACACATGCTAAGACAGGCCAAAGAGAGTGCTTGATTTGCTTGTTTCAAAGTATTCTTGCCTGTGTGCTTTTAATCTGCAACATTTTCTTCAGAGAAGGTCTTGATCTCATTGACAACAGGCTATTAATTTTGCAGGAATGAGTACAACATCGGAGGTCTGCAGAGATAGCTTTATTTTCATTTTGCTTCCCTGTCTGTCCTCTACTTGCTGCATCTAGTCCTCTCAGGTAATAATAAACTTGTTTACTTGCATGCCTTCTGTTGGCAGTATCTGGCACTGCTGCGTTTAATGAGTAATGAGTTTTTCACAAAACCTGAAGCACCAGTGCCATTCTCTGCATCAGGAATGACTTTCCTTTACTGAACAGTTCTTGAGAAATTTATGCAGTTCGTTGTTGTGTTGAGTTGTGTAAAGTTTAACTTGGCAGAATATTAATAGATTGCTTTGCCAGATGACCGAGGGGCTTGGGCTGTGGGGTAGTGGAATGCACACTTGCTGAATCACCTCCGTTAAAATGAAAGGAAGGATGATTGCACTTTAAGCCTAGCAGAGAAAAAGGTCCTCTTAATTGTCCACTGCAAAAAAGTGTTTGCTCAAAATATGACCTGCCTATAAGGTTCCAAGCGTGTTGTAGTGTATGTTAGTGGAATGGTGCCAGAGACCATCCATCCCTCTATTGCTTTTTGCAGAAGTTTGCGTTTTTCTGGGAAAAGCTATTATATTACTTTTCCAAGCAGGCTCTAAAACATGGCATGTTTTGCCTCTCTACCTATCTTTTCCCCATTCCAAAAGTAAAAAAAAAAAAAAGAAAAATTTTTTATTTCATACAACACTTTTAAAAAGATACTTGGTATAGGTAATGTGCAATAACTGGCTTTTAAGTTTGTTCAAATAGGTCAGATGGCTTAATTATTTACCCATGTATCTGTTTGACTATGACATCTGAACCAGTTCTTGTGCCTCATCTGGTGTCTTGCGTGGTGACCTTCAAGATATGGTGAGCGCAATATCTAGAGCTGTTTAAAGACTAGAAACCCTTTTTAAAAATTTTTTAAATTTTTTTTTGTGAAGAACATTGATAGCATCACATTTTTGTTCCTACATCCTCACGGATAGCAGTGTCACCCTCTGGGTACTGGAGCCAATGGAACTATTTTATGCCAGGTGTGAGCCCTGCCCTTAGTGACTTAGGTTTGTGCGTGGTAAGTGTACTTAAGGAATCAGACAAAATGGCTATTTACTTAATAATGGCGTTTCAGTTGCTGAGTATTTTGCTGAGCTACACTGACTTAGGTGGACTGAAACATTTGCAGTCTCCCAGAAGACTGTAGCATAAAAATAATAAATACCTGATTTGTTTCTGTGTCTGGTACAGATCTAGTGGAGTGCTGATAAATTAGATCTAAATAATGTACTTTGAAATTGAATCTTGCTTTAAAAATCCTTCTTCAGAGAAGGAGGAGATGTTGGAATGGGAGTTCACTTTATGTAAGAGTTAATTTCTGTTTAATGAATATTGCTTAAAATATAAGGACGTTATACCAGGATGGAACAAATTTATTAGCCTGTTGCACTGCTTACTGTAATCCTTGCCTTAAATGTGGTCATGCTTCCTTCGGAGGTGTTGGTGTTAGTGGAGTTTTTCTCTAGCCTTAAATCTTAAGATCTGGTTCCCTGAATTTGCCGTCCTCCTTTAACTTCTCAGTCCAGCAGCCAGCTCTCAGGACTTTCTGAGCAATACTGGATACTTTCAGCAGCTTGACTTTATTTGTAAGGCACTGGGCTTCCCGTTCTAAATTCTCTAGGTATAAGGAAATGTGAACAGCATGACCCAAGTTAATTACCTTAAGCCGACACTGTTATTTTTTCCACTATACTGCAGTCTGGTGAAGACCATGAGTGCAGTTTTCTTTAAACTCCAGGAATCCAGAGTCCCTTCTCTTGTAAATAAATCCTGAGCAGCCTAGTTTTGAGGAAGGCTGTACTGACTTCCCATACTTGCGTGCACTCCTCCCTCTAAAACAAACTTCACTCTTGCTTCTGTTAACTTCTGTCTACGTTTCTAAATACTGTGAGTTGCCCTTTGGAGAGAGTATGTCCTGCTGCTAAATAGGCAGTTATCCCACATACCACTCTGCTGGATTACCTCTCCAGAAAAACATGGTTCAAAGCTCAACTGATTTCACTTCATGAAGTTGTGTAGTACTAGGTCTGTTCTCTCTGCTCCTACAGCATACAGGCATGTGTTTTCCAAACGTCTGAGGGCAACTACACAACCAGTTACCTGCTGCAAAAACTACCAAAGTATCATACCAGCATGTCTCTAGCTGACTAGAACGGAGATGTTGTTGTAATGCCTTTCAGGCCCCTCAGGGCTTGGGTTTAGTGCCCTTTGCAGGGTAGCAGAGGGAAGTAGTCAGCTCTTGCTGGACATTCCAGATGCTCCTGCAGAGTGTCCACACGCTCTTGAATACATGCAGCCTCTGAGATTGCAAGTAATATACAGCTTTACCTACACAGAAGCTTAGTTCCAGTACAGAGACTTCTTAGTTCCATCATTTGCTGCTTAAAAATTATTTGGGCTACCCACCATGTAATCAGGGAGTGAAAATGCCTTTGAGATTCTCAGTGCTTTTTGCTGTGAAAATTGAATGATGCTTGGTTTCTCTTAGAGGAGACTGTGAAGCATCTGGCTGGGGCAAATGAAGCGTGCAGATTGTGTGAGGGGCGAGGTCAGATTCTCCTGCTTTGGCTGCATCTGAGTTCCAGTGCAACAACTGCTGGACATAAACAGCTGCTGAGATATCTCATTTTCCTGTTTCCCACAAAGGAAAAAACAGCAGCTGGGACTGAAGTGCCTGAGATGATTTAAATGAGTTCCTGGATATTTCTACAGATATCTTCAGTTTTGTCAACAGAGTGCAAAGTGAGACGGAAGGACAGACCCTAAACTATCCATTTTATTAAAAAATACTATTTCTTACATTTTTTGTTAATGCTTTTACCCTCAGTCCTGGCCTTAGAGGAGAAAAATGTGTCAATGCCCCAAGATGGCATCCTAGAAATTTTTGGGACAGGGAGGTTGCTGATACTTCAGCAAACCTGTGTTTGAATCTTCTTCATCTTGCCTTATGCTTACATGAGGTGAAAAAAGGTAAGAATATTTAGCATCAATACTTTGCCACTTCTGGAATAGCAAAGTTTTGGGTGACTTTTTAATTATCCTGTGATTTTTCATGTCAAGATCTTATTACCATCTGTGAAAGTACACTACAATGTCAGTCTGGGGGGCTCGAGATTGCTATTTTGGAAACAGAATTGTTTTAGATTGCAAGCTATAAGAGAGCTGTATGTCTGTCTTCAAAGCTGGAATGAATTGCAGATGAAACCGATAGTGAAGAAGAAATACTTTTAAATGCTACTGTAAATGTTATGCGTCCAGCACAGGGCTTATGTCTTAGGAGGATGGGTTTAGTGGGCTTTTTTTTTATTCTCAAAATTCTTTCTCGCTTAACTGATTTGGATATTAGTTAATCTGGCAAAGAGCATCTACTCTGGGAAAATTAAGGTCTCTGTTTTGATAGTTGATTGAGGTGGGAGGAAGGATGGAGAGTAGTTGGGATGGAGATGGAGAGTGGCAGGAAATTATTATGAAATTGCTTGAGTTCTTTGTTGTCAGCTTTGTGGCTTCTACTTTTATAACGGCTCTATTCAGATGGTCCATACCCAGGGACCTCTCAGTGATGAGGTTGCATTGCTTACTGATATCCATTACATGTCTTTCTCCTCTGTGGAGAGGGTTGCGCGGTGGAGTTCCGATTTTGGAAGGTAAAGGGAGAGGGTTGTGTGCGTGTGTGTCTTCAAATTATCTGTTGTGGCATGTTTGTGTTGATAAAAGGAAGGCTGAAGTAGTGCACCTATAGCAGGAGCAGGAAGGTGGTGAGTTTTTATAGGGAGAACTGATTTCTTGGGGCACGCACCCCATGGCTGTGGACCGTAGGGTGTATTTGCCTCTGACATAGAGCAGTGTTACCCTGGTTGTAAGGAGTTACTTTTGTCAAGATCCAAGTTGTTTCAGACTTTGAGTGGGTTTTTGTTGTTGTTGTTACTATTTTTTAAGGGAGTCTGAACTCAATGTGTGTCTTAGCCTTTATTTTTAAGGAAGTTCTAGAAAGCTTTTTTCTTTTCTTAAATGTAGTAAATTTGTACATTAACTGCTTAAGTACATCTGGTATGTGATCTGTTTCAACAGGATATTTTTATATTTTTTGTTTACTGATTTGTAGAAAAGACTTAATACAGAACTTTCTTACTTTTTAATGCTTTTTTTTTTTTAATACCTTACCATCTTAGGATGAATATTTAAACAACAATCTTCAGTCTTGCTTCAAAATGTCCCTGTGTACGTCTTCTCACAAGGACTTTTCTCAGTTGCTGCCACTTCAGGATACTGGATGCAATAAAACAGAAATTAAAAACTCACCCGCTGGTCTCATCTCTCCAGTTCCCTACAGCTGTAATCAGTCCACATTGCCAGCAGAACACAGTCCAGTCTATGTTCCCTCATCGTACATGGAAAACAGACATGAATATTCTGCGATGGCATTCTGCAGTCCTGCTGTGATGAATTACAGCATTACCAGCAATTTTGGTAATTCAGAGAGTGCATCCGTGAGGCAAACATCAAGCCCCAGTGCATTATGGTCTCCTCCTGGCCATCTCTCTCCTCTGACATTGCACTGTCAGTCATCGCTTCTGTATGCAGAGCAGCCAAAGAGTCCGTGGTGTGAAGCAAGACCGATGGAGCCAGTGTTACCTATGACCAGGTCAGTACTACTCATTCCTTTAAAACCTTGCTGGAAACTATTTACAATTTCTGTAGTTCTTTGAAGTCTTTTCCTTTTACGTTTTAATACTATGTGTTCATCTCTCTGAAAAACAAATCAAACCCAAAAAACCTCCACTAAACACCAAACCAGTACTGGGTTTTTGTTGGTTTGTTTGGGGTTTTTTTTAATGTAACTTCTGAAATAGGTTTTCTTTTTCAGTAGCTTGTTAGAGAACTACACACCAACACAAAGCACTACAAATGCCTCCAACGTGGGAGCTGTTTACTGGATAAACAAAAGTTCAGGACTGCTAGGTACTACTTTGTCTAATAAAAATGAATTTTGCTCTGGCAAATTAAGTCCTTTAAGTCAAAGCAGTAAAGATTCATTGTTTTTTTTCCTTTCAAACATTGTTTGAATTCCACTTTTTTCTTACTGCACCCTAACAGCTGTAAAGGCTTTTCATGAACTTAGAATTCAAGGGAAATGTTATTTTATTTGTTTTTTGTTTTAGTACTAACGGTCATACAGCAGCGTGTTCAAAAGGATGCTGCTGCTGAAGAGTCTGACGTTGTTTCTTGTTGCTGCTCTCAGCTGACTTCATGAAGGCGTTGTGAGCAGCAGATTCACAGGCTCATTTTTTCAGTTGTAAAGAAACTTTTATTTGCAAAAACCGGTTCCCATTCTGCACATTTACTCATATTTCAAACTGTAAGAAGTATGTAGATCATCAGCTGATTAAATTACTCCATTCATGGGCACAACAGCTGTTGGATGGTGAAAAGCTCTGGGTGTTGCAGGTGTTGTTCCTGTTTTAGCAGCTATCTGTTTATTCATGAGGCTCCTTATTTAACTTCAGCAGTCGTTGTCAGTATGAAAAATAGCGTATCCTGGTAACAGTTTTAGTTCAATTGTTAATAAAGGATTTGTGATATTTTTTAGACTACCACGTAGGGTCTTGTGTTGACTGCATAGGGCTGAGGCATGAGATCTACATCTACTTCCAACTTGTAGGCTGCACACATCTTCAGCCCGGCCACCTGACTAGTCTCTATTTGGAGTCAGCAGAGAGTAGCAGGCAGTTCTGGAGTGCAAATCTACTTTAAGTGTAGGTCTGTGGATTGGGGCAGGCCGTTTGGGTAGCACTTTATGAAAGAATTCCCCAAGCAGATCTAATGTGAATAGGGCTAACATCCAAACTCTTCCCTCTTTTTAATTAGTATTCCAAAAGTTCGACAGCCCTGGGAAGCTGCTGTAGGTTAGTGTTTGAAGCTGTCCAGATGATGGGATAGCAGCTGGAATAGCCCAGGAGCACTCAGCCTGATGTTTTACAGTGTGCCCTCTACACAGACAGAAGGGAAGCCAAACCCACCACCCTGGAGTTTAAGTAAATAAGTCTTCTGCCATTTGTCTAGATTCATACTGACTATTGCTCTTGTAGCTGATGATGACCTATCTTAAAAAGGAAAAATAAATGAAATCTGAAGTCTAAAATTATGGATGGTCTTCATTGTTCAGCAGCAAGTAACTACTGTGTTGCTTGGTAGCTGGACCTTCTCAGTGGTTCATTTGTCTCAGTAGATGCGTTGTAACCCCTACTTTGTGTATCGCTGTTGTAAAACAGAAGAAAAAAAAATTGATATGGAAACACAAAAAGCAAGAGCTGTAATTCCCTCATTGTGGATATCTGCCCTGAAATAAGGCTGCAAAGAAAAATAAGCTCCTTATTTCCTTTTGCCTTATCCTTTGGTGAGGTCTCAAATTAATGTCATGAGCGTTGTATGTATTGCCATGGGAACAATGACTGTGACACTACAGATCTGTAGATTATATCCTGAAGGAAAAGTTCTTGGGATTGAAACTTAAAGGAATAGTTCTGGGGGAAGTGAGGGACTTAATGCCATAAAGTGTAAGTAATTTTAACCAGCACTGTAGTTTGAGAAAAGGGATTTTGTTTGAAGGATGACAAATACGGCATTACTGTGTATCTAGGCCTGTTACACCATTTATTTTACCTTTAAAAATAAAGCAAGAGTCTCACTATAAGAGGAGTTTATTTTCCCAGAGCATAAATTTCCATTAACATTAGCTAAACTAATGTGGTCCACTTTGATAAAGCTGTTGACTATGTAATTTGTATCTCCTTGTTGATCGGCTTAAAACAAGGAATTTGAATTCTCGGCATTCCTTTTCCTCACAAATAGGTTTATTATATGAATACAGAAGAAATTTATTTAACTTTGTTAAATGCAAGTGTAGTGTTACTTTGCACCAATAGTTGAACAAAAATGGATTGTATTCCATGTAAAAATACATGTGAATTTTTAGTTCCTTTTTTTTGTACAAAATAGCATTAATTTGGTGATAAAACTCCGCTATATTTATTTCCATTATAGGTCCTGTGCCTAGTGAAAACAATAAAATTGTCTCATAAATTTTGTTGATGCAGGATCACTCAATTTATATTAAAATGACATGAAAAGGAATGTGACAGTGTAATTATATTTAAAAGTGTTCTGAAATTGATTTCTGTCTTCATCCCCTAAATAAAAGGATGTTAATTGCAGAAACAAAAGGTTTATTTCCAAATTGAACAGATATATTACTTTCTAAAAAGTATTAGGAAACTTTAATGAAGTTGCTACAGTGATGTTTCTGGAACTTAATTTGTTCTTCTTTTCTATTATTTTCCTTGTGCTTCTGTCTGATTGCAGGTAGAGCATGAAAGTAAACAGTTTTGGGTACACAGGCTAACGATGCTTGCTTTATTAGAAATTATTTAGTGCCCTGGTCCTGTTCACTGAGCACTAATGTAATATTTATACATTGCTTAAACTCTGCTCTGAGCCATAATTATTTGCATTATTCTACACTTTTTTTATCGTGCTTGTTCTGTAAAGCACTTTATACACCTCTTTGAGGTTATGGGTTGGCATCTCCATTTTTTTAATGGAATGATTACAGAGATTAAGAAAAAATGTCTCTTAATTCTGAGATATCTATGACATGATTTTTGGCATATTAATCAACGTTTGGAGCCTAGCAGAACCTGCGCTTTGGAGATATAAATATTGACAATTGTGTTGTGTTAACAATTCCCAAAGTCATAGTGGAGGAATTCTCTAGAAAATGAGGAAGATAAAAATTGAAAAGTATTCTTCAGCTGATTTTTGCCCATCATCTTGCACACATTCTTGGAGAGAAAGGAAGAACTTTCTTCATCCTACAGCTTTGGCTCATAGGGGATTGAGTTATCTCCAGACACTGAATGAGCCTGTGGCATAAGGGAGGGAAAAGTTGTAAAAAATGATAAAATCTGGACTATTAATTTTTGAATTAAAATGGATTTTTTTCATTTTCTCAGTGGATTTTTCGCTGTTTCTTTTTATAATGTATAGTAGTTCAGGGTTAAAAAAAAAAACCTGTCAGAGAACAAATGCTATGAGCAAATCTTGCTACTTTCTAGGTCAAATCCTTGCCACTCCTCTTCATTTTTAATAAAAAAATTAAATTTAGATTCAGGTTTTCCAGATGTGGCATACATAGCTGTGGTAAAGCTAGAGGTAATTAAGAGACATGACAGATACCAAACAACCCAAATAGTCTTGCTAATTCCTTCTCTTTTAGGGTAATACTCTTGTCACTGTTAATGACTAGTAAGAAATCACTGACTTGTTACTTGAAAAAAACGCCAACTTAATTCTTTTTATGGAAACATAGTATCTCTATATGGAAACCATGATCATAAAATAGAGAGGACTATTAGGAGGTGCAAAGCAATAAATCTGTGTCCATGTGGTTCCTTGGCAGCACCCAGGGTCCACCCCCCATTTTCCTGCATGCTTTGGTGCAGAAGCTTTGCGGGCATCCAGCCAGCTACCACCAGTTCTTCCAGAAGACCTGGCAGCTCATTCAACTGCTGAGCATGCTGGAGTGCACCAATCCCAACAGTGCTGGGAGGTGATCTCTAGCCACATGTGGGGCTACCCACCCCAGTTTGCTGTTTGTGTGGATACGCTGGCTGATCGCGAGGTTCTCATAGTAAGGGACCTATACCTTAAAGCTCTCAATTATTTCCTAGTTTGTTGTCTTCAAAGACAGCAGTAACAAAATGGTTGGGTTTGAACCTCCTGCTGCACCGCTGCAGCTATCGCAGATGAGCAGACTTGATGCCAGCAGGAGGAATTTGTTCCAGATTGTTGCTCCATGTGCAAACTGTTTGCCAGAGTCTGCGGGAGGCACGCAGCTTGCGTATGTGCAGGGTCAGCCTCACTAAACTTGTACGCAGGGAAAGACAAAGTGTTTTTTAAAACACTTGTCGTGACGGGCAGGTAAAAACCAGCACTCCTCAGTGAGATGTTACGGTGTGTGCTTTTTCTTATTTTTCATCCACAGAATCTTGGTGCTTTACTGAGGGCAATAAACATGGCTCTCTACAGCGTATCAAGTACCCACTGAGATGCTCTCTAGCTGAATTTGATTCACTTCTGACTCACAGTTGGATCATGATTTGCAAGCAGAGCTTAAAAGTATACCTCTTCGACTAATGTGAAACGCCAAATTACTTTTCCTTCCAAATATGGGGAAACAAGAAGGAACAGCAATGCTTTTTCCTCCTTGTGTTAGCAGAATATTAGGCATGTGTGATACAGTCCCTTTATTCTAAGGGAGAGGTCCCCACACTGGTCTTCCCAGCATGGTGGAAGGGGAAATAACACAGTGATTCAGCAATCCATTAGCAGGGGTGGGGGTAATCAAAGACCAGGTGTGTTAAACGTCTAAACATCCTTAAGCCTCGCAACATCTGAATGAATTAACATTTTTTAGAAGCTTGTGGTAACTTAATTGGACGTAACAACTTAATTCTTCTGTTTTAGAAGTTGCTCAAAGAACCTCTTTTTTTCCTTTTCAAATTTTCTGCTAGGAAATTGGAGCACATTCTCCTCAAATACTTATAAATGTGATGATTTTTAGTTGGCATGTGGGTGTGTTTGTCCTTACCTCCTGTCATGAAACCATGTTGAAGTTTTGTACAAATGGTTCTAACTCAAACCAGGACATACCAGCACAAAGTCTACTTTTAATATGTTAGTTAAAGCCTTTTTGACAGCACTTTCAGCACGTTTCCACTGTTACGTTTAAACTTGCTCTTGTTGGTGAACAAGTTTCTTCTGCCCTGGCAATGTACCCTTGTTCTTTAGAAGTCGTAAACGGTGCTACCTGCTGTCTAAATACCTACCGATATTTCTTCTCTTTCCTAACCCTGCTGCAAGGTGGGATCAGGAAAATTCTACAGTTTCTAGCTTCTGCGCTAAAGTTTATACCTATAAGTTGACTATTACAGATTTCCTTTTGTCAAACTGCTGCTGTGAGTTTGCACATGACACTGTTCTCTCTCTCTAGAAATTGTATTGACCGTGAAGGTAAGACATGCTAAAAGCAACAAGAAAAAGAGATCCAGAGAAAAAGCACACAATGGATGTGCTTCCTATACCTAAAAACCACTTTACTGATAATCTAAGTTCCTTTCCTCTTGCTGTTTGTTTACAGGATCTTGGTGTCAGGAATTGGCTGTTAGTTCGTGTTTTTATCGTGTTCTAATTTTAATCCAGTCACTAAGAATAGTTCCAGTAAGTTGGAACTATTTGCGGTGCTTCAGAAGTACATATGTCTTACTAATTGATATGGAACAATATTTTTTAAAATATATGAAAGTATTTTATTAATTGTGTTTCTCCATTCTTCTTGTATTGAGACTTCCTTTTATTTAGCATTGGGGTGATCAACATGGGTTGTCACCTTGAACAGAAGACTTTGTCTAACATTGTGAGGTGATTCACATCTCAAGATACTTGTCTCCAGCATGTCACTGAATGAACAAAGCCTCGTTTAAAGGATGGAATACTTGAGACTAGATCTGTATTGCTTCATCTAGAATTTTGCCTTGCTAACAGTACAAAGTAACTGCAACTCTGTTCATGGTAATTTATCATGTCAGTCCAAGCTGTCTGAGTCTGCGTTTTCCATGTGAAGCTTCCCAAAGGCAAAGTCCACTTGGTTCACACATTCCTGGATGTATATCAAGAATTTCCAGAAATTCTTCAAGATCCATCAGCATTCCATATGATTTTCCCAGAGTTCATGTGAATGACACATCAGCAGTCCAGTTTTATGCTCCTTTTTTTTTTTTTAAATTTATGGCCTGTCATTATTGAAAGGGCTGAGATAAGACTCCATGCTTTAAATAACCTTATCAGAAAAAGGCTTAACTCCTGCGTTCAGTAACAAGACTTTATAGAGAGAGAATAGAAGACAATGGAAAATAATAAAACTCTTTGCAATGCAGGTTAATTTTTTCCTCTTTTGTAACAGATGTTTTTCTTTTCTATCAGAGAAACATTAAAAAGAAAAGCTAATGGCAATGACTGTACAAGCCCAATTGCAAATAATGTTGGCTCGAAAAGGGATGCCCACTTCTGTGCAGTCTGCAGTGACTACGCTTCAGGATACCACTATGGAGTCTGGTCATGCGAAGGCTGCAAAGCATTCTTTAAAAGAAGCATTCAAGGTAGGAGAATCACCTTTTGATAACTCTGCTCAAATAAGTTGGTTCATATGATCAGGGTTGGTCCAGTAATGAGTTGGTCTAAAATCCTGGTGGATGGTCCTATATGCTGAAAATAGAGCAGCACGTGATTTGATGACTTTGTCTTTTGGCTCTTAACGTTATCAAGATCTGGAAACATTAGAAGGTGACAACTGATTTCTTTAGGGAAGAGGTGGAATACCTAGCATGGGAAGACCTTGCAGCAAAGGCCTCAGTGGTGTGGCGCTGCAGACCTGTGAATCAGTTTGTGTCCCAAAGCAGATACAGTCATTGTGAAGTTGTTGTAATAGACACAGTTAAAGTAGGGAATTATGTGGAGACATTGCTTGCCAGGAACTACTCTTGACAAGACTATATTGCTGGGAGCCGTTGAGTCATAGCATACAATATCTACACAGTATGTCGGATATAAAAATGTGTAGCAAGTATTAGGCACAAACCTGATTATTGTTATATCTCAGCCCTCTACCCCCCAGAGCCTACATTGCAGTATTTCTTACTCTGCTAGATCTCTCTAGCTGTGATGCCCACTTCACTGTTTAAATAAATGTTTGGTATTTAGTTCAAATTTGCTGCGTGGCTGCGGTATCAAGTAAATGAAGTCTCCATGTTTGTTACCGCAGCCTATGGGCCGTGACTTACACCCTGTATTGCAGCTTTGGACCACTTCATTTCTTTAGCTTTGGACCGCTTTGTTTCTTTAGCTTTGGCTCTAGTCATCATGTTCTTTGGCCTCACCTGGGGCATCCTGGTGGAATCTTAATTGGATTGACATTGGGTACTGCATGCCAATACTAGCACAGAAAATCCTGACATTTTTTGGTCCATAATGTTCCTTCCTCTTCTGCACACAAAGCCTTGAGCAATCTTGAGATATTCTCTTTTGGATCAATATGGTGGAGTTGGTGTCACCATTAGAATCAAATTTAATTCAAAACTTGATTTCCTTTTCAATTTATTGTGAAAGTTCTGTATGGGTGAATAACAATCTCTGTAAGTGGGTACTTTTTATTTCTAAAATAATTGAAGAGACCTTTGTCTCCAGTTTGTCATAAATGGAGACTGAATCAAAGTGTTTTCTGTCAGGAAAATTATTTGCCTGGTCTGTGTTGCTCACATGTGCTTTGGCCGTGAACAATTTACACATTGTGGCATTTTGTACACCTTAATGTACCCTGTCAGGTAATGTTTGTCTGTAGTTCAAAGAAATGAAAGTAAGTTCTTGGCATAAAACATTATCAAGCCCTCAGTTTCAACTGTTGTTATGAAGCATATTGCGTATAAAAAAAAAAAACTTCTGGGCCTACCATAGACCAAAATGTTGGGTTGATGTCTAATTAAAATTAGATGGTATGAGTGAGCAACTGTGTGTGGTCTCCCCTGCTTGTCCAGGTTTGTAGTGTAGTGTATTCGTTGCACGTCTCTGAACATCTGCCTGCAAGCTAAATTATCCCAAGGCCACAGGAGTTTTAAACCACGTTGTAGTCCTGTGTGCTTGGGTTACAGTGCAACAGAGAGCTTCCTCCTTCTCTCCCACAACGTTGTGTGAAGAGTGATAAACAGTAATTTGTTTTTCAGTCATATCTGCCAGTAGGAAACAGGACAAACTGTAACCTGATGTCTTATTTTTAAAATTGTCGGTTCAAAAATTCAAGGTTAAAATTATTTTAATTTTGCAAGGAAATAGTCACAATGGTTCAGTTAAATAATTACTCTTGGGGACACAAACTCTTGGACTGGCATCAAGTAAGAAAAACTCCAGTAGCTGTATCGTTGCCTGACCTCATCTTAAAGTTTTAAAATAATATCTTAAAAAACAACCTGAGGGGAAAGACATTAAGAAATGTAAATGAGTGAATATTTTTTGCATCCTTTGGTCACTACTGCAGGAGAGATTTTCCGTATTTGGCAGGAGATGATTTAACTGTATTTACACCGAGAGCATGCTCAAGTCCAGTTTACAGTAACAAACCTTTGGACCAGATTATTGATTAACAAAATACAATCATGTAAAGGGGTTTGAGTGGGGGCGAGGTGAGGTGGGAGAGAAGGAGAGAACAGAAGAGGCTGTAGTGGAAACTGATGAAAATGAGAAATGTTTTTCCAGAATACCTAAAAGTTATACCTTCTGCTTGTGCTTTTCTTTGTACTATGCAGTATGCATTATTTTATACTAGCCTTCTTTCTATCTTGGGCTGTTTTTTTTTTTTTTAATTAACTTTGGTCCAGGATCAGTTTTTATGCCTGAAACTCTCCACGTCAGAGAGTTCAGTGAATAGAGCTGTAGTTTACTTAAATCTTTGTAGGACTTTGTGTGCACTGCTGTTTTCAACTCTGCTGAGGAAAAAAAAACCTACTATCTAGTGTCTGTGGAGTCCCAGTATACAGTAAGAGGTTGGACGTTGGGAGCACATTTCCACAAGAGCATATGTCCCATTTTCAAAAATTAATTGGTATCAGAAGGTGCTTGGTAATCTAACTGTCATCACTAAAAGCTGGTCTATGTTGTCTGGTTACTTTTTGAGGCCACAGAATGATGTTTTCAGTATGGGATAAATATGCAATTTTGCATCAGTTAAATTAGTGGAGCTTAGATATATGCACATGAAAAAGTTGAGATGCTTAAAATCAAGGTCCTGATCTGTGAAATGACCGAGAGAGACTATGGAGATGGTAATTTTTCCTTTCTTACTCTGCTGTAGGACATAACGATTACATCTGCCCAGCTACCAATCAATGCACCATAGATAAAAACAGGCGCAAAAGCTGCCAGGCATGCCGGCTACGGAAGTGTTATGAAGTGGGAATGATGAAGTGTGGTGAGTTTTGCATGTCTGTGCTGTTTGCTTAGGTTTTGCTGACTTTTTTTTTTCTTTTCTTCCCCCTTCAGTCAATTCTGTATAGCTTTTTTTTTTTTTTAAATTCTAAAAAGGCATGAGAGGCAATTAGAGCAAGGTTTAAGCTGGCTTTATATGAAGGAACGTACTGATTCTTAAAGCAGAAGATTCATTTTCGGAAGGAAACCTGTGCGAAGGAGTAAAGTGTAGGTTCATAGAACCATAGAATCATTATGGCTGGAAAGGATCTCCAGGATCATCAAGTCCAACCTTCATCTCAACATCTCCCTAACCACTAGACCGTAGCCTCAAGTGCTACATCCACTCGTTTTTTAAACACCTCTAGGGATGGTGACACCACCACCTCCCTGGGCAGTCCATTCCAGTGCCTAAATACTTATAGGAAGAAATGTACTGATTCTTAAAAAGGAAGATTCATTTTCAGTAGAAAACCTGTGGGAAGGAGTAAGGTGTAGGTTAAGCATGTGAGAGCCATAGCATCTCTGCAGAGCAATATGAATGCATGCTGTGTTCTGGAGAACCCAAGACCTGCTGCTGCCTGAGCCTCAAACTAATCCAAAATCCCTTCTCATATGGGTTAAATGAGTTTGGACTGTGCTCTGCTGGTTGAATGTAAAGCAAGAACAGCAGGGCTGCATGAGAGCAGTAGTTACTTAACCCAGCATCCTGCCTCCAGCAGTGGCGAGAGTGAATGCCTTGGAAGGAGTGTAAGAATGAGATTAGCACCAAAGTGAAACTACAGCTGATCACTCTCTGCTTCCAGTAATTAGCAGCTGGGGACTTCTGGTCTAGAAGAGGTTTCTTGAATTTAATAGGTCTTAATAGAATGGCAACTTGTCCATCGTCCCTCTTTTTAATCCTGTGAAGTCTTAGCATCTGCAACATCCCATAACAGCTTGACCACCTGTCCTGTGAAGAACCAGCTCTCTGGTTGCCAGGCTTTTTTGTGGGGCTTTGGCGAGTCAGTGAGGGGAAGGCAGTGGGTGGGGTGTTCTTTTTTTTGAACGGGTAATTTTCAGGTGACATCCAGCAGCTCTTCCATCAAAAGTAGTAGTGAACAACCACTGTTTGTCACGGCAGCACTCAGAATTATCCAGCCTTTTCTCTTATTCCTATCTTGTACTTACAGTGATGCGACTTCAGTGTAGTTGTACATTTATAGATGATATTTTAAAGGTTACTTTTAAGAAGAAAATTACTTGAAAGATATTTCAACACCTAATGTACTTTCATAGTCAAGGTTTATTGTTGTTTCTTATAGATTCCCCAGTGTACATAATAGAAATATGCTGAGAAAGCATCACATAGGAACACTTTAGTGGAAGGGAGGTCACTGTGCTTCATCCTTTGTGATTTGCAGGCATGCATCTCATTTAATCCCACTGAATGTAGATACCTATTCTATTTCAAGCTAGGCCATGTTTTCATCTTCCCACTGCTTTGATCTGAGGGCTGTTTGCAGAATATTCTTTCATTAGAAACATTCTTTACAATTCCAGCCCATATCTATTGTTGGACAGCTAATGCCCGTTTGGTTTTGTGGCAACACTTGTAGTTTAGAGGCTCCTCCATTTATTGCTAACGGTCTGGTTGTGTTTACAGGGTACATCATATCCCCTCACAACCTTTGTTCTATTAGGCTAAATACGCTAAGAAATCTCCTCCTGTTGCAAGATAGGAAAGTAGGCAGAACCTGGAAGTCATCAGGGTAGCCTGTCCCTCAATCTGCTCCAAGCAGAAATAATTTTGTACTTGGATGACCGGAATCATGGTCAGTATTCCTGTGAACTCTCCTCATGGTAGTAGCATTAATACATATCTGTTTCTGCAGGAGCTTTTATGTGCATGCAGCCCAGGTTCCTACTTGTCTTTTTCACAGTTGCATCACACTGGCAGTTCATAATCTCTCTCTGAGCTGTTACGATTGCAGCTTCCCTGTTGATTTCTAGCGGATAACTCCCAGCTTAGAGTTACAATTTCAAATGTTCCTTGTATTGTTTTTGTAGTCCTGAAGTACACTTAGTTTCTCTTGCTCAAGTCAACTAGTTCTTTCCATATGATGCTCCTACCTTCTTCTGCACTGATGACGCGTCTCAACTTTATTGGTGTTTTTCATTAATGTGTCTTAGCTACCTTTGCTGCCTGGCCTCCAGAAAGGAAAGCCTTATGCTTGCAAATGAGACTCCTTTTGAAACCTTGCTTTCTGTATGGTTTCACTGTCTTTTGTTCATCTTTATGACTGAGAATTTTACTCAAAAGTTTTTCCATCAGGGGTTTCTATCAAGCCCCAGTTCTGGACTGGAGAGCTTTTGTATAGATTGAGTCCACTGTGATATTACAAGGTGGTCTTCCACAATGCTTTCCTTAATTTAAGCCTTTTATTCTAACTGTCCAGGAAGTTCTGGTTTGTGATTAGACCTCCTAGGCATTATGGCATTACAAGTAATAAATAATAATATGCACTTATGTCTTAGCCTGTGTTCCTTTTAATCTTGTCACATATTCATAAATGTTTTTCCTACAATAATGAATATCATTAATGACTGTGCCAGACCGAAAAAGGCACTCTGAAAATATAACAAGAAAATAACAGGAATTGTATTTTTTAAAAATCAGGTTTTTAATACTACGCACTGACATTTGAGACTGTTGAGAATTTAATTTGAAAGTCTTAACAATTTCAGAAAAAGGAATATAAAAATTACTCAGAATTGTCTGAGTTGCCTGATGAGTTAAGTGGCACCTGTGAGTAATGCTGATGCACGGACACATGGTGACAGACATTTAAACCAGACAGATTTGACGACTATTTCTTGCCTGAAATGTAAATGCCATTTCCTGCAGACCAGAGTGATTATCTTTCTTTTTTTTTTTCTTATTAGAGCCATGTTGTTAATACCAGTTTTTTACTGTAGAAAGCCATGAAAGAATACATTTTCTTTTTAATGAAGGCTTTTCCCCATCTCTGCTCCTTTCCCAGGTCACTCAGTGAATGCATTGGTTCACATCTGCTAAAACCCTGGTTAGGATAGAGTGGATTTTAAGTGCATTTTTGCTCAGTGGAGACTTGTTGTCCAGCAGAAGTGATAAAAGAACCTCAATTACCACTTTGTTGTTTATGAAAGCTCCTCATAAAAATCTCTGCACTGTTTGCATAAAATCCTTAAATCCTCATTTTGCATATTATCAATAGGCACCTTGAGAAAACACGCACATATATGTGTGTGTGTATATACCACAGATGTTTCTGTGTGTAAATGTGATTGCTCAGTACATGCGATCTTTAAAGCAGTAAGATGCAGTAGGAAAGTGTTACTTTGGAGTTTCCTGGTCTGGAATTCTCTTGGATGTCATCACATTCATAAACATTGAGAAGTCAACCCAATAAGCCATGCGTATTTCCATGGAGACTATCTTGGGGGTGCTTTATATTAAGGTGATAATGGATTTTCTTACAAAATATGTAATCACGGCCAAAAGCACAATGTGGGTCTTGGACACTGCATCTGCAAATTTCTCTCCAGGAAGTCTGTGTTGCCTACTGTTCCAATCAAGAAAGCTACTGCTAAATTTTGGCCCTAGGGCTACTAGTAGTGGTAGAAAAATAATTGCAAAGCACTATCACCAGGAACAAGTTAAACAGAAATACTGCAGTAAGCTCTGCCCGGCAAACTCGAATAAACAGGTTGGGATAAAACCGATCTTCTCTTGAAGCTTTCTGGTGTTTACCTGGGGAGCTGAAATGGACTCTTTGCCAAAGGCAAAGACGGGAGTTGCTTCATCACTTAGCTGCAGCCACTCTGGGAACAGCTATGGTCATGCTTTTCTTTTTTATTTCCTGAGGCTCAAATGCAGACCTTATTCCATAAAGAGTTTTCAGTCTCCCTGTTGGACTAGACTTACCTTTTATTCCCCCTTCTCCTCCTACCCCGTATCTTTTTCCCCATATGCCAGTTCTCAGCATATTGGAAATGTTCCAAAGCTACAGCTCCTTCCTACCCCCAGCGAGGAGGCTGAGGGGCCATTCTAAAAAATGATGGAGAAATACTGCCCTTGAAGACTGCCATCATTCCATAAGTTTGCAGAAAAAAACAGACTTCTCTGTGGGCTGATGTGGTTCAGGATTTTGCTCTTATTCTCCTGTGCATGGCTAGTGGGTGAAGTTTCTGGATAAGCACTTTGAAATACTGTAATTTACTTTTCAGACAGAAAGTAAGTGGGGAAAAAAATGTTTCATGGCCTCCTCTGGACATCAGATGTATTAATTGTATTTTAGCTATTATAGAAATTACTGTAATTTCCGCTCGTGTTCTCGTGTGTGTGGCAGACAGAAGCTTCTTTGTCAGTAGGTCTGCTCTGTGAATACAGCTGTGCTCCTAAGAACATTTGCATTTGCTTTCAAAGCTGACTGGACTGATAATGATGTTCTAACGTATACTTGAGTGAGTTTTAATCTCAGACACTTACAAAAACTGATTAGAATCTATTCAGTGGTAGAACCTGCAGTTGCTACTGAGCTGGTTAGTTACTTAGGCAGTTGCCAGGGACCAAAATCAATATTGAGAGCACCACACCGTATAACTGCCCACCATGTCAGACAGCAGAGGCATTTGCAATTTTCGAAGAATTTGTAAAGCAAGACTTGCTTTAAAAATACTGACTTTCACTGCCAATAATACTTGTTGTGGCTTGTTCATGGGTGAGTGAACAACAGGCTCACATTAATTGCTTTTTCCCCAATGTGTCTTATTTCTTACATTCTGGTGATCATTTACCCATGTGGTCTATGGTGCAATAGCTCGAGGTCTTGCCCTTCATCCAGGATTCTCAGTTGAATACAGCTATTTTCTGGCTAAAAAATATAGCTCTAAATAAGGAGAGTTATGTAGGAAGAATGAGGGATTTGATAGTCTTGTGCACTTCTCCAGTTGCCTGAATTACCTTTATATGAATGAATATTAGCTATTAAGTATAGTTAGGGAGTTTGTGAGAGAGTTGGAAATAGTCCTTTATCTAGGAAGCAGTTAAATGTTTTCCTGCTGTGCCTTTACACAGCTTGATCCACATCTCTGTCTAGTTAAGACAAACATTAAGCTGGTCTATAATTATTTATAATATGTCGTTTCACAAGCACTTATGCATGCCTGTTGGATGCTAATAGATGTACAGGAAAAATTTTGCAATCCTGCCTCAACTTTGGATTTGAATAGAAAGTACGGAAGTTCCTTTACATTGCTGAATTGTGGTGTTTTAATTGGAAAAGCTGTTACTTTCTGAGGTGTCAATTGACAAGCAAGCTTAAATGTTGTTTGCTTAGTTGTGTAATGTTACAATGCACTCTTTGTTTTTTCTTTCCCCCTAATACAAGCCAAAAAAATTTTACTATGGAAATAAATGGTATCTCTTTTAATTGCTGATGAGCTGTGTTCTATGCACATGGATCAGTAAATCAGCCTTTGACTGCTTTGGCAGTAAATGGTGATTAAAAAATATAAACAATAATTTAGAATCTGGTTTGGTTGGGGAGGGGGCGTTCCCCCTGTTTTTCATCAACTATATCTATATATATTTTTTAGTAACAAGCTTTTTGGGCAGAAACATCACAACGCTCCTACTTTGGCTTGGGGCACTGGAGATGTGATTATGTGATTATAGAAATTGTTTTTATGTTTTAAATGGAGCTCTTTTTTTAATAAGTACTCGTTTTATATGAAACTTGATTTAGTTAAATAACCTAAAGTAACTAAATCACAACCTGACTGAAATATTTTAAGATGGAGTATGGCGTGCAACTGCATAGATGAAAATTGTACAAAATTGTATCAATTAGCACACGATGCTGGGCTGGTTTGTTTTTTTTTTTACAATTTCGATGATTTCTTTGATCTTCATTGAAGTACCTGCTCACTTATGTATGTGCTTATATTTTGGATAGGCTACAAAAAATTATTTACAAGTTTTTAAAGCAGTGAATTGGAAAGGATAACTCAGGTCTTGGCACCAAAGGCTTGATATTTTCTGTGCCACAGAGGAGTCTGGGTGACAGTATAACAGAGCTGAGGACAGCTGATCAGAGGATGTGCAGTCCCACCAGAGTGCACTTGGTTCACTTCAGGAACTGGATTAGGGTCAATGAGCTGGTTGCAAGTTCCCTGCATGACCACGTGGTACTTCTGGCAGGTGTGTCCAAACTGTTGGCATTTCTTCCTCGTCGTGTCATCAGGCGTCTCTTCCTCTCCCCAGCTCCCTCTTAAACTAGTAGTTTTTCTGACTTTATCATTTCTTTACAATTTTAAATATGGTCCCTCACTGGACAACTATTCCATGTGTTTACTTAAGACTGCTGTTCATGTGTCTTCTTTTTGAGGGCTTCACAGCTCCACCAGGTACTGGAGAACAAAAACTACCCATGTTATGGAGCAGTTGGTATTTTCTGATAGCCCAAGAAAAAATTCTCTTCTGCCCTGCATCTCCCTATGGCTTTTAGTCCCTCTGTGCTATTTTTCTTGTTCTGTCCTTCAAGATGGCCGTGTTAAATGTGCTCCAGCTTTCTAAATAGTGGAAACAATGTGCAGTGTTGGTTCTTGCCTGAATTCAGATCTTTCCTGGTGGTTACAGTCTCTATCAAGCACATTCATATGGAAAGCAGAGCCATGGATCTCTCTGCAGAGCCATGGATCTCTCTGCAGACAGAGCACCTGATACCTAGGCATTTCTTCATCTACCTCCAGTTGTACTTTTGCTCCAGTTGCCTAGCTCACCATTGACCTTTCCTCTTTGTCTTCCCTGATGGAAAATATTTACATACTTTCTGTGCATGACATGACTTCAGAACAGTCTGCAGCCCACTGTGCCATTTGAATGTTTTTGTGAAGCTGACAAAGCACTTCAAGACTTTTCTCTTGACCTTTGTGCATTAGTCCAAAATGAGGCTTAGCACAGAGTTCACTACATCATGCCGGTGTCTTTGTAGAAATTAGTCTATGCCTTCCTGTCCTATGACTCTCTCAGGAAGAAAAGTATTTGCCCAGGCAGATTGCTGAAGAAATTGTTCTGTGACTTGTGTAGTTCTGCACATGACCTTTTTTGGGGTATCACCACCAGGTCTGATTTCATGAATCTACCATAAGATAATCTCTCGTGCTCTGGTTGTTTTTGCTGGTATATTATCTTTAACTGCTGTTCAGCTGCTCTGGCAACTTTTAGCTAGATGTCATTGAACTAGGCATTTGGTTCTGCAAATCACTGATTTTTGTACTTTGGGGTTTTTTCCTTCAATCCATTATTTGTGCAAATGTCCTGTCAGTACTCAACCCATTTCATCCTACCCATATTCTTTTTAAGGACCCAAAACCATCCTTGCCCCAAATGGTGCAGACTTTAAGATGGACTTCCAGCTGATAATGCTTCCAGTTCCAAGTGCCTGGTTCCACTTGGATTCCTCCATGCCAGAGGACTGTTTGAACCCACTTTGCCTATTTGTCTTCTTGTCTCTTGGGTTTCCAAGTAGAGGCTTCTCCAATATTGAGAACTTCTTTAATGGTTCTCCTGTTCTCTTTTACATCTAAGGTAGTTTACTGAACAGGAAGCAAGTGAGCATGACGTGCAATTGAAAGTTCCAGATCTTTAAAGTCCTGGCAGACTCTGTTAGTCCTTATCCAGTCTTTTCAGTGCCTTCAGATTGTACCTGACTGGCCTTTGCATCTTGCCCTTCTCACAGATTGACTCAAATGGCAGCTGCTAAAGACAAGACCTACAGAGCCACCTTATCTGAGGAACCTCCACCACTGACAGTCTGAATTCACCCAACGTCTCATTAGCAAGACGAAGCCTTGTCAACAGCATCTGAAATTAATTTTTTGTGCCCCCACTGCCTTTTTTTCCAATTTGGCTAATGTTTGGATCTCTTTGCTAACTGAAACCCAGGGCCAGAATTGCACTGCCTGGTTGGAATTTAGACAACTCATGGTCTATATAACTGATGGATATAAAGAATGGTAGGAATTGCTGAATCCAGCAGCTTAACAAGGGAAGCTGCCATGTTGCCACATCCCCAGGTCCAGTGGCAAGTCTGAGTGTGTATTGTTATTTGACACATACACACACAATAGCCACAGATCAGCACAGACAGAAACTGCAGCACTCGTGCGAACACAAACAGTGGAAAGTATGTTCATTTGTATAATATGGATCCTTCCAGTAGTGGGGTTTAGACAGTCTGTCAAATAGTTGGCCTATGGATTCCCAGATCTCCCCAGCTGGTGGCCTCTGGGTCTGCAGCCTCACCCCAGTTGCTGGTACTCAGCCCTTCTTCCCCACAAATGGTCACAGAAACACACATGTGCTATGGATCCCTCCAGTAACTGGCTTTAGAAAGTCAAAGTTATGCAGTAGCTGGCCCCTGGATCCTCTGTTCTTCCAGGTAGCTTGTGCACAAACTCTCTTGCACATGCGCACACACACATGCAAACAGGTCTCAGGCAGCTGGTCCAAACCTGTCACCTTACCAGTAGCTGAGATCCAGATCCTCTGGTCTTTTTAGTAGGTAGCTTGGAATGCCTCATCCCTCCAGGTGAACTGAAAAGCCTTTTCTGTTGACTTAGCTGCTGAGTATCATGCCCAGACCACAGGCTGGTCATTCTCCTTTGATAACCCTGAGAGCAGCCTAGTCAGTGTGCTTGTTGTCACTGATGAAAGATTCTTGAGATTCTTCCATCTTCATCATTCCTTTGCTGCTTTGTCTTCATGTACTTCATTAAGTCTTTAATCACATACCCTAATGAAGAAGAACCAGAGTCTGTGGCCAGGGCAAGAAGTCTTTAGGGAACACACCAAAAAGACTTCATAAAGTTAGTAATGTCATCATAGTAGCAGTAGCAGAAAGGATGCTTTTGTTAAACCTGTTGTGGGACTGAAAGCAAATGAGACAGCTTATTATGCTTTAAGACTTCATGGTGTCTATGTGTGCAGTAATAAATGTTGGTTTACTATAGATTTATTTTAGCACAGGCAGTTTCATATCTGTGAAAATTCAGCCTTTGGGTATCATATGTCAGTAAAAGTGTTGATGACCAGCACAAAAAATTAACTTCCAAAAGATTTAGAGGACAATTTAGCAGTGATAATAGAAATGTTAGGTACTGGAGGATTCCAGTCTAAGTATCTCTTCAGTAACTTAATATTTTTAAATATCCTGATTTTTAATATGGTACAACTTTGCACATTGTTAACTGCCAAGGATTATTTGTAAATCAGTAAACATAGTCCTTGTTACAGAATATGCTGAAGGGGTGAGGGAAGTAGAAGCCATGGCTGAATGTTTTAGCAAATCCCCATACCATGTTTTTGGAGACACTTTTTGACTCTTTCCATGGCAACTATGCAAGAAAAGATAACAGCGAACCCACCAATAACACTGACAGAGAATTGGAGAATGTTTGCTGCTGTTAGAATGAACATGAATGTTAGAATGTTAGGATGAATTAAGTCTAGAAATTTAAAGGACTGCTCCTTTGCAACAGAAATAACATTCTGCCTGCAGAACTCCAGACAGGGGGCTTGCTCCTTCTACTTGTAGATATTTGAATTCACTTTAGCGAAATTCCTGCTGGCTGACTGGGATGTAGGGAGAAAACTGGTCACATCTCAGTAAGTTCCTGGCTGAACACCCAGCTAGCAGCGAGGCCCAGCTGTGCTTCTGGCTGAGGTATTTACTCTGTGTCCTGGCCCAGACTTTCAAGTCTTTTCTTCCCCCAATTCACATCTAAAACAGATTTTAAAAACAGAACTTACAAACAGCCAGCTATAGTTGCATTTAAAGACCTGATTTCTCTCTTTTTGATGTCAATGGGAATTTTCTCATGGACTTTTAAATAAGTTAACAGACATTAAAAAAGAAACATTTTTTAATGTTATTTTTTTCATTAGTAGAATAAACAACCTCAGCTGAAGTCAGTGGAAACAAAGGGAGGTCAATGCTGAATGCTCTAGAACTCCTGAAACTTGATGTTCAATATTAGAACATCCCATATTAAAGGGTTTTCCCACTTCTCCCCAAACGTTTGGATTTACATAATGCAACACTGAGAGAAAAGTACTTCAATGCCGTCATGTGCCTCTCGTGTCAGGCTCGAGAAGAGAACGTTGTGGATATCGGATCCTGCGTCGCCATCGTAATTCAGAAGATCAGGTGCATTGCATTGGCAAAGCTAAGAAATACACTGAGACCGCAACGCGCGTAAAAGAAATCCTGCTCAGCACGGTCAGTCCAGAGCAATTTGTCTTAACACTACTTGAAGCAGAGCCTCCCAATGTGTTGGTGAGTCGTCCCAGCAAACCATTCACAGAGGCCTCCATGATGATGTCCCTGACAAAGCTGGCAGACAAAGAGCTGGTTCACATGATTGGCTGGGCCAAAAAAATTCCCGGTAAGGATTTCAATCTTTTGTGTGTTTTAGTCAATGCTTTTACCATCAGTGTATCATTCTCTACCCTGAAATAATAACACAACACAGTAAATGTGCGGTATGAAAGTCTCAAGCTTTTATCCTATAGAGTAATGGACAATTGCTTGCTCTCAGTAATTCATCTGGATGTATTTTGATTTAGAGAATGACCTAGCCCATAATTTGCTGTCTGTTGTTAGTCAAATACTTTTTCATTTTGCTAAAAAGCATAACTGGTTGCATGTAATTTCTACCTCATCAACTATAAATACCTGATTTAGAAGGTTCATTAAAAGGGGTATTAACTAGATGGCTATAAAAAGAATTTAAGACCAGATTCTTTCCTTGAACCCTGATAGAGGGTTTCTAATACAGTTGATAAAAACTGAAGTGCATCCAAGCACTGAGTGTCTGCAATTGCTTCATTTGACATAGTTGCTACACAGCAGCATCAGACCACAAAGTGGTGCCTAGTTTCGATCTCAGAATTATCGTGCACTCTCCTTCAAAACAAAAATCAGTAAGGATGCTTTTGGTTGTTGGCAACACAAAGAACATGCACTGAAGTACAACTACATGCGTTATTGCCTTGAATGTCTCAAAAGTGACCACAGTATCGTGGCCATGTACCATTTCCCATCTTACAGACTGGCAGCAGTGAGCACTTGCAACTCCTTCTCCATGAAGTGCCCCTGATTAAAGCAGTCAGAATAAAGAATAAAAGTGAGAATAAAAGCAGCCAGCAAACAGATGATAGTTGGCAAAGTTGTGCAGAAAAACTTGCTGGCTGGCAAAGGCTAAAGCACAGACTGTGGCTCTTTAGGGACACCTAAGGTGACCAATTAATAGTGAGCACTGAATAATTGGTAGATGTGTAGCAGCATGGGGCTTAATCCTTAACTTCGTAGGTAGTGCTCTGCTAGAAGTGATCCCTACAGCTGTTTAGCTTGCATGGCTAACGTATTCTGCAGTGCACCTAGTAGTCCTAACCCCATGTCCGTAAGGACCAAGGAGTCAGCATGGCTACTCTGTTGGATCTTATGCTGAAGGCAACCAGAGCATGCTGGTGCATGCCCCAGTCTTGTGATACTCATGCACTATAAACACCACTTGCTGCTGCTCGAGTATGCACACAGGAATACATAACAGTAATCCTTACCTCTAGAAATAAACTGTGTACACAGTACAGGAAACAAGCTTGGTGGAGAATATTTCATGTAATCCTTAAACTAAGAAGTTAGGGCAAGGGAAATGTTCGTATTCGGATCCAGGTGGAGTGGCTGAAGGTGCCACAGCTGCTGGAACACATCTCCTAGTTGAAGATTACAGTCTCCACAGCTCAGCCGCTGTGTTGGAGGGTTCAGGTGTGATGGTTTTAGGGTGTGCAAATTCCAGAACAGCTGCTGAGCTGCTGGGGAGGAGATGCTTGCACAGCACGAGCGTCTTAGACCACGCTAGCTGTTTGCAAAGTGATAGTGGTTTTGCTGTTAATGTAGAATGTTTTAAACTGGGAGCCCAAGTCCTTAATCCTTGCTTTTTCTGATTTAAGAAACTCTGAAAATACCTGTGAAGTAACCGTAAGGGGTTAAGTGGTGGCTATTGCTAGAATTTATTGTCTGATCAGAAAAACTTAATTAAAAGGTACCATTTCAGAGGACTCCATGTAGTTGTGTTAATCTGATAGGAAGTGAATTGTGAAGAGACCAGATAAAGTCTTAAAAAACAATCTCATTTTAAGCAATATTTGAATGGAGAAAAACTCAAAACAACCTTTTCCACTTTCTGATTGTTCTTAATTTCTCAGACTTTTGGACTATGTCAGCTTTTTTAAAAAAACAAACAAACAAAAACACAAACCCAAAACCTCAACCAGTTGAGATTAATTTTTTGAATTTTTTAAAAGAATGTTTTCCAAACCAACCCTGATTTGGACATTGATCATTTTTAGTTTATTTTCAACATCTGTTAGAAAGAAAATCTTTTTATTGGCAATAAGAGAACAGTATGTAGAAAACCCATTGAAGCAGAGAAGCCCCTTCACAACAGTTTCCAGGAATGCAGACACTTTATTGTGTTTGTTTGGTTTTTCTGATCACTCCTGTCACACAGAACAGAAGTAAACATCATTTTAGAGCAATGCCAAAAAGAGATGTGATGTTTAATATGTACATAATTAAAAGTAATATTACCATTTTATGTGGTAGTTAGAGCATTTACTTGAATGTGGATTTACTTACTTTTTCCATTAAAATAACTGTGGTGACTAAAGCTCAGGACACAGAATTTCAATTTTCAAAAAATCTTGCCTGAAGTTAATAGTCTAGATCCATGCTCTGCTTCCAGGAAATAAGATCTTAGAAAAAAAATAGAGAGTTCTTGACTAATGGCCCAGCAAACAGTAATTTTACTTTCTGTAGAGCTGAATATTTGCTTTGTGTAGCTGGGTAAGAAGCCCATTTTCACCCTTAAATTATTATTTGATATTGTTTTGACACTCACCAAAAATGAAAGAAAATATTTTTATTTTTCCTTATAGATGCTGACGTTAACAGTAACTTTTGCCTGAATAGCAAAAATAAATGCTTTTATTTTATTTCTTTCATAGTTAATGACCTTATTTTGTTATGAGTTTTACTCTGTGACTATTTTTTGTGTGTACTTTCAGATTAATGATTGTATTTTTGTTGTTGCTCAGTAAAATACAAGCCGACACCTGGATTTTTTTCCCTTTTGTATTCCAAGTATTTTAATTCTAAGTTGTCAGATGGCAGAACATAACTTCTGTAATTGCCCTTTACTTTGTTGACCTAATCTAAGAGAGTCAAATGTATTTGATAGCTGAACCTGTCTTGCTAATCAATAGGATGTTGTCATAATGCTGAAATTTGGATTCATTATGCAACCTAGCATGTTGCTGAACAGCACATGTGTCATTTGCTACCTAGTACACATCTAGCACAAGTTTTTTTCTCATCTGTCTCAGTAATTTATAATTAAATGACTAGCTATAGAGCATATGATTTAAAGGACATATACTACAGTCATAGAAAAATAAGTAATGTGCTCTGCAGCAAATTAAATGCGATGCTGCAATCAAAGCTGTGGTGGTTGTGTGCTGTCCTCGGTCTTTAAAGCGTGAGATTGTTAGGAAAAGGAAAGGTATAGCCCCTCTAATAGCTGTGCTCAGTGGTCATGGATCATACTGCTGGTGCTGATAACGTGAGTTTAGCAGATGATATCCGGGATAAATCTGGGTCTTTAAGTATCTGTGGATTGAATGCTGGGACTTGGTCTGACATCTTGCTCAACTGAGATAGCTTTTAAACCCAATAACTGGTTGTTTATGCTAGAGAAATCAGCACACGCCTGTGTAAATGTTTATTTAAATAAACTTCTGAAATGTCTTTGGGCTGCTGTTTCCTGGGAAACTGCCGCTGTCGGTTTATACTATCCACATGCCCATCACTATTTTTCTAAAAGCACCTTTAAAATGACGAGTCTGTGTCTGGCAGATAATCTGTTGTTGGCTGTGGATTCTATAGTAAATTCTGTGACAGCGAATCCAAGAGGGAAGGTACAACTTGTAGTCTCCTGTTTACTCTTCTTACAAAACAAGCTGCAAGGCTATCGATTTGGAAAGGCAGCACTTTTAGGAATGAAAAGAGAGAGTGCACCTTACCTAGTTTATGTCAACCTGGGGTTGTCACCAACTGTCTTCAGCCCGGTAGTTTAATAAGATTAAAATACATGGATCATTTGTATAAATTACTGACAGCAGGTTCTTTGACAGCACAAACGTACTGTGTGTATTTTAAGGCCTCAGAAAACTGGCAAGAACTATGGGAAACTTGTCTCCCATGGCCAGGCTGCAATGATTTTTTGCTATGCAGAACTGTAGGGGCCAGCTTGTCTGGAAATGAAGCCCATTTGCAAAGAGACCTATCTACAGCAACTCTGCTTTGAAGACTGTGGCCTGGTCTTGGTTTCCACCACTGAACTGGTCTGCAGCACGTCTGTGTTTTACTCCTTGATGGAGCAGTGTTCTTTGCCACTTGCAGTCTGAAAATTTACACTGCTGGTCTTTTGGTTTGGGGTGTGTACATTTTATTTTGCTTTATTTGGCTTCTCTGCATCTTTTTGGCCCAGTCTTTTTTGCAGGGGAAGGGGAAGGGAGGGCAACAACTGTTTCTCCCTTCGGACTGCAGTGTTCTCTGTTGCCTTGCTCTAAGATCTGCGGAGAACAAAATGTGGCAACAGGTTTATGCCCAATCTTGTTAATCCTGTTCTTGTTTCTGGGGTGCTGTGTATGGAGGCAATGAGAACACTGGTACCTTCACCAACTACCTTTGCTGCCTTCTTTTTTAGGTTTATTGCAATTTTGAGAAGGGAGACAGAAGGAAAGGAATGGGGTTAACACGTGTCATTTACAAAGGGGATGATAACACAGAGGCACCCAGATGTTGGTTCTTTCGCAGTTACCCAACAACCCCAGAAACATGCCTGGCTTGTGAGATTAAAAAAAAACCTGCAAGTGACAGCTACATGTGTTCTGGGGAAAGAACAGACTATTTTCTAAGGGGTCCTCTGCAGTGCAGTGCAATAGTCTCAGACAACTGGGAGTTTGCCAAGGGATTCCCCGGTGCCTCTCAGGAGGCTGTGGGACCATCATCTAAAGAGGCGGCCAAGCATAAGGCCATTCCTCTGCAGTCACTTGTGTTTCACCAGCTGTATGGGAGTAATTTCCCTTGAACATCACTCTGCTTTTTTTTCACACGTTTTGTGGCAGATTTGATACTAACAAATATTTATGTTCCTATTTCTGATGTCAATGTTCCCTTTTCTGGTTTTCTTCATAACCCGTAATTCTTTTTGTTTCTTTTTGGCTTTCATATACTCAGTCTTTTAATCAAAACAGAAATAAACAGATTTATTCATTTTATGCTACTTTCATCATTTTAGGCTTCATTGATCTCAGCCTGTATGACCAAGTAAGACTCTTGGAGAGCTGCTGGATGGAGGTTTTAATGGTTGGTTTGATGTGGAGATCAATCGACCATCCTGGGAAACTAATTTTTGCACCAGACCTTGTGCTAGACAGGTAAGAGAAATAAACTTCTTGAGAATACTTCATGTTAATATGGTTGGAGGTGAGGTGAATGGTAAGAAGAGGAGGATTAAGTATGGGAGATGCTCTTAATAGTTTATCTAACAATATCCTTTACTTGTATTTCTAACAATAATGTCTTGAGGTTCCACATCCTTATATTCCATATCCGTAAGCCCCCCTTACAGGAATGCTAAGCATAAACAGTATTGTTGAACTTGCCAGTTCCTCAGTTCCTGTAGCACATGACAATGTGAAGTTCCTCAATTTTTTTTTTTCCACATCTTTTGTAGGTTTTGTTCCTTTTGATCTGGGTCTCTAGATGCTTAAACTAAACACATCAACACAATGTACTACATTGTCAATCAGTTTCTTACAGCTGATAGATTTTCTCCCTCTCCCCCTCAAAAAAAAGGCAGACATAGTGTCATGCCATATTTTAATTGTTTTAAGTGGCTTTTCTAGCTGTTTTTCTTCCTGCCCCTAGTGCAGATTTCATAAATAGCTACAATAATGAACTTTGAAGCACTAGTCAAAACAGAGTGAAAAAACACCTAGCTTGCTTTTTAATACTGAAAGTATTTTTTTCAAGCTAAAGAAGGGTGTTTGTAAGATTAAAAATTAGTTCTCCATAACACTATGTACCAGGAGGGAAGAATACCAATGAGTAAGGGTGATTTTCTACAGGACCTTAGAAGGATTTGACCTGGGCTTCACATTGGTAAAAAGTCAGGGAAACACTCTACTCTCTTGGGTAGGTGTAAAATGTCTCCTAACCTTTTAAAGCTGGGGAAATTCAGATCTGTACCAGTTCTGTGGCTTACGCTCAATAATAATCATTATAGATACAGAAAGAAGTAAGAGAAGTAAGAGAAATTGAATTTATAAAAGATATGAAATAAATTATTTGGTCATATAAAATTCAATGCAAGGACACGCTGTGTTGTTCAATGCAATGATAAGCAATTGCTGAAAATGTATGATTCATTTGGTTCCTCGGGAGCTAATGTGCTGAATAGAGTGAGCTTATTTGATGCATTCCTTCATCGCCACAAGACACAGCAGAGTGGGAGCTAGCAAGCATCTGGGCATGCTGTAATTTTATGGTTTTTTTCCTAAAGATAAGTGTATATGAAACTGGTCTGTAACTTGATTGTTTGTGTCTCAGCTAAACTTCAGATACATTGCCTACATAATCTTTTTAGGCAAATACTTCTCTAATGCTTCTGTCTCTGTTTTGAAATGGGCAGCTGCCTCTCCTTCTTCAAAGCTTAAAATCCTCTTTTGCTCTGAGGAACAAGGGAAACGGGGCAATATTCAGGCAGCTGCCTTTCTGCAGGCAGCACTTGCTGCGGCTGGTTAGCGTTGTCCGTCTGTGCCTGCCTCGCAGCCTGAAGGCTCAGTTCTTTAATTCTCCTGAACTGCTGTGCTTAAGTCTGTCTCGTCTTAAAGTTATGGAGAAAAAAAATCTCATATTACAGATAGTATAAGAAACATCCCTTTAAATACTGCTTAATTGCTTTTTTAATCCAGTACATACAAAAAAAGAGAAAAAAACAGAAAAGGAACAGTAATTTCAGTGGCTTGAAACTTGCTGCTGCTTCACTTTAAACCCATTGGAATGGTTTAGGATTGTTTGGGTTGTTTGTTTTTTTTTTTTCATATCAGAACATGGGACCATTTCTAATAAGCAGAATGGAGAAAGTTGCATTCAATAAACACTTGCAAACATAAAAATGACCAAACCAAAAAAACCCCAAATCTATTTACATTTAAATTTCTTCAAAGAAAAAGGTGCTGGGGATGGAGTTAAATGTTGGTTCAGTCTTTAAAAATGTCTTATTGTTCCAAGAAACTCACTTTAGGGAGTCTTTCTTATTCACCAAGTTGTGAGGCCTCCCTCGGGTACAAGAGGTGATGTCACTGGTTGTGGTATTAACTCCTAGTAAAACAATTCTGGAAAGTGCTTCATGGTGGTACCGTGCCCTGCACTACAGAGTTTCAAACTGATTATCCAGAATTATACTGGCTGTGAGGTTAAAGCCTCCTTCAGAAATACAGTCATACTTACCTGCAGTCAATCCTGCATGCACTTTAAAGAGAAA
The DNA here is from genome assembly GCA_013400335.1 of Eurystomus gularis. Classification (NCBI taxonomy): domain Eukaryota; kingdom Metazoa; phylum Chordata; class Aves; order Coraciiformes; family Coraciidae; genus Eurystomus; species Eurystomus gularis. The sequence continues at coordinate 116,788 of VZZY01025391.1, read as the reverse complement.
ATCGGTTTCTTGAAGGTGCTGACCTTTTATACCACTGTAATTTTCAATTTAGATTTCATGATAGAACCTCTTGAATATGCCCAAGGATAAGATGGAGGGTGCTTCTGCAGCCTTCTTTGTGCTTTGACTTTTATATGGCCGAGTCAGAGTTCTTTAATTCTACTTTTTCAGTAACATTTTAAATGTGTTTCCATAGGGACGAGGGGAAATGCGTAGAGGGAATTTTGGAGATTTTTGATATGCTCCTGGCCATGACCTCAAGATTCCGAGAGCTGAAACTGCAGCACAAGGAGTATCTGTGTGTAAAGGCAATGATCCTCCTCAATTCCAGTGAGTATGCAGTTGACTCTGACACTCACCGAACTGTACTTTTTATTTTGAGGGTGGCTGGGAAATTGGCCTCTAAAAATGACAGAAATACCAAATGAGATAAAGCTGTTGAAAGAGAACGTTAGGAAAGGACTTCTAACTCTCAGATTGTAAGGATTTTTGCTCAAGAAACTTCTGAGCTGTATCATTTGCTGGATTTAGAGTCTATGCCCTGTTGCAAGAACTGCATGAAAGACCCGAAGTCTGAAAGCTTCTCACAAGGTGGGGCTCAAGGCCCAGGCTGTGGGTATGTCCTCTTAAATGAGAATTTTTTCTGTGGATCCTGTGTAAATTTGCTGTATAGCTCTACAAACCTGTCCTTAATTCTTAATTCTGGTAAAACTAGTTACTCGACTGAGTGATGATTAATTGGCCTTAAATGATCCTCTTTAATGGTAACTAATTGGTGGAAATGATTGAAAGTACTCAACGGTTCTGCAAAATTAATTTCAGGACAGGAGCTTTGCTTTGCAGCCTTTTACACGAGGCAAACAGGAGTGCGTGTTTGCTAGTTTAGGGTAGTCTGCAGTAAAATAATTTTATTTCTCAGAGTAGCTTGTAATTAATGTTATAAAAAAAAAATATCCAACAACAGAATAACAGCTAACTGCTTACATCTCCTCTTTTCAGCAAGGAACTGCTACATAATCCTCAGCCCAGTACTGAAGGGGAATAGTTCAGCTGTTATCCCACTCTTTTATAAATAGAAACCATTATTTCAACAAACAACAAAAGTCATTCTTCTTTTCTTAAAAATCCCCACAACAACCAACCAGACCACCACAAAACCCCACCAAAACCCCATGTTAATCAGCCATATACTCTTCAAAGCCTCACCTCTCAAAAAATGTCTCCTTTCACCTCTCTCTGCTCTCCTTTCTTGTCAAAATTAACCTTTTTCTACTAATTTTAAAGTTGTCCTGGACCTCTGTGCTTCCCTAAGCATCTTTGGGAGGATTTTTTTTCCCTCCCAGATCTTTTCTGTTTTATTGATAATGTTATGAGCATTTCCAGACTTTTCTAGTGGTGATTTCTTCTCTTCCTTCTCTATAACCCTCATCATGCCCCTCCCCATTTTCTCACTGTAGGCAAGTGAGCTGTAGAGAGACCATGGCAGGCCGGGTCTATGAGCAGTGAGTGTCTGTCACCATGTTCTCTTTCCTCCCTAGGATATACTCGGACAAAAAAGGGTTTTTTTCAGCAAGAAAGGATTAGAGCAAGCATAGTGCTGTGATTCATAAGAGTCACTAAATTACAAGATAGAAAGTGATTCAAAGGAAAAAAACCCTGGAGGATGGGGAGCACATCCATTCTCTGGACTGAAGGGTCTATGTTCAACATCTTGTCTTGGGAGGATTTGGGAGAGTTACTCTGTTTACAAATGATGTGGCTGTCAAATTTTGGCAGACGAGTGTACGTCAGAGCTTGGTGTGGCACATGGAGCATCACTTGTACAGTCTTGAGTGGGGAGTCAGGAAATGTACCTTCTCTAATCCTGCTGAAATATTACATCAGAAGAAATCCACAGTCATAGCTTTTTTTTCTTCCACATGAGCAGGGAATATTTCTTTCTCTTCTCTGGTTAGGCATGTTTCCCTTGTCAGCAGAAGAACCTGAAAGCAACAGGAAACTGCATCACCTGCTTAATGCAGTCACAGATGCTCTGGTGTGGGTCATCGCAAAGAGCGGAATCCCCTTGCAGCAGCAGACAACTCGTCTGGCCAATTTGTTGATGCTTCTCTCTCATGTCAGACACGCAAGGTAAATTTTACAGAATGTGTGTAATGCGTAAGGCGCCAGTGTCTGTTTATTACAGCAGCAAAGCAAGGCTTGAACGCTGGAGCACTCCTGAGGGATTCCCAGTACTGCTCTTCACCTCTGTTAATTGTAAGGCTTTTCTTCCTAGCACAGCTAAACAAGCAAGAGAGTCAAGTGCTTGTTGTCACTCAAAAGCATTGTGTTGATATGAAAATGCTGTCTTAACATTAAACTGTTCATTATGTATCTATCTGAAATGTTTAACAACAATAACCCAAATTCAGCCTTTCAAAAAAACCCCTGCGCAGCCACCAAAACTCTTCTATCCAAAATAAGTCTCTTTCAAAAGTGATCTGCAATGTGAGCGTTGGTGGAGCAAAGTGTACTTTAGGTGCCACGTTTGCCCCAAGCCAAATTTGTTGTCTTTTATTCGGAACCACTTTTTTGTCAAGTGACTCATGCTACAACGATGCCACACTCCTGTTTTCCCCATGGGAAGCAGCTCCTCTGCTCCCTGCCAGTTCCTGGACCTCCTGGAGCTGCTTATCTTTGTTTGCAGTACAGCAGACTCAAACACTGGACCCTACAAACAGATGCTTTAATTTTCAGGCTGTTTGCCATTTTAAATTATTACCCAGAGACCAACTATTCATAAAGCTCTCTCACGTCTTGGCCTTGAACTGTGTGTCTAGGGAAGACTGTCCTGGGACTAGGCTGGGGCATGCAAGGGGGAGATGGGTGTATCAGACTTTGTGTAAGGACACAGGAAGAGGGACAGCAGCCTTTATAACAAGGGTCTTGGGAGCGAGTGGCAGCAGCAGGGACCTGACTGTGCTGTAAGGCAGCTTTTAACAGCCAGTTTGTGAACTGGGGGCTGAGTTTGAGAGCTGGCTCTACAGAAGCTACAGCATCAGCCAGACCTGAACCTGCCTCACAGCTCTGATGCACAGCCGTCACCTGGGCTGCCCACTGTGGTGTGACACCACATCACAGCATCGCAGGTCTTGTTCTGGCGTGGTGTGAAAAAACACTGTGAACCTTTGAAAAATTTTTATATTTTCTTATTAAAACGAGTTTTTATGCTGTGCCTGCCTCAGCCAAAGTCTGGAAGCTGCTCATTGTGACCTGTTTCCTTTATGTTGCTTAGCACTCTTCTGGAAATAATTGATGCTCTCAGCCTTGATTAACAAATGCTGCAGGACTCTAATGAGCTGAGTGTAGGAGGGGGGCTGCAATTTCTTCTTTGCCATTAATGTTTTCCTAACTCTTGAATTGTAGCAGAACCTCTTTTTTCTGGACGCATTGCCCCCTTCCCAGTCCAGTCTACCAGGCCAGCTACATGCTATTTGTCTGCTGCTATTTCCACTGTGATGAATTTGGTGTTGAGCCAGTGCACTTAGGTTTCAACCCCAAAACCTTGAGTGGATCTGAAGTATATGTATGTGCAACTGCAACGGCAATAGCTGTCTCCTGTTAGTCCAAATTGTGATACAGTCACAGTGCGTTCAAGCTAACAGTGTATCAGGAGGTGTTCAAGGCCAGGTTGGATGGGGCTTTGAGCAACCTGGTCTAGTGGGAGGTGTCCCTGCCATTGCAGGGGGGTTGGAACTAAATGATCTTTGAGGTTGCTTCCAACCCAAACCATTCTATGATTCTATGATCATTGTATCTTGCTGCATAACACAAAAAAAATTAGTTTTAAAGCCTGTAGCCATCTGCACGATCTGACACTGGACATGCAGAGAGGAAACAAACTGCTTGAAGTTAGACAGGGCAGTTTGGTCTTCCTACTAAACCAAGTAGGAGAGGCAGGTAGTTGCTAGAGCTCCACATTGTAAATTCCCCTTTTATATAAAGCTGCAGTGTGTGAGCCTCCTATGTTTAGAGCATCAAAGAGGTTTTCTTTTTTATTTCAATAGGGTTGGTACATCTGCGTGATTTTCTGAAGTCAGTTTGTGCAGCATAAAACAAATCTTGGTTCTCTAAATAGTAAAACGCTCAGCTTTAAAGTACTGGAATGTTGTTACTGTTGAAAGTAGTAAGTGATCTCAGGGACTACAGCAGCTAAATCCTCTTTAACTCCTAATAAAAAAAGGGCTTTTGAAGCCATCAGTGTGTTTTCCTTCTCTGCATTGTCGGACCCCGATAGCTGACTTATTTTCTGTTCTTCTTCACAGTAACAAGGGAATGGAGCATCTCCTCAGCATGAAGTGTAAAAATGTGGTGCCAGTGTATGACTTGCTGCTAGAAATGTTAAATGCGCACACTCTCCGAGGGCAAAGGAAGTCCCCGATCACACATCCCGAATTTGGCCCGTTAGAACCAATGGAGACTGGAGACAGTCTGCGAAATGGGGCAGCCCAGTAAGTCTGTTGAGACCTGGAAATGTGAAGCTTGTTCAAAGGTATGGGAAGATAGAAAACCACTGCAATGGGACTGCTGAAATGTGACCAAGTGCGAGTCCTCATCTCTTCTAGATTTGCACATGGTTGTCTCGGGAAAGGCTCGTGGGACACACACCGCTGTCTGTGTTTCCGATGTTGGAACAGCTGTGCTTTTATAGTGCCTTTTCTGAGACTCTTCAAAAGCACCTTATGAAATCAAGCCTCAGAACAGTACTGCGAGACAGGGAGTTCTGCCTCTCCTTTTCAGAGGCAGGTGAGCTGAGACAGAGATGAAGGGACTGGTTTAAGGTGACAGAAGAAGTCTGTGTCAGGGCTGGGCATGAGCACCTAGGTCTCCGTATCCCAGACCAAGGATTTTAAAGTGCTGATTAGACCATCTCCTCTTTGTGAAAGGTAGAGCAGCATCATTTGGGACAGATCCACTTATCTGTGCGTGCTGGTCCTTGGGGAATACCTGCTTTGCAGCTGATCTAGGTAAAGTGCCGAGATCTGTACAGTGTAAAGGATTTTCTTCTATTCTTAAATATGCAATGGCTGCAAGGGCCTTCATCTGAAGGCCACTCAGAGTAGCTTCTAGGGCCTGTTCAGAGCCTCTTCAGACATGCTAAACCAAGGTTAAGTTTGCATTTGGTGAGCCTGTTCTTAACGCTCACATTATTATCTGTGTATAATCCTTCAGTGCTTTAAACAATGACCAAACTGCCTGGCTGTTTCAGTCAATGCTGACCTTTGAAACGTGTTTTGTCTGTGAGATTAACATGTTGTTTTATATATTTATTAATGATGTTAAATCTATTATAATATTTAGGTACAAGAGGTTGCTCTGTGAATATTGACTGTTTGCATTTGTATATGATCTGCTAATCAGGGCTTCTGAAATCAGTGAGAAACAAACCATCTTCCCTCCCCTTTTGGCTCGCATGCGGAATTACGTCCTGCCCACGAGACCCCTCTTGCAGCTGCCTGCTCCCCTCGGGTTTGCTGCTTGCTTGTTTCCAAAGCGCATGGCACCTTATGCTGTGGTTTCCATATCTCGTATGGGATCCCTCCAAGAGCACGGGGATAATGGTTCTGGCACTGCCTTTGCTTTGCAAGCGTGAGGACTTGCTTGAGTTTCACTGATGCGGGTTTAAACACCCCTGTTGTGTTGACTCCTGCATGCATTTAAGCTGCTCTGAGGAAAAGAAAATCTAACGGAAATAACCTGGCCAATGACCTCAGCCAAGAGCAGGATGGCATCTTTCATTCTGGCAACTGCCAATATCGCATTTTGATGTGAGCTAGAATTGCAGTCACTCTAAATGGATGTGTTTAATACAGACATGTTCTGGGCATTTGGGGTGAAATTAAATTGGGATCACACCAAGTCTCTTTTGAGCCAGTAAGTCTTTTGGATTAGAGACTTTGGGTAGTGTGCCATTCGCATACTTTGGATGTTGGTCAAACCTCTGAGCTTGGTGTTTTTTAAAGCCAAGGACAATATTTTTTTACCAGAGGGGCATAAAGTGTTTTCAGTGAGTTACACAATCTGCTGTCTTGTTTTGATCTTGTACTGCACCAGATGCTGCTGATGGTCTAAATTTTTACTAGCTTTTTATTGTTTTAACAAACTGTAATACAGCAGTGCACTTCTAAATAAGTGTAATATTTACTACAAAAAGGGGAAAAAATGTGAGTACAGCCTGGAATTCATTGATACTTTTATTTTGAGGGATGTTTTGCTGTGAAACAGATGTTTCAGTGTTTCTGGGGCTTAATTACATTCTGGCCTCAGTGCCTGTTGTATTGGTCTCTGATTTTCCTTATCCTGTGTAATCTTTCTGTTTAATATAGTTTTCCAAAGAAGTGTTTAAGTGATTTGGTTTGTTTGTTTATTTTGCATTAGAAGTGCTGAATTTATGTGCAATCTTGAAACAAACCTCTTAAAAAGAACATGGAAAAGAGCTGGGTACAAATGGTAAAATTAAATTCTAAATGGAAATTTGCTCTGGACTGTGTGAAACGGCAATGCTGCAGATTTGTGCCACGTGTTATGATTCATGTATGCTGTTGCTAGCACAGTGCAAATAGGAAAATGATGTGATTTTAACAGGTATTTTTGTCTTGCTGAATATAATTTTATTAAAAGTTACTACTGGTGTTTTAAAATGGGCAAAAGCCAATAGCTGTTGACTCTCTGGTTTAATGTAGCTGTGTCCATATTTGGATAAGGAGAAGGTGCGCGTCTCTAGAAGAGCACGGTTTATAAACAGGGAGCTGTGCCTTGGTCTCTTGAGAGGTGTTGGGTTTATCGTGGCTATGTATCCCACAGACTCTCTCAGATACTGCATTCCTGGTGTGGAGCATGTCCGTGTCCCTGCCAGGCCTGAGCAGAGCTGTCACGCTGTGTTCCAGTTTAGATATTGGGGAGGGCTTTTCCAGTTTCAGCATGAATGAACTGAGTGCTGGGAGCTGCGAGGGCTGTGTGGCGGGGAGGAGAGCGAGGTTGGTTCACAGCTTTCCTTCGCTGCTCTGCTGCTGTACATCAGCTTCTGTTGCTGAGCCAGGAGCTGGCCAGAGGTGGCTGTTTATACTTGAAGAAATTATGCGAGACCTTTTCCACACCTCTGTCTCCTTGCAAATAATGCATTTTCAGTGCTGCCAGTCAGAGAGGAGAATACGGGGAAAAAGATGGGTTGGAACGTTCTCCCTTCAGATAGTGCCTGGAAGGCTGAGGCCCCCTGTAAAATGTGTAGCAAACTAAGGCAGGTAACACTTGAAGTTTTGGGGTTTTTTTCAATAAATATACATATTTCCACAAAAATGATGTTAATTTCTTACTAACTGAATGATAGATCTATACAAGGATCATTGTGATAAAAGGAGAGCATCCTTTTAAGTGCTAGAACATCTTCTTTTCCTCCTGATGTCCTCTGGAGTATGGAAGACATTTGCTGAATTCACATCATTGTGTGTAACCAAGCCTAAAATGCAGAGAGCCCCCAGAAAGTTGGCTCTTGGTCCTACGTGAGCTGTCACCAGTGATTAGCCTCTTCTGAGGTAAGGATTTTTATCTTGTTTGGAATTTATCATAGAATCATAGAATAATTTAGGTTGGGAGAGGATTAGGAGATTAGGTTAGGAGGCATGGCTGGGATCAGAAAGGCACATTGCTGCTGCTGCCACTGGGTGCTCTGATGGCTTTGGGCCCTGTGGAAAGCCAGCCTGAGCCTTTCCTATTAAGCTGGACCCAAATGATTTTTCAAAGCTGGTCCAGAGATCCTGCTTTTGTGCATCCAAGGTTGTTCCTTTGTCCAAATAATAGAAAATACTTGTGCACTGATGAAGCAGCTGCTCTTCCCTAGGATGTGCTTTAACCCATATATATTCCAAATGTGGTTATGATTAGAGGTCTACTTCGCTCTTAGCACAGTGAGCACATGGCAAAGACAGATGCCACTCACTCACTCCCCTGCCCTTCCCCACCAAGGTGAGTGCCCGTGGGAGGAGACACGTTGCTCTTGAGAGCTATGGTTAAAAACAAAATGTGGATTTGCATGGCGTTGTCTGAGTTGCCTTGGAGTGAGCACAGTCTCAGGGTCTGTCACAGGAATTACTGTTTTATATGGCTGAATGCTGATCATATATATTCAATATATCTCTCTCAATATATTCTGTCCAGTTTTTTGGATGGCAGAGTAGATTGTAACCCCCGTTCCTGGCTGCTGTGAGTGAGCACAGCCACAGACAGTCACCACCGCAGCAGCTGCTTTTTGTTTCAGCCCAGCTGTAGGCTGCACCATTTCTTCAGTGGTGCACGGTCCTGTGATCCTTCCATACACTGCAAGCTGGAAGTCATGGAAACACCTTTGCTATCGTCACCATTCATCTTGGAAAAAATCATTTGATGCTATTCATGTCTGGTGACATAATGAATTGGCAAAGCAGTTAAGGACGGGGCTGTCTGTTGTGCTGACCCAGTGCCTAAACAAATACTAAAGAGAGTGTTGTCAGTGGGAACATGAAAAGCAAGTGGACTTCTAAAATATGGAAAATAACTGTAAATTATATTCATTTTTTCACAGTGTTTTACTACTGAACTGAAGTGTGGTGAGTTAAATGGCACAGTGTTTCATAGCTAAGATTTTTACGATCAGGATTTTTTTAACTCTTCCCACCTTTACATGTAGGGTCACGTACCCTCCTCGTGCATTGCTGAATGCCAGCAATGCCAATTTAAGTGCATGAAGAAGACAAGATTGCTGGGCTGTAAAAAATGCAAACTCCTGCTGCTGCCTTGACAGATGAAACCTCCTTCACTCAACATAATGTCTTGTACTAAGGAGCTGGTGTAGCCACTAACAGAGCTTACTGCTCATTTCCTATGTCTGCTTTCCCCAGGATTCACTGTCCTGAATCCTATTTTTGAATGTGGATTTAATTTCAGTGCTTCACCATCACTGCAAGTTTGTAATGGAAATGGGTTTATGATTGAAAGTGCTGCCTTTTAAAGTACTTTGTGTTACACCAGTGTGAAGAAACCCACCACAACCCCTGCCTTTCCCTCTTCAGTTCTGGAAACTTAACAGTATTTGCCTAGTGATGTGCCTTTTGTTCAGGTGAAGATTGTCGTGGCTGAATAAACAGGTATCACAAACCTAAATTGATGTCTTTTTTGTTCCTTTATTTCCAGCAGCCGAGCTCAGCTGGTTTCACGAGCGTATCATGTGCGTGATCAGGGTGCCCGGGAGCGAGTGTCTCATCCTCACCTCCGCAGCCACGCCACAAGCTGTAGGTTGATTTACTGTCACAGGTACTCAAGGTCTCAAGATGTTTCCCAGCACCAAGTGACCACAGAAGATGCAGGTTGTGGCTCGGTAGTTCAGGGACCAGCATATTGAACTGGGGGTGGGAGGGGAAGTCATAATAAACAGAGTCCTCAGCTTCCCGTGCCAGCAGGATTGTGGCTGAGGGTTTTGGGTCTGGGGGAGGGAGAGCTGAAAAGAGATTGAGGCCTCATGTCCTCGTGGAAGAAATAAGACTTCATTTCCAAACCAGTTTTGGCCAAGTTGTACTGCTACATACAACGCATGTGCAAAAGCACACGAGTCCTGGCTATTGCTATATGTACCCTGGCTTTTTTGAGGCAGGCTTCAGTGTCAGCCTCCAGTGCAGTGGTTACAAGCAACTACAAGTAAAACGATTTAAAATAGGTTTGGGGGAAAGTGTATTTGAGTTTGTTTCACAGACATTTTTTGGTGACCTCTTAAGATAATTTCATGGAAGCTCCTCATTTCAGAGATTACATCAGCTCCACAATTTGATAGAACTGTACGAAATGAAAGGAAATTGCAGGCTGTGCAATTTTCTTGAGACCTTTCACCATTGCTCAAATTCTTTTCCCCCGTATAGGTCCTTTACAGGCAGAAGAACTGAATCTCATGTCAGCAGCTGCCTCTCAGCTCTTGGCAGAAAGGTTTGCACGGGCATTTGTGAGACCCTGGCAATGAAGTAATGGGTGGAGTTGGCTGACTTCTGCTGAGGCAGAAACTTCACTGCGCTCCATCTGAAAGGAATTGCTTTCGAAATACAGAAAAGTGGTGGCAGAGGGAGAGAGGAGAGCAGGTGTGTGTCTGTGTGCGGGGAGGATCCATCCTTTATCCCTGGACACAGCACTCCTGGGCGAGCTGCTGCGGTGCCATGGGCAGCTGGAGCACACGCCGGGCTCCCCCGAGCCAGGCTGGCTGAGTGGCTGCGGGCGCGCAGCTGGGACAGCAGCCAGGCCTGGCAGCGCTGCCCGAGCCCTGGGGCTTGAGGAGCCTGGAGCCCCACACCGCTACTGGGGACTGGGGTAGTGTCCCGGCTCAGAAACTCCCTTCCAGGGTGGGGAAATGGTTCAGCATTTGGAACTACTGATAAGCACTGGTTGGTTCAGACTTTGTATTCTTCCTCCCGGGACGGACCGTGAGTTGCAGAGGAAAGGATCTGTGCCCCTGAACACAGGCTCGGCCTGTGCGTGTCCATCTCTTGCTCTGACAAGCGAGGGGGGCTTCGCTTCGTCTGACCCTGCTGCACTAGCAGGAGATAAGCTGATGTGCACAGGAGCGCAAGGGCCAGCGCTGGTGGAACCTACGGCTGGTTGTCCCCCACCAGACACAGCGATAGTCCCTGCAGACATTGGCAAAAGTTTAATGACCATACCCAAACTGCAACAGAGGAGCGAGGGCAAGGCTGACTGTACACTGTGGTTGTCTAGCCCTTGCCCAAACGTCAATTTCATTTTAATGATGAAGCTTATAAAAATGCCCCATTTTCTCCCAAGATACTGTACACTATTTAGCAGGTTAAAAACTGAAAAAAAAAAATCTTTCATTAAAAAAACCATTACATTATTTGTATACATCAGCAATCATCTACACAATCATGTTCATCTAGAAAATATGTGCATTATAAACCATTTCCATGCAAAGCAACAAATTCTTTTTTCAGAGGTGGCCTACAAAGACAGCCCCGCAGTCCTGACCACTCAAATACCAAATGTAAAACAAAACAAATGTGCATCCTTTTATTGAACATGCTAGATGAATAAAATACAACAAGAAAGAGGCAAAAAGATGCAGATTGTTTCTGTTTCCACCAAGTGACCACGGTACCAAAAGACACAGGTAACATGAAGTGTGTGCAGTAACCATCTGAGGCCAGGCTCCTCTACAAGTGTGCGTTTGTCTAGTTGGGCTGCCGTGTTTAAGATCACTGTGACGTAGTTTCTGCATCTAACAGCTCTGTTTTCAATCACCTCGTAAGCTTGAGAGAACTGCCCCTACAAAATAGCATCTATTGCATCAAAGTATAAAGTGTGTTGCTTACAGTTTAAAAATCTATAGAAAAAGTTTTGTCTTCCGTACAAAAATGCTGAAATTCTGTCAAGATATACATTTTAAGATGTGAAATTTAACACATTCCCTGCGACGGGGAAAGGAGACTATAAACGTGAGGCGTATTTCGCTGCAGCAGCAACGTGCGCAGCGGCGTGTAGGGTGCGAGGGCTGCAGTGGCTGGTGAGGGAACTAACACGGTACTAGAGTTTCTGTACTTAACTATGCAACGTCCCTGCTTGACTGATGCCAGCAGCATGAAGAGAGCACCGCAGAGAGAGTGGTTTGGTGTAACCGAAGATTCACGGGCCGCGCTCTAAGTCGGTGGAGGCCCGTTGGTGTATCGCAGCATGGGGTGGAAGGAACGGGCGAAGTTGTTTGCCTGGGTGCAGCTGTAGTCTTCCTCAGAAGATGGAATCATGCAAACCAGAAGTAAAAGCAGTAGAAAGAACAACTGTAGAGGTAAAGCTGCTTGTAACACACGGTAAAAGAAGGAGGGAGACCGAGGCTGTGGATGGCTTTCAACTCTGAAAAGGAGGGGGGGTGGGGTGGAACAGAGAGAAAAATAAATTAAAAAAACCGGCACTTTAGTGTTTGCATTGAACAGGTTGTTTTAGCTCCCTCTCTAGGGTTCACAGTTCCTGTCCAGGGTGCAGGGCTCAGTATCTACAGCACCGCACGTGGAACTCTAACACTGAAAGCCTGCTCAGTGGGAAGGCAGCTGCTGGTTTGGGTTTCCTGTCCTTGCTACTGAAGAAGAAACTTTTACTTGTAATAGCTTAGATCAGTGCGGTTTTACCCTATTTTTTTGCAGTCTAAAGGAAAGCCACCATTCAGAGTGACCAGGCTCTCCTCCTCATCGGCACTGCTGAGATCTGTCCTTTGAACAGGCCCTAATGGGGGTGAAGCTCTCCCTTGGCCCTTCATGGCCTGTTTGTTTGTAAGAACTGGCTCTAAGCTGCAAGTTTCTTTTTCCACGTATGCTGGTGGAATTAAAGGAAGATTTAAAAACTAAAATATTCACCCATTTGGCTCAAACAATATTTTCTCAAGGGTAAAGACAAGCCCAGGCAGCACACCAGTGCAGAGGTCTAGCAACAGGAGTGCTAAAGGAAACCATTCACCAAGGTGCAGACCAGAGCTGGTAGGCAGAGGAGACACTACAGGCAGGCAGAAACTGCTTCTGCCTGGATGTCAACCTACGAGGAACAGCTGCCCAGGTTCCTGCTGGCACTTGGCTCGCCTCTGCCGTTTTCACAACCGCTCAAGAGATTGTGCAAATATAAAATAATACCTTGTGCTGCTGCTGTCTCTGCCACGTGCAGCTCTCCTTATGGATACCTGTTGAGAGAAACAGCCTTTTAGTATCCAAGTTTCAGCAGTGACAAGGAATTTCTCTCTCTCAAAAAAAGACAGTTGTAGACGTTAAAGTCCTATTGTAAATTCTATGCATCTAAAAGGCAAAATAATTACATCGGAGGAACTTTCAGGCTAAATATGTCAAAATATGCTATATGCTGACAGCAAAATACTGGAAAAAAATACTTGCCTTCTTCGCAGCAGGGCTGGATTCTGCTGTGACTGGGTTATAGACTGCTGAGTCCAAGTCGTCCGGAACTAGCAGTAAGGTTCTGGTATCCTACAAGGTAACCACACCTTCGTCTTTAAAAATGCATGTTCAGAACTCACAGCAGAATAAGTGCATCTGTCATTGCCTCGCTGTAGGTGCACAGCCCACTGGCTCGTTAGAGGTGCGTAAGCAGTGGTAAACAGATGCTCCAGTTCTCCAGCATAAAGAAATGTTTTACTACACACAGCCCGAAGAAATGACGACGGAACAGGTGCACACAGGTATTAACTTGAAAATATCTCTGACAGCTGAGGATAAGCAATGTCTTGCTCTGAACTACAACTCCCATGTGTTTGTTATCCACTTTTTGCCTGGTACTTGGTACAGATCAAAGGAAAGTTCAGGTTGGAAGGGACCTCAGGAAGTTCACCTAGTCCAACCTCCTGCTCAAAGGAAGGTCTGCTCTGAAACCAGACCAAAAGCCTCACTCAAAGCTTCATCATGTCTGCTCTTCAAACCCCTCAAGGATGGAGACTGCACAAGCTCTAGGGCCAATCTGTTTCAATTCTGTACTAGCCTCATGGTGCCAAGGTTTTTTCTGCAGCCAGAGCTGCTCTTTTTTCAGGTTATGAAGGTGGAAGTTTTAAGTCAGACTTATTTCTAAATACCTTTTGCTTCACTCTTAGTATGTTACTACTTTTCAGAAAGAAAGATCCAGGAACAAGTATTTAAGCTCCGACTCACCAGATTTCCTTGTATTGCTTTTAAGTCATGGGAAACTTGTTCAAGAAGCTGTTTCAGTTTGCTTCCAATTACATGGACCTTCTCATCAGCTTCAATGTAATCACCACCAGATTTCAGCAGCAGGTGAGCAGTGAGCTCTTGAAGGGAGTTCACTTTCAGCTGTTGTTCCAGCAGCTCTTTCTCCAGTTGCTTGGAACAAACAAACAAACAAACAAAACACAGTGCAACAGAGCGTTACTCTCAACTTTGAGGATGTTCTCATGAAAGGAGGAACTCTGGGAGGCTTTAAAGAACAACTCAACCTGCCTGAGAATCCACAATACACAGGAATGGCTGTTACAGCTACAGATGAAATCACAATCTCTTGAAGAGACTTGGCTGTACCTGCTTGAACGACCATTTAGAAAGAGTTCTAGCAGAAATTAATCCATATGGAGAAGACATTAGAGCTTGGGAATGGGCAGTCTTCCTCCAGTGTAAATACTGTTCATAAGGAACTTAATTACGATATGTAATACTAATTTAAAAAAAAAAAGCCTCATATAGAGAAACTCTGAGTCCATTTCAGAAACCAGCCACTTCCCTGAATGCAGCAGGTTCAAGGACAGGCTGCAGACATCCTGAGAGATAAACACATTGCTCTTCATTCTGTGGTGAGAGCGACTGACTCCCTGGGAGAGCTGAGGTGCTACACTCACCATTAGCTCCTTCTGGCATTCCAGTATTGTACCGAGGTCAGCATTTGGATCTGTGATTTGGGCTTCATTCCTTCGGCGATCAGCAGCGTCTAACCACAGGATTAGTTTTTGGCTCTGATCATGGAAGTCCTAGAGAAACAGCAGATGTGCATGTAAGTGAAAAAACACGTTGGCAGTGCTTTCACCTGCTTTTGCCTACAAACAGAATGACCAGCTCAGATGAGACAGAGCCAACAACAAATTCATAATTAGTAAGGCTACAGCAACCCAGTTAAGCTATTCCAGCTGAAAGACATTTACCAAATCCTTTAAACCCAACTGAGTCAGGTCTATAAGAAAATCAAGTGTGTTGGATTCTGTGCAAGTGTAGGAATCACACCTCTGCCCTCTCCCCTTATCTACCCCTCAGCAGCAGCCCAAGAGCAGTTTTCTCTCACAGGCTGCCTGTGGTACGCACCTGGCAATGCAGTAGGGCTTGTTGCAAACCTTTCCTCCAGTTGTCCAGCGCACGAGTTGCTTTCTCCCAGTGCAAGTTCACCTTCCGAAGCCGGTTCTGAAGCTCTTTGAACTCTGTGCTATCAGCTTTCTGGAATTCTTTGCTGCTCAGGTTGACAGAAAGCACCACTGCCTTGTAGTTCTCAAATGCTTTCAGCATGTCCTGGTAGGAAAAGAGGATTAGGAGCGTCTATGAATGACGAAAAACATGTTATTTACAATAATACTATGCCCTCAAAAGTACAACAGGTACTGTGAAAAACTCTTTATTAAAGCCCAAAACTTCACTTTGAAGAGAACAATCCTGGTTGGGCTTGTGCTTCTCCCTAAGTCACAGGCTTTATTGACTTAATCCACAGCTGCCCGTCATTCCTCTGAGCTCTCTTTCCCTGACATTTGGACAAATTTTGCCATAGGTCACCACATGGTGTTTCCTCTTGATTTATAAAGGTTTGGCCGCCTCAGAATCCTAGAATAATGCTCAACAGGACATCTGGAGCTCTGTACTCCATCCTCCTGCTCCAAGTAGGGCCAACTTCCAACTCAGAGCAGGCTGCTCAGGGCCTCATCCAGTCAAATTTTGAGTATCCTGCAGGACGGAGATTCCCCGGTCCCCTCTGGGCCCTCGTTCGATCCACACCAGGCCACCCTGTGCTGAGAAATTATTTTCCTTCTCACTGTCAGCCCATTTCTCTGACTTGTCAAGGTCCCCCCACATGCCAGCCCTGCCCACTTTTCTCCCTTAAAACTGCAGGGGGAAATAACACAGAATTTGTGAAGTCATGGCTGGTGCCCCTTATGTTGAGAGAGAGCCTGTAGTTCTGAAGGCTGTTTTGGAAAAGAAAAAAAAAAAAGCAAAACCATCCTTCATGCCCTCAGGAGGTTTACAGTTTGAATCAAGGGTACTCATTCTTCTTCAAGTTGTGGGCTATTGCAGCAGAAAAGAAAGAGCTGCAGGATGAGTCCTGCAATCAGCACAGCTCAGATTGCTTTTCTCAGCAGCCTTTGTAACTGAGAGGCTCCATCTGTATATTCTCAAGATCTGTGTCCCACTTGTTGAAAGCTGCTGGTCTAAATTAATTTCACCCAACAAAGAACCCTGTCTCCCTCCTTCAAACAACCAAGTTCTTTCAATATCAGACGATACAAACGCTCCACCGCCGACTTCTGCACACCAGTAAGCCAGTCCACAGCCAGACTGGCTTTATCCTCATCCAGGGCAACTGGGATGTCCTGACATCTCATGAAATTCACATCTTGGAGCATGCTGGCTCTTTTAGATATCCACAGAAAGCCAAACTGTCCGCCAAACTGTCTGACAAGCGGATTCCCAGCCAGCCAGACTCCTCTTAAGAAAATGCAGAAGAGAGAAGGAGAAGTGAAGCCCTTGGAAACCCAACTCCAGCCTGAAGGGAAGCATTTCCGTCCCCTCTTGAGGCATCACCAGACCTTTCCTAGCACTTGGTGCCTAAGCTGTACTGGCTGATGGAATCCATCTGGTTTTTACTGGAGTCACACACAAAGGCAGAGTCATTCTCCCCGGCCTAGTGACTACTCAAGGATGTGTAGGCTTAAGCAACAGCGTAGCTCCTCTGTGGCCTATGCACACCGTTATTAGAGTTCATGCTGCCGACAGATCCCAGGAGCACCAGACACTGATAAAGAGCATCAGAATCTTGCAACTCTAGTTCTCAGAATGCCAGAACTTACCTTCAGTTTCCTGAGCCTTTCTTCCAATGCCTGCACGCTGGTTGGAGCTTTCACTTTTTGCAGCTCTTCCAGCTCTGCCTGAGTTCTATCAAGCCAAGCAGAGATGTCGCTGAGATCTGAGTTCAGCTGCTGCCACTGTTGCAATTTCTGTTTCATCCTGAGTTTATTTCTGAGGTCTTGAGCTTGGATGAGCTCCCACCTATCAATAATGCCTACAATTGATAGAACAACAAATGCTTAGCTCTTCAGTAAGGTGAAGAAGACATAGAAGAGATGCAAGCAGTTTTATGAGTACACTATACTCCCATCTACTCAACAAGGCTAAAGAATTGCTACCATGTACTCCTGTTCTACAGACACATTTTTTCTGGAGATTCTGTGGTCTCTAAGTTTCATATTACTGGTCAAGTTATCCACATAGTCATGCTACTCGGGCTCTTGATGACATTAATCGATGATGTTTTAATTCACTTGGAACAACAGAGCAGTTCTAAGGAGGCAGAATTCAAGGAGCCCAGTTTGTGACCAAACCTCAGCAAGGAGCAAAGTATGATCCAGCAGTTAGGACGTGGCTTCATGTTTCATCAGTTCATTGCTAAGGGAGATGCTGATGCCACCTGCACGATCACTAACCCTATTTCTGGAGGCACATCTAAGGCCTTCTCAGAGGTTTTGCTACTCATTCCATAGGAGGACTGAACCTGTGAGACACAAACTAAGGAAGCTGCTGCACAGAGCTGCAGTCTTCTTTTTTATCTCTTGATTGGCCTTTGTGATGGCAGCACAGATGTGTTATTACAATCTCAAGCACCTGACATCAGGAATGAGGTCCTAAAAAGTTGAGCGAAGCAGCTTGTTGGCCTGTTTGGAAGAAAGGACCACAGAGGAGACAGTGAAGAACAGAATACATTACCAGCTCTGACAAAACATTTCTGGAAATGGGACCTGCAGCATCTTGTTACATGGAGTACCAATAACTGAGAGAACAAACTACAGCAACCTTATTTGAGACAGAGAGACACACTTCCTTGGTTTGCAATCTTGGGTTAAAAGTCTTTGAAGTATTTGGCATCACACAAATGTGAGATTGTTCCCATTTGTTCCAGCCAGCAAAGAGACAAAAGAGTGTTAGGGATGAAAATCTCAATTCTGGCAGAACATGTCAAAGCTCAGGACAGCAAGCGCAGGTTGGACAGTACCAAGGGAGAAGGCAGCTCAGCAACTCTTAGCAAAAGACATTTATTTCCAGGGCAGCGGTTTCCTTCTCTTTTGTTCCCAAGGCCAGTGCTCTGCCTTCGTGCCAGCTCTGCTTTGTCTGCCCCAGAGTCGCAGGACAAACACCACAGCACTAACCACATCTCACGCTCTGTACCTGGCTGGTGCTCTGCAGCTGCCATGTTGACAAGCTCTTGGTCGTCTTGGGGTTCTTCATCACTCATGTTGGCAGACGTCATTTTCTCCTTGTTCAGGCTGCTGCTGCTGGCAGAGCTGAGCTGCTTCACCTGGAATGGCATTGTGGGAAGTCAGCACTGCAGGTTAACAAGCTGTCAAAGGTCAAACCTCCTTTGTGTTACTTTGGGGTGGCTGGGCTGCTGCTGAGCTCTTGCATGTCACAGTGAGCATTGGGCTTCCGCAGCTCTGCTCGTGGCTTATACTGGCTCTCTGTGCCTCCTCAGTAAACACACACCACAGTGACGCTAATTAGTACAAGACTGGACATGGCAAATTAATTGCTTTTGCACTACATGTACCAGACAATGCACGCTTGTTGACGCTCTTTGGTGGATTCTGGGTCTTGCCAATAATGACTCCAGGGCTCTGCGACTGGATTAAGGGTGACAAAAGCAGCCAGATACCAGTGCCATCTTGTGCCTGGAAGAGTGCTGACAGCTGGTCCAGCTCCACTGAGCCTGGCAGCTGCTGGCAAAGCCATGGCTGGCAACCAGCCACCGAGGCTGGGGCACCAACAAACAACAGCCATTTTGGCAGGTTTCTTAGTGCGCAGAAGCAGATTAAGTGGCGGCGAGCATACCAGAAAAGGACCTTTCAAATTGGTCCTCTTAGGAAAGAGAGATACGCAGTAAGTATCAAGGGAGGGTATTTACACTCTCTCCTTGGAGGGGGTTTAAACTCTCCTAGACCTGTTCTATGGCCGCAGAGCAAGTAAGTTCCTCCAGATACTGACTCTGATCCGGAGCCTAAAGTGATAGTTCTGAATTGCTTTAAAGTAGCTTTTCTAGTGAGGCGATAGACGCTTTCAGTGGTTACCTGAGCCACCAGAAAGAATGCCTATGTTCGCATAAAGGGATAATTTTCCCCCATAACTGATCTCTTTCTTGGTGCTGAAGGGGGAAGAGAGGATGGAGATACAGAGGAACAATAGAAAGCCTGTGTAGTACAAGTTCAGTGCCCACAAAGCCTCTAACTCACATGGCCTGGCTTATAGGGAGTACTTGTCTCTGGGCCAGACAACACATTTCCAACCATCTCTGCCTGGTTGTATCGGCGCTTTCTGCAGACAGGGCTATCTGGAGAATGCCAAGGATGAGCTTCTGAAACAGACTTTCCTGAAACAATAAAACCAAAACCAGATCGTGAGTGCAAAGTCCCATCTCTACAAGGAAGCTGTTGCTTTGTAGTAAGTTAGGAAGCGCTCTGAATAAAATGGCATCCGGTTATGGCATAAAAATGACAGTTCTGCAGCTTTCCTTGCAAAGCATGCACATTTGCAAAACATCAACGGTGTTTCAAAGGGAATGAGATGAGAGCCATGCAGTTACAGGACATTCTGTTTTCTTCTGGAAAATGCTCGAATGCAGGGAGGAGTATTCCACCAAGAAAAGAAAGAGGCTGCGCTGTGGTTTTGGGAAGTTTGCATCCCAACAGTATCAGACATCTGCACTGCACTGCAGCAGGGACAAGAAGAGACATGTCCTGATTTGGAGAACATCTGTTCGGGATGGAACAGACGGGACACACATGGTTCCATCATGCAGAACACACACAAGTACTTGCAGAGTTGGAACGATTGCCTTCAGTGGTTATGCAGTCAAAATTGGAAACAACAACAAAGTGATACTCCCAGAGCAAACCACCAAGAAAGTAGCAAAAGACTTGGGGTCAATACAATGAAATGCACATTAACCACCTTGGCATTTACCAGGCAAAATCTAAATGCTCTGCTCTTGGCTGCATTGTAATGTACATGTGAATACTGCAGCGTAAGAACACCATGACAGGATGAGACATGGTGTCCACACAAGGCAGGAAGCCAGACGTTACATATGAGAGAGGTTGAGGAATACAGCGTGCAGCACAGGGAGATCGCCATGTTCAGACACATGCACTAGCAGGTGCCTACCAGAAGATGCTTTCAAAGTTTTTGTGGTCATTTTAAGATATGCCTCAGGATTTTCAGTGATTTCTACATCTGAAAAAAGAATAATGTCATTGTCCTCACTACTCACTCTTCTCCAGCTATGAAAAACAACTGAAACAAGGAGGGAACAAAGTAAGCTCTTGGCCCTGTTTTCACAAAACATTCTGAAAAAGTAAGGTTTCAAGAACCTTAGGTTTCCAGAAAGATAAACTTGGTTTATTCAACACCGCTCCCTTCAACAAGACACCTAAGAGATGACACTGCTCATATCTATTCATGGAGCTTGAACACCAGCAGGCACGTGGGAGCAAGAGCTCAGTCCCCCTCCCTTCCCACACAGGGACAAGCTGCAGTTGTCCAGGTCAAAACAAACAGCTGGCAGTTGGTTCTCACCTGACAGAGCACTGTAGTATGTTGCTTCATCTTCGTCTTCGTGAGAGGAAGAACCTCCCACATCACCTGTGTGATCCCACTCGAGCGGGATGGAGTCGACACTGACAGGGGTTTCACAGCCTGATCTTTCATGACCTTGAGTGGGGGGCATAAGGTGGCAAAGGGACTGTGGTGAAGAGGGTCCCTCACCGATGGCCTTCTTATGCCAGGGATCATTCTGGATTTCTCTAGAGTCTTCTGGGTCTGTCTCATTTTCAGAAGTCTCTTTTTCATCATCCAAGCCCTAGAAAGAAATAAAAATTACTGCATGTTGATAGATGGACAATAGAGCTACACTGCGTTAATGAGCTAATGACTGAGCCCCACAGTACTACTGGGGGCTGTTCTGCAGTCAGCTGCGGTGAGCAAAGACCACGTGCCTACAATTGAAAGGGAAGCAGCATTTTTGCCAAAACAATCCTCACACAGGCAGCTACCTCTCCTCTTTCAAGACACTCAACACCACGGTCACATCTCTTTCTAGTCTGCAGGGAGGGCTGCCCAGTTCCACATGGGCCGCACAGGTCAGCAATGAAATGCTGCTCAGGCAGGGGCAAACAGCTACTCAGAGACGTTATGTCCTCTGCCTGGCTTTCCAATAGATGTTCTTTCTTTTTGAGCCAAAGCAAACGGAGAATCATCTAAGAGTTGTCAGTGAAAGGCAAAGAGCATGCTGTTACCCATGCAGGGCTCTCACAAGAAAGTCGACAGTTAGAGCCTCACAAACAAATCATAGAATCATAGAATGTTTCAGGCTGGAAGGGACCTCTAGAGGTCATCTAGTCCAACCTCCCTACACAAGTAGGGACATCTACCTAGGTCAGGTTGCTCAGAGCCTCATCAAGCCTGACCTTGAATGACTCCAGGGATGGGGCCTCCACCACCTCTCTGGGCAGCCTGTTCCAGTGCTCAATGATTCTCATGTTAAAGAATTTTTTTCTAATATCCAGCCTAAATCTATATTTTCCTAGCTTAAAACCATTACTCCTTGTGCTATCACTACAAACCCTTGTGAATAGACCTTCCCCTGCCTTCCTGTAGGCCCCCTTCAGGTACTGGAAGGTCAGTATAAGGTCCCCCCGGAGCCTTCTCTTCTCCAGGCTGAACAGCCCCAACTCCCTCAGCCTGTCTTCATATGAGAGATGCTCCATTCCCCTGATCATTTTGGTGGCTCTCCTCTGGACACGCTCCAATACATCCACATCTTTCTTGTGCTGGGGGCTCCAGAACTGGACGCAATACTCCAGGTGAGGTCTCACCAGGGCAGAGTAGAGGGGCAGAATCACCTCTCTTGATCTGCTGGCCACAGTTCTCTTGATGCAGCCCAGGATGGGATTGGCCTTCTGGGCTGCAACTGCACACTGGTGGCTCATATCCAGTTTTTCATCCACCAGCACTCCCAAGTCCCTCTCCACAGGGCTGCTCTCCAGTATGTCCTCTCCCAGCCTATACTGATAATGCTGGTTGCCCCGGCCCAGGTGCAGGACCCTGCACTTGGCCTTGTTGAACCTCATAAGGTTCATCTGGGCCCACCTTTCCAGCCTGTCCAGGTCCCTCTGGATGGCATCCCGTCCCTCAGGCGTATCAACTGCACCCCCCAGCTTGTATCATCCGCAAACTTGCTGAGGGTGCCCTCAATGCCACTGTCAATATCATTAATGAACATATTAAACAACACTGGTCCCAGCACAGACCCCTGGGGGACACCAATCGTCACCTTCCTCCATCTGGACATAATATCGATAAGGAGATATTCTGAGCATGTTATTGAAATTAAAGAAAACAAAGTGCTATTTAGCTTTTGAAGCCCTCAAACCGCTACTATCTAAATATTAACCCTGTGAATCACTTCCACACTATTATCCCAATTCTGCAGATGGAGTCCTAACAGGAGAGGCATGTGGAGACAAGACTGGCAACAAAGATTTGGCAAAGGTGGCACAACGACTGAGGAGCTCCTGACCCCTTAGAGCTCAACCCACTCAGTCAGGCTGCTGGGGATAAGCCAAGAGCATTGCAGTTCAAACACCACAATCTTGCCAAAGCATCAAAGCAACTGTTGCTTCTTACAGGGTGCCTCGAAGTGAGTCTCTGATGGAACCGAGCAACCCGCCCAAACACTTCCTGACAGTATCGATGAAGTTCTTCCAATTCGTCTTCAATCAGGGTAGCATCCAAAGGCTCGCTCTTCTGAATCAACTGCTCCCCAAAAACAATGAGCTGATCAATCTTATTGGTGTTTAGTGTGATTTCCTGCTGGAAACCCTATTTGGAACACAGAAAAAAAAGAATTACTTCTGCAATGCCCCTTTCTAGCCTAAGGTTTGTCCTTTCCTTGCTCACTGCAGTGAAAGAAAAGCAGCGACAGACATTGTTGTGCAATTTCATTTGGCAAGTATCTTTGCTACTCTAGGAAGCCCAGAGGTTTGTTTCATTAGCAGGGTTGCGGTTCCAAATGAAGCGGCATTTTCCACCCTCGTGTACACCAGTATGACTGCAGAGTCCTGAGCCTGCAGGGGATCACGATGTGAGAGTTCCGCTCATCAGAGTTTATCTTTCTGTCGGGTACACACCAGCTTTCTCTCAGTAGCAAAGTCTTTGTTTGGCTGCTTGAGCCTCCAGCCTGTGCATCAGCAAATGGACAGCCCAGACAATTAACAGTGCAGGGAGAAGGGAGAAATGAGCACACAAGCGGGTAGCAAAGAACGAGTGTGTTCTTTAGAATCCCTGCACACACCTGCTGTCTCATTTCTGTTAGAAAGTCCCGGCTACAAACAATGTACTCAGATGAAGAGATCCTACCTTCATGCCAATTCAAAAAACATTCTCACCAGAAAAAAACACCGGAATTTAGGAAAGTAGCTTTTACTGCTAACCCGCACGTGCTCCTTTCCAGGTCAGGTATCACTGACGCTCAGTGTTAGGAGAAAGCGGCAGGATAGAACTGAGCTTGAACACTACTCTGAATTTAAATACTGTACAGTTTAATCTTGCTTCAGAGGATAAATCTTAACTATTTACTGGTTTCTTAAAACAAATAGAGCCCTACAGAGATCCGTTGGCTATTGTGAAGTTCCAGAAAAGTCAATGATGCTGTCAAGAAAGGCAAGCCAATAGGATCAGCTGCACTGTATCAAACAACTGCTTTACAAGAATACGTACATTTAACTGGCGCATTTTGTCATCAAAGTTACTTTTTGAGAAGTGCTCCACGTTTGTCAGCTGGAGGTCCATTTCTGTGAGCCAAACGAGGATGCTTTCCCTCGTCCCTTCAAACTCATCTCTCTGATTGGTGAAGTGCTGGGTAGGAAGAAAGGAGTCAGCATTACAAGACTTCAACTACTAGGAAGGATACTCACAGGAGCCCTCTGAAAAGGGTTTTGCTTCAAACTGCTGTTCACTGTTAAAGCCTTGTAGGGGAATCCTAACTTAGCATGAGCAGAGCAGCGCTGGAAACTCCAAACTGTATCTGCACCGGGGCCCCTTTGTCTCTCTGCCTCTTATTTATGGAGGGGTGCAAGTGCATATCCACCCATGACAAGACTGGACAAGAGGACAGTGGGATAGGAGCACCAAGGCCTTCCAAAATTTGCACCTGTTCTTCCCTTACGCTTCTTCAACTACCAAGAACCCATCTACCAAGGACATGTTTATGCCAGGTATTGGTGACCTCTCCAGAGCTGCTCTCCTACACTGGTAACTCCAGACAAACCAACGCAAGATGGCTGCTCCAGTAGGTGTTTTGCCCTGCAGTAATTCCTACAGAAGCCTGCAAGTGCTCCTCACTCTCTCACCCCACCGTGCTATTACCTTGAGTCTCCTCAAAATGGCAGCAACTCGTTTCTGGAGATTATCCCAACGCTGGTTGCCTTCATGTACCATCTGCTTCAACTTGCTGGCCGAGTCAGTGCGGTTCTCGCGGGCGAGGCGCCTGTACTGCTTATTGATCAGCTCCAACTGAGTGAGTCGTTCGTGAATTTGCCGTTGGAATGCCTGCAAGGCAAATCAAGGAACTCAGTTCCCTTGCCAAGAAGAGAAAGGATCCGGATGGTACTATTCATCAAGAGAGATGATCACAGAATCACAGAATGGTTTGGGTTGGCAGGGACCTCTAGGATCATCTAGTTCCAACCCCCCTGCCATGGGCAGCGACACCTTCCACTAGACCAGGTTGCTCAAGGCCCCATCCAACCTGACCTCCAGGGAAGGGGTGTCCACAGCTTTCCTGGACAACCTGTTCCAGTGTCTCACCACCCTCAGAGTGAAGAACTTCTTCCTAATTTCTGATCTAAATCTCCCCTCTTCCAGTTTGAAGCCATTAACTCCTCATCCTGGCACTACAAGCCCTTGTAAAACCTTCCTCCCCAGCTTTCTTGTAGGCCCCCTTCAGATACTGGAAGGCCACAGTAAAGTCTCTCCAGAGACTTCTCTTCTCCAGGCTGAACAACTCTCCCAGCCTGTCCTCGTAGGAGAGGTGTGAGGAGGTGCCCTCCCCTTAAAGTACAGACCTTCCAACCGCAAAATCAAATCCAGACAAGGACCCCTATTTTAAACCATCTGCTCAGACTTAGCTCATTAGGAAAAGGAAGAAAAGAAAAGAAAAACAATATATTTAACTCACAAGGGTCTCTTGCCTAGAAAGTGCAATCTTAGAAGCAGGACCTTGTCAGTTCAGAGCATTGGATTCTCCACATCAAAAAACCATTCTGGAGACAAATAGATCATCCAGATACCCAGCAGCCACATCCCAGCCAAAGTATTTATGCTCTCCATGCCACCACTGCCAAACTGGTGCTTCTCAGTGATCCAACAATTCCACACAGACAATAAGAATTCAGCAGTCTGACCATTCAGCCTGCTGCTGAGCACAACAAGAAAAGGAAGTGAAAAAATTCACCTCAAATTTCTTCAGCTCCTCCTTTGCATGCGTGTACAAAACCTCTGAAGAATTAGGCTCAGCTGCCATCTTTTCAGATCCTTTGAGCCAGTCTTCAAAGCGGGAATAGTCCTCCAAAAACCTCTGCCACAGGCGCCAGGTTTCCTCGATTCTGAGAGGGAGATGCACAAATGAAAAGGTTTTATCACATGCTAACTATTAATTTTGGAATTTTTTTCCTGTTCAAAATTCAGCTAGAGAGTTTATTCAAAACGCTGCCGCAGGCTTCCTTAGGAGGTGTAAGAACAAGAGACTTACTTCATTCGCCTTTCCATAGACATGGCACAAATGTTTCTCCACCTTCTGTCCAAACTCCTTGTAGTCTGCTGGATGGAGTCACACTCTGTCTCATTAGCGCACGCATCTGAGTCGTGGAGCAGGACCTCACAAATACTGAACACGGATTCCACCCCTGCAGTGTGCTGCTCTATGTCTCGTTGCAGATCCTGCCATTGGCAGAAGAAGAGCGTGAGCAGAGGAAAACAGGCGCAGCTCGACTTCAGACAGACCCTTTCAAAACGCGGCAGAGGATGGGGACAGAGCAGTTTGTGCGTCAGGAAAAGCTCATTTAGCTCGAGAAAACAGACTTGCGGGATGAGCTGCGCAGATGACAGGCTGACAGGTCAAGACAGAACAGCCACGCAAGAAGGGATTGTCCAGCCTTGGCTTCTCCATGAAAGCTCAATCTTCTCGTTACCAGGCTGGACAAACTTAATGCGCACTCCAAATCCAAACCTTATGCATACCATGAACACACACGCAGCAATTGCGACACTACAAATGACAGTTGTCTCCTATCAGGTTACTACACTGTAAGACTTGACAGAGACCTCGTAGTACCGCTCGTGTACTTTAGGGACTATATGATCACAGGCTAGTATCACGGGACACAGCACACAACTAGCTGGTGCTACACGACTTTTCTTACTCCCTCTTGTAGAGCTCCTCTTTTGACAGACTATTTTAAAGATCTGGGAAAGCCCCTTTGTCTAATCTACGTCACAGTTTTCTTCTCCAGAGGCTGCATCATAGTCCGGCCTCTCGTTCCCTACCTACAACTACTCCTAGAGTCAATGCAACTGAGTAACAGAAAAGAAAAGCCTCACCTAAATATTTCTTATCAAAAAGAAAGGCAGCTCTGTACAGTGCTACCAACTCCAGTATTAACAGAATTACAATGTCCACTACATTTCCATTTTTTCAGCCCACTTCTACCTTTGCTAAGGAAGGATACAGACACTTCTGCTCGGATAACACTAGAACAACAAACACAAATGAGCATTTTACTGACAAAAGCAAACGCCCATTAAGTGGTGTTACTGATCTCAGTGAACAGATGAAGCAGACCTGGCTTTGCTCTAGACTTAGAAAAATGAAAGCGTAATAAAACAAATAGACTGTGCCAAGCAGGCACAGTTTGTAGAAAATACAAAAGGGGTTGAAGGAACATCTGCCCAGAAGTCAACAAGCTGCAAGGACTTGAGTATCACCCAGGGCCGGTTTTCAGTGGGTACCTGAAAGAAAGGCTGAGCCATAAATGGTCAAAATTTGGCTTGTGGGATTTGTGGTAACGCTACAGCTTCAAGGAACGTAGAAGCCCAAAAGGTTTCCATAGATGAGAGACTGCCAGAAGCAGACACACCATAATTTCTGACAGCTTACTGAAGTTTCACAGCTGTCTTCTGAGCAAGAGGCAGCCGTTGTCTTTTCAACACAGGCTCTACATCCGAGAGCAGGCGCTACGCCACTCCCGGTACCTGGAGAGACTCTTCTGAAGTCATCAAATTACACTGGATTTACTACCAGTGGAAACGAGAATCTGGACGACAGATTACACACCCACTCTACTTGCACTGTGATAACGCTGCTGACATGATCTCATTTCTTTTGGAATGGGAACAAGCCCAGGCAGAATCCTTGCTCTTTTCCAAGCTGTTATTCCAAACGACCTGACTGTATTATGGTGAGACAAAGACAACAAACTAACGGGGCCAGGAACACTGAGCCCAAAAAGGTCCTTTAACCCTGCACAGCGTTGCCCAGAGAGCTAAAACAGACTCTGTGGTTGCCAGACTTCTGCAATAGTGAAACACCTTTGAAATCTCAGTATTTTTTGTGATTCAGTCTTCACCTTCAATTGAACAAACTTGCCATAAAACATTTCTGTGGCTGCACAATGCTTTTAAAAGTCATTATTCAAGACTGGTCAAGCTTTTCCAGTCATGGATGTCAAATAAAAGAAGCCTGTAGGGCCTGTTTCTCACCATCACTCTGCTCTTGCTGAAGTAATTGTTCTGATAAAACCAGGAAAGATCTTCTGACTTGCTGCACTGAGATAAGGGCCTGCTAATTTATCACAGCCTTTGAGAATGCAGGAGGTTTGGATGGGGAGGAGACAGCTCCTTGGTGTTTACAGGACCATTCACAATGCAGATGAAACCATTAGAGATGCTGGGCCAAGACTTCTGGTGTCTGACAGCTCCCCCAGTAGAGTTGGTGGGAGCTGCATCCACTGCTGCCGCAGAGGAGCTGGCCCTTCCTGCGGTGTCTGGGACATGAGTGGATGGAGAGCCGTATGAACCAGCAGAGAACACAGCCCTCAGGTCTGGGTCACTCAGGGATCTTTCCTTAGACTTGAAAGCAGCTGCCACATGGGAAGAACATCCATCCTAAAGGCAGATGCCATAAAGCTTCCACGCTTGATAGCTTTACTCTTGGTCCTCAGTTTTAGGGCAAATAGCCTTGTTTACCACAAAGAGCAGATGACACCTATGGTCAATCTCAGCCTTTCCAGGGAGGCCCTTTGAACCTGGGCAGACTTAGAGCACAGCCCTGAGCAAAGGCTGACTCCCACCAGCAAGTCTGTGCTTTGGAGAAGTTCCTTTTCCTCCCCTGGCTGCTGGAGAGAGAACTTTACTCCAGGACTATCCATCTCATCTCACACTTCTACTTGCCTGGCATAGCTGGAACATTCAGCTCTGCCCAGTCCTTGCCATCTCCATCACTTAAAACTCACCGAGGTCCTTCAGATCCCCCTGGTAAGCCACTGTCTCAGAGACATGCCTACACGCACCCAACCAACACCCAACAGCACTAGGCTGGTTCACGCTTAAGCCTCAGCAGGATTCACGCACCATCTCACTCAACCCTGAGGGGACCTTCAGAGCCTGCCTACTGGATCAGGCCTCAGTCAAAGGTGTATTTGCACAAGTCCACCCTCCAAAGCTCAAACATTCTTCTCTGCCAAGCTTGCTCTGCTGCCTGCAAGGAGGGCAATACATCCAATCACAGCACCTAAATCTGCCACAGCCAGTTTGCAGGAGACTCAGTGTCCTTTGCTTCAGTCTTTGCAGCCAAGGCTGGCCCTCAGGAATCCTAGACCCCAGAGGTTAAGCAAGAAATCTGGAGGAAGGACGACTTTCCCTTGGTTGAGGAGGATCAGGTTGGAGATCATTTAGGCAAACTGGACACCCACAAATCCATGGGCCCAGATGGGATGCATCTACAAGTGCTGAAGAGCTGGCTGATGTTATTGCTAAGCCACTCTCCATCATCTTTGAAAGGTCATGCAGAACAGGAGAGGTGCCTGAGGACTGGAGGAAAGCCAGTTTCACTCCAGTCTTCAAAAAGGGCAAGGAGGACCCAGGAAATTACAGGCCAGTTAGCCTCACCTCCATCCCTGGAAAGGGGATGGAACAGCTCACCCTGGATGTGTGCCAACAATGTGCCCCCGTGGCCAAGAAGGCCAATGCTATCTTGGGAGTGCATCAAGAAGAGTGTGGTCAGCAGGTCAAAGGAGGTTCTCCTCCCCGTCTGCTCTGCCCTAGTGAGGCCACATCTGGAGTACTGCGTCCAGTCCCAGGCTCCCCACATCAAGAGCGACAAGGAACTACTGGAAAAAGTCCAGTGGGAGGCTACAAAGATGTTGACGGGACTGAAGCAGCTCTCTTATGAGGAAAGGCTGAGAGCTGTGGGGCTGTTTAGTCTGCAGAAGAGAAGACTTGAGAGGGGATCTGATCAATCTCTAAAGGGCAGGGATCAAGAGAATGGGACCAGACTCTTTTCAGTGATGCCCAGCAACAGGACAATGGGCACAAACTGGAACCCAGGAGGTTCCATGGGAACATGAGGAAAAATTTATTTCCTTTGAGAGTGACAGAGCCCTGGAATAGGCTGCCCAGAGATGTTGTGGGGTCTCCTTCTCTGCAGATATTCAAAACCCACCTGGATGCATTCCTGTACAACCTGCTCTAGGTGACCCTGCTTTAGCAGGTTTTTCTTAATACTGAAATCATGGCAAGCAAATAACAACTTTCCATGTAACGTGTCTTGGCAGGAACACGCGTGAAAAGCAAACAGTGAGAAGGCCTTGCTAAAGAAAAGAGAGAGGTGATTTAAAACCAGGACCAATTGTAATCAGCAGCATTTTAGCTCATTTTCTCTGGCTGCTGCTGTTTCCCACCTGCTGTTCTGCCAGTCTCTTCTGGATTTCTTGGTCATCACAGATGTCATAAACAACAGGCTTGGAAAGCTCAGACTCAATCCGGGCCAACCAGGTGCGAAGGTTACTCATGTTTTTGTCCAGCTGTTGTACAGAAGCAAATGTTTCCTTCAGTTTCTTCACCCTAAGCAAACCAGGAAGAATATTGTGTTACAAACATCTGCAATCAGTGGAAATGATCTTAGCAGAAGGTGATGACAGGTATGGCTTTATGAAGCACTTACTGTCACACCAAGCTGTCGCCTGTACATCAGAGCCATGCTTTAGTCAAAACCTGCCTAAATTGGCTCAGCAGGGCTCTGCTCTACAGCTGCAGGAAGGTCTTGTGTGAATTCTTTAATTAACCTATATGAGCAGAGTGAATTCTTGCAGCCTCATTCACCTGCTGGTGAGCTCTTCAGTCAATTCTTGGACATCTGTGCAGGTGGGACTTTGTACCGTAACAAGCTGCAGTTACACTAAAATGGTTTCATCTATGGTCTGAGTCTGCACCTGTGAATTACGTTCAGTGTCTTCTCCAGCGACCAACAGCCCCCCCCTAATCAGCAAGGTACCGCTCTGCCAGCTGAGCAGAAGTTGCCCAAACCATAGATCCAACACCCTGAGCTGACAGGAGAGGAGAAGGTCTCAACAGCTGCCACTGTAGAACTTAAGACACCATGACATTAAAAGCTCTTCTAAAGCACACACTGAAATGTGTGGAGATGTGCCAGACTCTCCTGGGGGCTGAAAATGAAAACCCCAAAACAATCCTGAAGATGAAGAATATCCAATGGCCGAGAGAGTTGTGCAGCAGACAAGCAAATGAACCAGCAAGCCCAGCCTGCAGCTGTTTGTAGCACAGTTCTCAAACTGCAGACACACTTGTCTTTATTGCCAGCCTTTTCAGCATATTCCCATGTCAAAACCCCTTATCAGCCCGTCCAATTATCCAAGGACTGTCTTTGTACATTTCGGCAAACTTGTCCCCATGTGTTGGAGACATATCTGCTGAACTACCTCACTGCTCTCAAATCTTTCCTTCACATTCTCATTTATTGCACTTCTCAACAAAAATTACGACAGAGCTCAACACTGGAGTGACACTTTTCTCTTCTGACTTCAATTTGATATTGGAGCTTGCCATCTAGACCTTAGTAGTTAATGGAGAAAAAAAAAAGAATCTAGATCATGATTTCCATCACACCTCTTTTAAACAGCCAGATCACAAGGTGAGGGGACCCACAAAAAGCAGGTATTCCTCTCCATGAACTGCAATGGCCAACCGTGCAGTACTATAAACACCACCACTGCTAAGGTCAGGTGAAATCATTCCAGCCCTGTCCTAGGGGAGAGGCCACTTCTTGGCCAACATTGCCTCCCCATGCTGTCCTCCTGGCCACCTGCATCCCTCTCATGCCTAGGTCTGTCCCTGTGCCTCGGGATGGATTTTTGGACCTTGCATGTGATTTTTAAAACACAAATTTCTAAATTAAACCCTAAGTTACTACCTGGTCTAGCAACCACCCAGGTAAGCCTCATTATCTACATCAAGAGCTGCCAAAAAGTTAAAGTATGCATCGTGAAAGGGCCAAAATGTTTCCTGTCATTAGCCACCATCACTGGGAACTGTCACCAGCTAAACAAAACCAGCAGCTGGGACTGGACGGGCAGCTTGTACAAGGGGATCAGTGCACATCCCAAAATGCAGGAGACTCTTGAGGGGTCTGAGATGCCAGCAACAGTGGCATTGTACAAGCTGGGGCAGGCGGGAGGATGTCATCTCATCTAGTGCAGGCAGGGACACGTTACACCAAGACAGAAGTGCCCTGACAGGGTACCTGGATGCTGACTTCCTGCAAAGGACCTGCCCCTCCTTGAAAGAAAAACGAGGAGTTTCCTAGCCCACCGCCCTGGCTGCTGCCAAACTAACCCACCAAGGTTTAGAGGAGAGAGATCCAAACTGCGTGGAACCAAGTGACTTGGCAGTTGTCTGTTGCAGCACACGATACGATGACAGAAGATACGCAGGACACCTACTCCATAATGAATATGCCACCCTGTAAGCAACAACTGATCTTATTAGCAAACTTAAGGTAACCAAACCTGATAGGTACGTCAGCTAGACACTTGATTTAAGGTAAAGCACTTATGGAGGAGAGGTGAGAATCATCCTGCTGGATTTGTTCAGTCCTACTGGTTACGGTGAAGGTACAGAGTAAGGGTAGCAAGTGGACTAGCACATGGGAAGCACCTTCCCCTACCTCTTGTCCCAGAAGTACCAGGCAGTACCTTCAGCTGTTTCACAAGGAGGGCGAGAAGAGCACAGTCCTGCCCTAGGACTCCTGGCAAGTATTTAGCAACTCTGCACTCTCTGAAATGTCAAATTAGTCTTGTCTGGTTGATGCAACCCTGCAAGCCAGCCTGATGGATCTGGCCCAAGACCATGGTCCAGCTTCTTCCTGCCTTGCACCCACAGAGCCACTGACGCTGGTGTAACGTGCAAAGCTGTGGCCTCTGCCTCCTTACACCAATGGGCTTTCCACTGCTGCAGCTGAGAGAGGAAGCCAGCAGATGACAAATGCATTTAGCTGCTCTCACTTGCCTTAAGCTCTTTTCAGAGCTCCACTCCCAGTTCAACCCTGAACGCAGAAGGCATTTGGCTCCCAACAAATAGCTGCTATGTAAATATTCCTGCTCCTGGTTCTGTTTCTGTTAAGCGGTACTCAATGAACATGTCATACTCTGGTAACTGTGCAGCATTCTCTTGTGCTATCCCGGGCTAGAAGTTAATTTACCCAGGAGAACTAATTCTTCCTCCACTCTCTCCCCTGCTTCTGTCCCACCAGTTGATTTGGATCCAGTTGATGATGCTCAGCAGGGCCTGTGACTCCCCAGGGCAGGTGGCCCACCAAAGACAAGTGACTCAGGAACCCTTCTCCCTGGAGAGATGGGACAATACAGGCCCTGTGTTGAGCACTGAAGGCAAAAACCACTAGAAGAGCCAGGCCTGAGGAAGAACCTGAGCGGAACATCTACGCTGTTGCATTGTTAACTCTGCATGACTTCAGGCCAGTCAGGAGGAAAGCAAGGCTCGATCGCTGCACTGTCCCTGACTGTATCCAGTGGTGATGTATTCTCTGCGTGTTTGATGACATTCCCCACTAGTGCTTTGGAAATGTCTCGGTGGTGACTTGCAGGAGATGCACACGGTGGGACCATACGATGCCACAGCTGACCTGCTGACACCATGGCTTTGTGTGCTACTCAGTATCATCTCTGCTTCCCTCCACTCCCTCCTCCGTCTGTATCCGCCTGTCTCCCATCCCAACGTTGCATTACAGAAACATTCACGGGTTGCAGGACATCTTTCCTCAGTCTGCATACTGGGTAACAGGTAGGTGAACAAAGCCAAGGAAGCCCAAAGCAAAACCAAGGGATATTAGATTTTAAATAACTGTATCCATGACTGACAGCACATTCAGTACATTTAAAAAGCAAGTTTTAGAATCCAGAGGTTTTTTTGGTGCAAAAAGAACCCCTCAGAAAGATTATTTTGGCTTAGAAATCACTCTAAAATTCACGTTACAGGTAGCTACTAGTGTTACTAGAAGCAGCAGCCTCAAATACAGCATCACTGTGATCCCACAAGCTTGTATTTCCTTTCCAGCAACTGCCATCACAGACACACCACTGCAATGAAGTCATTTAATCGGTTACATATTCTAGAGAGAACATGGCATCTCTCAGTCATTTCACCACCCTTAACACTCCGAGTCATTGAACTCACCCATGTTGCATCAGCAGGTAAAGGGAAGGAGGGTTCTACACTCAAGAACAGGTGAAATGATGAAAACTTTGAGCATCCTCCTTGAGCACCCCTAGCTTGCACAGAAGTCACAGGGAACTGCCATTTCTCTGGCTACAGCTCAGAGAAAATGTAAAATCGACCAGCTACACCCCCAGAAGCCTCACACTTGCAACAACCATTGTCAGATGCATTTCTGCACACTGCAGGTGTTCTTGCAGATTAGCTGCTCTTTGCATGAAAGAAACCTCCTGACCTCTTTTGAGATGCATCCTGCAGGGCCCATTTGTGTGGAAAGCTGAGCCTCCAGGGAGCTGGCTGGGGGTGCATGGTGCAAGCCACCAAGCCTGGAGGCAAAAGCTCCCCCCACATCCAGAGACCAGTCACCCAACACACAGTGAATTCACAGCAACAACAGTTCCAGTGCAGCAGAGGAAAGGCTCCTACCAGCTACTCCAGAAGGTGGAAGAGGCTGCAGGACTGTTGATGCAATTCTTCCTCTGCAAAGTCCAATTCTCAAGTTATTTGGTCAAACAGGCAAAACTGACTGTTTACTGAAAAAAGGCCTCCCTGGCCATAGTTCACTTCCCAGTGAGAACTCACCTGCCACCGTTCAATGTGCAAAAAAAGAGAAATAATTTTTAAAAATCCAACAAATATCACCACAAATGTAAAAAACCCAAACACCTCCTTTATTTTGCAATGGGCTCAGCTTAAAAGATAGCCCGATTCAAAACAGCGCTTAGACACGTGCGTAAGATGCCTGGGATAAGCCAAACAAAGCCAGTTTCTAAACGTCTTAATCGTTAGACCAAAATAGAAGCGGCAGAAAAAGAACAAAACGAATAGATTATGACTAAAATCTGGCTGCAGAAGTGAACAGAAGGACTAACTGACCTGACTCGAGATTGGATTTGGGTCTTAATACCCGTGATGAAGTTGCCAGCACTGGGTTACAAGAGAAACGCATTAAGCTGTTTCAGGCTGAACCATTTATACACAGAATATTTTGTAGTAACTACTCAGGAAGCATCTAGCGGTAGAAGGCACTCCCAGGTTGACTGAAATGTATTCACAGAAATGTAAAGAATTGCAAAATGCCTGCCAGTCGCACTGCGCTAGCTGTCAAAACTGCAGGAAAAGGCACAGGGAAGCTCAAATGAGGTAAGAAGTAACATTCAAACGTTAGTGTCTGAAGGAATGGAAAACATCCCGATGCATATTCCAAATTCTCCTTCGCAAGCACTAATGTCATCAGAAAAAGAAGATACTACGTACACTTCTTTTTAACCGAGGCGGAGCTGAAGTTGCCCTGCCAGCTAATGGGTTTGTTTACAATCCTGTAAGGCAAACGAGATGCTCGACCCAGGAAACCTTTGTTCAGCAAGTTGCAGGGCGAGCTTAACCATGTGAGGGACAAAAGACGGGATCTGGAGAGCTGATGTCAAAGGCAAATTTTAGGCCTTCCTGTAAGGCGCAGAGAGGGACGCGTCTGTGCGCAGGACGCCGCGGTGTAGGTGGGCTGGGGTAGCGTGAGGAGCAGAGCGAAGGGCGGGTGTGCCAAGGAGGCTTTTCTCGCGTTACTCTGCCGGCGAGCCCAGAAGGGTGTCGTCTCCCATCTCCACCGTCTTGGGTGCAAAACCCCCGGACACGGGTGATTTTAAGCCAGAGGCCCCTGAGCGCTGCTCCTCCTGCTAACGCGCAGCATCTCCCGCTCATCCCCTTGTCCAAGGCGCGTTGCGGGGAGCCGCTGGCGCACCGCTGCCCTTCCCCCACCCCCGCCACCCCGGCGATGCCTGCTCCAACAGAACCCACCCCGACCAAACCCGCCGCCGCTTTCCAACATGGCACTTACGGTTCGCAAGAAAAAACCATTCCTCAGCTTGCAGATCCCAAGCTGCAAGGGGGGGACCGCCTGTGCGAGCACGGCAGGCATGGAAGAGGAAACCCCTCCTCCACAGATGCCCTATTTATTCGCCGCTTTAGCATCCAGCGTGGGGGGGAGGCTCGCCCATCATCCTCCTCCCTGGACCCCCAAGCTGGGGAGACACTGTAGCACTCCCCAGTTTTAACCCCTACCTTTTGGGTTGCTATTTTACCTGGCAAACGGCCGCATCCCTCCTCAGAACAAAACCACGAGAGCTTTATTCTGACACAAGAGCATTAGCACGCCAAGGAGCGCACGGCGAGCGGCTGCCCGCGGCTGGTGACAAAAAGGTTGCAGGCTGGAGGCTTCGGCACCGAAAAAGGTAGACGCGGTGCTCATTTCTTCTGCGAAAGAGGGATTGGAGCCTCACACCCGGATGATTTGCAGCACAGTCAATTGGAAGCGAACCCAAAAAGCTGAGAAAATGTACATCCACGCACAGGCACCACGCACACAGATGTATCCTTACTTCGCCCGAGTTCTTCTTTCTTGCCTTTACCATTATATCCCAGGTATTTAAGAACGAATTAAATCTCCCACACACTAACCTGTCCTCTCTTTAACCTTCCAGTGCAGGCAGAAGGCCTCCAGTGCAAGTAGCCTGTTATGCTGGAGGACAAAATAACCCCTAATCTTCATTTACGATACCATTAGTTTGTGGAAAAACACGCTGTCATGATTTCTGTGTGTTATGACTGCCAGAGATCACGGGGTGGGAAAAAAAGGCGGAAGTCAGAGAACCTTGGATTAAAAGTCACTCCCCACCCAGCCAGTATCGGGAAAAAAACTAAAGAAGTTATGATAATCCCACCAAAAATGCAAGGAGTGATCTTGAAAAGAAAGGATTTTCAGTATTCAGGTGATCTTCCACAGACCTGTATTGGCTTGCCAATCGCTCACATTCGATATGTGGCAGGATAAACAGTGCCTGGGAAGACACCTCACACTGTGAGAGGGCTTCGGGTATTTGCACGAGTGAATCACACCTGGCCACCTCAACAGTTTCACCTGATTATGGTCTGGAGAGGTTAAAAAACGTGTTTGAAATGGTAGGTCTGAAACAAAAAACGTGGAAATAACCTTCCCAGCTTGACAGGCAGACACTGGGAAAGGTGAGAGCGTGCAGAAGATTGGGACTCCTCTTGCACCACGGGGTCCCCCTGCTCCAGGCACCCATTGCATAACCAAAATAAGCCCAACCATCCTGCCTGATAGGATAATGAACTCTGTCACAGCTTTTGCACAGAAGAGAAGCATAATCCCTAAAGGACAGGGAGTCTGGAGAACACAGAAAGCAAGTAGGCACTTTGCGAGTGAGATTTTAACTGTCCAGATTTTTTTTTCTTTTCACTAAATAAACACAAGAATGAGGTTTTACAGTGATACTGCCACAAACCAGTATAACTCCGCTGAACGTGGCCGTATCGTTTACCTGGGGGCCTCCCCACAGCACACTTTGCTTCCCTTGCCATGCAATACTGATCTGCAGCAGTTTAAAAGGACCTTTGAACTTGGAGCACACCCTTCCCGTTTTACTGCAGCCTGAGCAGTAAAATATTTCAGTATCTGATCAATGCTTATAAATATCTGAAAGTTGGGTGTCAGGCCAGACTCGGTGATGCCCAGTGATAGGACAATGGGCACAAACTGGAACACAGGAAGTTACGCAGAAACTTCTTTGGGTGACCAAACCCTGGAACAGGCTGCCCAGAGAGGTTGTGGAGTCTCCTTCTCTGGAGACTTTCAAAACCCGCCTAGAAATGTTCCAGTGTAACCTGCCCTAGATGAACGTGCTTTGGCAGGGGGGCTGGACAAGATGACCTCAAGAGGTCCCTTCCAACTCCTACTATTCTGTGAGCAGTTTCAGGCTGTTTGGCAATTTCAGCCGGGGTATGCAGGAAATCAGCTCAAAACACCTTGAATCTCCCAAGTCTGATGTTGGAAGGAAGGGGCTGACCTCAGTTGTGCCAGTTTATGACGCCAGGATCCTGCAATGAGGGCTGGCAGCTCGCAACACAGAAAAAAGACCAAGTTGTCAAGGATTCACGTTTAGAAGAACGACAAGGCACACTTTGCCTTGCTAGCGTCCCTGTTATTTTTATGCTTGCATTAAAGGTCACAGTCATTTGAACCCATTCGTGCGACACACAAAAAACGTGCCTTTCTCCAAAAGGCTGAAAACATGGACCAGATCCACCAAGTCAAAACCAACACGTATTCAGAGCAGCTGGGAACTGTCATCTGCTTCCAAGGCTTAGCAGCAGCGGAAAGAACTGCAGGATGCCCAGAGGTACAGAAATGCAACATTTGTTACTGTAGACACTGCTCTGCAGACCCAAAACTCCTGGAGGCCACCCCAAATGCTTTGCACAAGCCCTGACAGCAGACACCCTCCCACGACATGTATGTGCTCTTCCAGTTTGCCAGCAGAGCTACACAAACAGCAGCACACAAGGGAAACGCTTCCCTGCTGTGCAGGGAAGCAAAGCTTGGAGCTTGTATCAGTGGTGGATGGGCCAGGGAAGGACACCGAGGAATGTGGCTGTGCACCAACATGGTTCCTTGGCAATTCTTGCCACTTAATGCATGGCTTGGGGGGGTGCTGCTCCAGAGCATGCCAGGATGTAAATCCCGCTCCACAGGTTTTTGGCTGTCTACCACCTGTGTGCAGCCTGTGCAGTCCTTCTCCTGTTGTCTCAGGCCTTCACTTGGGTGCCAGTGCAAGCACGCAGCAGGTTCTTCCAGCAGAAGGCTGCTACCAGGCTGGTGATGACAGAACAAAAGCAAGAGATTCTCTGTGTCCATTTCTACAGTCAGCACAAGGCTCCCTTTCTGCCTGTTAACATGTTTGTATTCCCCCTTTACCAACAAGAGACTTCAGCACGAGAACCTCCCCTGCTAAGAGTATCTTCCAAGCTGAACAAAAGCTCATTTGTCCTGCTTTCCACGCATGCTAATATCTTGATGGTTACTTTATCCCATGAGAATTAACGTTTTGAGAGTTTTCCAAGTTTGCACCAAGCCACTCTCCGGCTGCAAGACGTGCAGCAGAGCTTTTGTCACCGCACCAGCGGAGCGCAGGAGAACAACACAAGTGTTAAGTCCTGCAAGTGCGGCCATATGGCAAATCTGAGCTTGTCACCATGAACTAAGAGAATCACTTCAAGGACTAAATGGAGAGCTCACCTAATTTGGCCATCTGTCCCAGGGTGTTTATTGGTTTTAAAAGGTGAAATAAGCTATCAGGAGGAACGCCCTGCATTGATACGTTGGCTGGAGACTGGTTTGGTTTCCTGTTGGTCTCACACAGCCATACACTGCACCACAGGGCAGATAACATCTCACTCAGCTTCCAGGGCCAGCCATGGAGACATGAAACTAGTGATGGCAGATGTTTGAGATCTTGTGAGGATGTCTAGATTGTGATGGTTTCATGCAACAGGGCCATGACAAGTTTTGCCACTACTCTATTTTCATGTGATTTTTCAATACAGAAGTTTTTGCAAAAGCAAACTGAAAAGGAAGGAGACAGTCTATCAGCATGGGGCATCACAACCCGTGCCCACAGGTCATCTCACCTCCAGCCCAAGGCTCCTTGCTCTGCTCCACCCCCACCATGAAGAGGCCCAACTTGTGGCACAACTGTGGTGAGCAGAACTGCTGCTTCCTCCCCATTGCCTGAGCTTAAGAGAGGCTACCCAAAAGCACAGCAGAAGGCTCCTCTTGAGGGCCCCAAAGCATATCTATGAGTAAGGTGCAAATTTCAGTCAACTGAAGACTTATTTAATTCCTTCAGAATTCAAATCTCAGTGGCAAGCCACCACTATAGCAATCGCAAAATGAGACGCTGGAACGTTCCAAACGGCAAAATAAACTCTTAGGACCACACTCATTCTATTGTGAGTAGCCTGGTGGTTATTTAAGACTCAGCAGCCAAGAAGCCCTGAGCTGCCAGCCAAGCCCAAGGGAGGTGGATTACATGAGGGAAGAGATGTGCTACACCCATGCTGCAAAACACTGCACTTTGCTGAACTTCCATTAGTATTCAGTCCAAGAGGACCAGTAAAGCCCACTGGGCTGTCTGATAACACCTAGGACCACTGAGGGATCTGCTTAAAACACCTTTTTGACAGGTCCTTCCAGTTCATTACCCTGGTGCTAAGCACAAAATTGCTGGAAATCAGAAGCAGATGCAGGCATGTTCCAGATCTTCTGGCATTCAGAACACAGAAACAATCATAAAGAATCCCACAAACTCATCAGTAGCTGCAATATCCACTTAGATATCCAAAACTGGGAGCTATGTTGATGTTCTCAGCAAATATACATTAATCAGCCTCAAAGCACCACCACACCTTTGTCCAAAGATAAAGACAAACAATCGCTCTGTTGTCACAGACTCCTTGAATCCCACCAACTGCCAGATCTGTCCCTAAATATCCCATCAATACTTAGCATATTTTCCTAAAGATTACTAGAAATGCATTTACCTGTTTCAAACTAGTGCATTTTAATCTGCATTTTAAAATCACCACAATTAAAAACACTCAGCAGAACACTAACGACCAGTGAAGTGCGCTAAAAGGGGCACCTTAGCATAAAATGAGAACAGGAAAAGTGCTGTTACAAAAACAAAGCTTTCTTTCCCACACCAGATCAAAGACACCCTGAGACAACCACTGCAAGACTATCTGCAAAGCCTTACATCTCAAGAAGGCAGCTTCTGCTTTATCATTCACAGCTCATGTGTCACCATCAATTCAGATCTCATTCCTGATTAAGATCCAGCTCACTTGGCTCTACATTGTCACAGCACAACCACCACCCTTGTCTGTCCCAAATGTTAACTGAGCAAGAGAGCTTCTGAGGGTCCAGAAAGCAGGTTACAAGCAAAACAAAACCTTGGGAGAAAAGTTTAGACCAACACTAATTTGGTGTTAGCCTCATCATTTCTGGATTACTCATGAACAGTGAGACCAGCAAGCAGTGAGACCAGCCCAGCCCAGCATCCTCCTCCCAGGCTGTGGCAGTAACTTGGAGAGAACAGTGAAGTGGGATCGTCTCAGTAAGGCTAATACTGAAATGACCATGATGTTCTTAACTCTGTCAAGTATAATAAAGACGTTTAATCCTTTAAGAAGGGGTCATTGCCCAGGCTACGCAGGTTTTTGTTTTCATTTCAACCAATAGTATTTTCCATTTCACCATCAGGCAGAAGAGATCCTGAATTAAAAATATAAACTCATGGTATGGTCTTGCCGTTGCTTTCAGGAAAGAGACTGAGTAAAGAAATAGCACTAATATTAAATGAAATTTCATACACTTTTCAATGTAAAACAGCAACATTATCATTATATACAGAACAACGTATACACCATTATGTAGCCAGCAATCTGTTCCCAGCTTCCATGCATTCAGACATGGGATGAAATAGAGGTTCTCCTGAAGAGCCCAAATCAACTCCTACCACACTGCTTAAATCAAGTTGCAGTTCAACACATCCAACAGAGAATCTGACTCTTCCTTTTACATAGCTCCCATGACTAAAATTACACATTACATGAATTCTTACACCCTGCCCTCTGCCATCAGACAAATTAAGACATTTGGTGTCATAACACAGCAACAAGTCAGAACAAAAAAGCATTAACTTACCGTGCTGCAATGACATCGAAGAGATGCTGCCAGCGATCATTGATTTTTATGAGTTTATCTTCTATTTCTGCAACTCTGCTCTTGTTGCTAGCCTTGATTAGCCGATGGCCCATTTGTTTCAAGTAAATCTTATTTTCACTGAACAGGTTTATTTCTTCCATGCAATCCTGGTAAATATACACAAACATTGCTTAGTTCCTGGGCAAACCAAACCAAACCAACAAAAGCAAAACAATTCTGTTTCTTTTCCCAGGTATGTGATGGGAAGTCACGTTTGGCTTGTGATGGCTGAGGTTTCCACCTTACCATGTAGAACTCTTCCACTTAAAACAAAGCAAACAATCTCAATGAAAAAGCACTCTCACAATGAAGCCACTATGAAAAAATAAGCAGCTTAAAAGACTCTCAAGTGCCAGGAGTAAGTACTTCTAAAAATAGCAGTTTAATGTTCTAGTTTTGTTTCTGCTTTCCTGACTTAACATAATTTTTCAATCAAGCTACATCAAAAGAACCCAAATCCACGTCCATGATGGGTTTATTTTGCTGGTATTCTTACACAGAGAGAGTCTGGGATTAGATACCAGGCTTCTAAGCCACGAGCAGGAACACTGCAGCAAAACAATGGTCCTGCTTAACATCAAGCTAATAGGAAAGTCTTAGAAAGCACTAACTGCACCAGCTATCAAGGAGAAGGGGCAGAATTAGGTTTTCTTTTTGCTTGTGGTAACTTCTTGTTCGCCAGGCCTAAGACCTACCCTGTCCTTCAATCTTTTCTTTGCCCTCTGACTACCAGTTTGGCAACTGCCGCTGCGGGTGGAGTGCTGAGAGCTGAGAGCTGCTCCCAGCGCAGCCCTGATGCCCAGCAGGGAAAGCTGAGCAGTGCTGGATGTGCACGTGTGCCCAACAACCCGCACCCCCACCACCGCAACTCACAGACATCACACCCCGTGCCTAAACGCAGGCAGGTGGCATTTCTGTTGTGCATTATGCTCCAAGGCTGAACACCAAGCCGAGGCTAGCAAAGCTCACCTTCTCACAAAAGCCTGTACGTGCAGGTTTTGTACCATGGATAGCTTCCAAAAGGCAAGGAAGAAATGAGGAACGGTGTCTCTATCATGAGCTACCAGACCACAGCTGACGAGCAGTGTTACTACTTACCTTCTGCAGTTTGTCTAGCCTGTCTTCAATGCTGACATCTGCAGTCTGCAGCACTTTGCTTTCCATCTGTACCAGCCAGGAGCACAGCTCCTTGTGCTTCTCGTTGAATACAATCCAGGTATTGAGCCTGTCTTCGATCTCCTGCTTACGCAGAGACACCTGTGGATGAGCACACACGTTAACTGCTGCCAACATCTTTCTCACAAGGGAAACCAGCAATTATGAGCCTTCTAACTCCTGGTCTGCAGTTGACCATATTCCATTTTGCAGGAGCAGTTACCAAATACATCTAGCTTTCTTCTCAAAGCCAGCAAGCAGATTGTTTTCACATCTCA
The DNA here is from genome assembly GCA_013400335.1 of Eurystomus gularis. Lineage (NCBI taxonomy): Eukaryota > Metazoa > Chordata > Aves > Coraciiformes > Coraciidae > Eurystomus > Eurystomus gularis. The sequence continues at coordinate 74,075 of VZZY01025391.1, read as the reverse complement.
TCTTGGACAGCAGGGACAAAAGTTGACTAGCAAACACCAGATTCTCTCCCTCAGAAGGATTAAACTGAGTGACAGCTTTACAAATAAATGAGCTTATCTAAAAACTTAAATATTACTCATTGAAGAACCAGAAAATGCCAGACAAAGAAAGAACATAAAATATATAATTGCTACATACTATTTAGTATGGTGTCATATATAACACAAGAGAAACAACACCTAGCTAAGCTTTCATTCTTCTGCAACTATAAAGAGAAAATTCCAACTAGACTGCCACAATTTTAGCTCTATAAAAATTTCCCTTTTCTTTCTGCTTGCTAACCAGTTCCTGGGAGAACTTCCATAAAAATTAGCACCAAGAATCTATCCTATGGATTTTTTTCCTCAAAATTACATTTGCCCGGCTAGATAAACAAATTGTCTAGACAAATTAAGGTCTGATGTAACCCGAAAGAGTGAAGCTACTACCACTGGTCCAACGTCTCCGAAGAAGCAGAGGCACTCTTCAACTAGCTAACAGTACTTCTTTCTGGCCTAGGGGGCTTAAATATTTATATTCATTACCTACTTCGATGGATTCCTGTACTAAGACACATAGGACACAGGAAGTGAAAAATGGTACAAGTTCTACTAAAACAAAACAAGACAGAAAACTAATCCCTCACCAATAAACTTCCTGTAAAGACTAAGCATAACATTTTGCTTGCCTTGGCTGTGAATGGCCACCCTAAATATCACTCCATTGCAGGAACCACTCGCTCTTCACGTCTCATATGCACCTTATTACAGCATGTGGCTCCTCAAAACTCCATTACTGATTCTCTTAGACTAACCTCTAATGCTACTGTGTACCTTAGAGAGAAGTGTAAGTGTGTAGTGTGGAAGCAAGACCAGCTGCATGTAGTATCAGGATCAAGATAGGAGGCACCAAGTGGTGTCTCACTATATTGCTTTTGTCCTTTAAACTCTCACTTTTTTTTAAGGAAGGGGCTGAGACATGAAAGTGATTTCTAAATCCTTCATGCTCATCTAAGCAAAGAGATGGGGCCAAAAGCACTGTGTTGGGACCCTGGGAAACAACCTCCAAAGTTTTCAATGGGAAGAAGTCTCCTGGAGACCCCAGCGACCCCAGGAAGTCTCCTAAGCGGGGTCTCTGCTCTGGGATGCTCCCCTGTACCCTCAGCCTCAGAGCTACGAAGGGTAAATCCCTCATCCTACCTCTACCACTGGCAGCACCTCCTATGTGCCAACACGAGTTAACTTGGTCAGTGGAAGGAGACTATGAACAGCAGCAAAACCATCGTTAAATCCTGAAAGGCCCCTGACTCCAGTTTTGCCTGCTAAGCACAGGGCAAGGGAGGATTTTAAGAGCAGGGAGCACCTTTTAGCTGGCTAAGCAATGCAAGTTTGGGGTAAAACAGGAACGAGCCAAAAAATCCCAGACAAGCTCCTAGGAGCCCTTGAAGCCACTGCTTTGAGCACTTCCTCCTCAGACCACCTGCCCCAGTACCAGCTCTGTCTGGCATCCCCAGAGGGATGCAGGAGCAATGGGAGCATTCCCAAGGAAGGCTAAAACAGCATCAAAGCCCAGGCCCAACCTGTGCACTGGCATTCATCAGGACAGGATGTTCGCTGATAGGCCCAGGTCAATCTTTGACCTACATGAACCCTGCAAGGCCAGCTACGTAAACACTAATCCGCTCACGGAGCGTGTCCGTGCCCCTGCCCAGTCTGGCCCAGGCATCCCGCTGTCCTGCTCCCACAGCCCCGGCAGCTGCAGCCGCGTCTCGCTCTTGGAGGCTCTCCCCTCCCCGCATTTCCACAGCGGATTTTTCTTCACACAATGCATCTTGGCTCCTCTCATTTGTCAGCCGAAACAAAGCAGTGGTGGTCGCAGCAGGACCGATGAGCTCCGCTCTCCTACCCTCGCTCCTGTCCAGCGCTGCCCATCAGTGCGGGCTCTCGGGAGGCTCCCTGGGGCTCTGCCTCCGCTGCAGCACCCAACACATTCCTCCCACTACGGATTTTCTGTCTGCCCAGAACACGTTCACATCACCCCACTCTTCTCGCCAAGACACGCTCAACGAAACGTTGCTCCCTCAGGAAATGAACATAAAACCTGAACTTAAATTACTACATGAAACTACCACTTGGATAGACTGTAGTGGGGACAGACAAAAGACAGCTTAATTTCCAGGGCTGTTCACCAAAGTTCAAATAGCACGCACCAGGAGTAGACCTAAAAAGGATAAACAACAAAGTTCTCTCACTTACAAGCCTAACTACAGATTTCCAGTAGGAAGATGGTTCAGGCATTTGGATTTGAAAATAACGGCCTAGACAAAGGCTTAGACACAAAATACAAATGCTTCATTACAAAGGGTAAGAGAAAAGCTTTACTGACAAGTAAAGAGAGGCAAGAGTTTGGCCTGCTGGCAATGTAGACACCGTGAATAGCTCCAGACCCCAAAGCATTTTACTTCTTCCAGTCCTGTTAACAGGGCAAAGGACGCACACAAGAACCTCAGGAGTGACATCCATGTGACTTCCCTGGGAAACGTTCCCCACCAGTTTCTCACGCAGCGCTGGATTAGGTGCGATACAGCAACAAGCCCCGAAGAGCGCAAACGTTTCAGTATTGAACGGCTGGAGAGCAGACAGCTCGGCCCTTCACGTGTTTAAAGCACGTCAAACACGTTTAAGTTTTCCCGACCAGCTCTCCCGGCATTTTCAAACACCAGACTGCAGAGACCTCCCCCTTCCTTCCCCCGCTTCTCGCCCTCGGGCAATTCCCGCGTTCGCCCCTCTCCACGCCCGCCTCGGGCAGCCCAGCACGAAGCCCCTGTTCCCGCGAACAGCTGCCCCGCAGCTCTGGGCGAGTCCGGCGCTCGCCAGCTACAACAGAAAATCTCTTTTGTAGGCCGGCTCCGCGTCCGGGAAACACAGGGCAGAGTTCAGCCCCGGGCAGCGGGGCCGGGAGAAGCCCCGTCACCGCCGGCTCTGCACGGCCGGGCCCAGCCCCGGAGAAGTCCCGCCCGCAGCCCCGCGGCCCTTCTCCGCCAGCCCCGAGCAGCAGCAGACTTACTCGCAGGCAGAGCTCTTCCCACTGCCCGTGCAGGTGCGCGCCTCGCTCCTCCAGCACCACCATGTCCTCGGCGAGGATGCCATGGGCCAGCTCCGCCTTCATGGCCCGCAGCTCCTTCACGTTGTGGGCCCAGCCCGCCAGCGCCTGCTCCAGCTCCTGCATGGGAACGCACGCAGAGAGCCTTGGCACCGAGCTCCTCCGCTTCCCCACCCTGCCGGTTAATCCCCTGCCTGGCCTGGGCGGGAGGAGAGGAGGGGAGGGGAGTGGGCAGNTTTGTTTTGGGGTTGGCCACGTTGCTTTCCACCCGCATCTGTTCCAGTTTCAGGTTGTTTAAATGCGAAACACCCCCCAGGTTCCCTTCTCTAACGAATGGTTTCACAGGCACTCATCAGAGTTGGCAGAAATGCGGAGCTTCTCAACGGCTCGCTCACAGACACTCGCTCCCTCTTCTGCTCTGTTCCTCCCGCTCCCTTCTCCCTGTATGACAAGGTTACACGTTGTCCGTATCAGTGTCAAAACTGTCCCCTAAAAAGCAGAGCCGCCGCTGCCTGCAGCTGGGAAGCAGGACACCACACGCGAGGTGCGAGGTCTCATTTTGCAAGCTGGTTGCTGGAAGCGGCACTGGCTCCTCTGACAAAAGCGTTCCCATTTGTCTCATTTTAGAGGGAAAAAATGATGACCGTATCCGGAGAAGTGTGCTGGGTCCACGCCCTGTGAGCATTTTCACAGCTCTCTTGATCCAATCACTTGGCTAAGTCATATTAAAAGATTAAAAAATCTGATCTGGTTCAACGCTGGAAGAAAAACCTGAACAAACTGAGACTAAAATTTACCACAACCAGCTACTCCTTACAGATGTGTGCACGTGTGTTTATATAACAAAGGTCAAATCCCTGCGCTGAATGGAGCCAGCGATGGAATTTCATGGGACTTTGGGAGCCTCCTCTGAGGTCCAGGCCTGAGAGAAAAGCAGCTTTATTCCATAGAAGAGTGAAATGCAGGGAGAGGAAAGGGTCCCTTCTCCCCCCTGCCATTCTGGTCGTCCTTTGGTCCACTGTGACACTCAAGAGCAGCAACTGCCCTCCCCTGTCTGACCCTGAACCCTCTGCGGCTGAATTTCTCTTGCTGGAATAAGAGGAGGGAGCTCTGCGCTGCCATCTCACAAATAATTCAAGGCTACAGCAAGACTGCTGCTGCAGGAGAGGCAGTCAGCACCCACAAAGAAGATTGCAGGCAGCTGATAATAAGTTCAAAGCCTTGGCTTGTTAATAAGCTTATTTGTTCCCACTGCATAGGTCAACAATTCACTTCATTAAAGGATGATGAAAGACTGACCAGTCCAGACAAAATGTCTCCTATCCCTTGCAAAAGCTTTCCTTGCCATTTAATTTTCACGGTGCATTATGGGCTGCAAGGGCTTTTGCCACTCCCTTACTCTTAATTTTCCTTCTCCTTAATTCCTCTCAGATCCCACAGGCGTGCCTGGTGCTTTGTAGACTTACAAGGTCTCTCGCCTGAGGAGCTCCCTGTCCAAAATGGACTGGAAAACAAACAAGGAGTCTGAGCCACTAGGATAGCAGCCAGCTGAGCTGAGACCGCAGAGCTTTTCTACCTTTTGTTTGAGGAACTGCTTGTTTTATAATTCAGACTGTGGAAAGGGAGCTGAAGCAGGGAAAAAAAATCCAAACACTTCTACTCCTCTTGTAACCTTCTTGGTGAGCTGGGCTTTGCAGATTGGTAGCAATCAGGATGGTATAAAGGACAGAAACTCAGTGTCACTGAGGAGCAGGGAAGAGGGGAAAAAATCGATTTTACAGGGATCAGATATTGTGCAAAGGCTACATCTATTTAAATACAATATCGCTGTTCAATACCTTGATGTGTTCCTTGGCTTTGTAGAGCTCTTCATGTTCAACTGGAAGCGGATCTTTTATTTTCTCCTTCAGCTCTTGCAGCCTGCTTTCTAATTCCTTGGTTTGCTTTTCACAGCAGTCCCAGCTCTGCTCAAGGAGACCCCAGGAAATTATAAGAGGTTAAGATACTTTCTCACGACACATTGTACCACATGGATATGCTACAAAATAGCCTCTTCAACCCACTGAAATCAGTAATCACATCTGCTCTGGTTATTTGCATTTTCTTTCTGATACACTGGACCGCCCACAAGAATTTGGTGCATGGCCTCGCAGAGGAACTTGCACCCTCTCTTGCATTTAAGGTTTGGCTGACCGAGTAGTTCTGCTAATTTTTTTTGTCCAACCTGTTAACATAAGTTTTAACATAGTTTTGGGGCTGGGGATCACCTCAAGAACAGTATTCAATTTAAAAACGTACCTATGTGCTTGTCTTGCCATGAAAGCAGATTTATTGCTCTAAGCAAACACATGTGACCTGCCCTTCTGTTCAGAGGTGCAACAAGTGGAGGAGCAACAGGTCACATTAACTCCCTTTAATCTAAATTTCAGCTCAGGCCTCACAGCCAGAGAGCTCCAGGGCATGGAGAGCCTAAGAACCCTTATGCATGGAGAGCACAGGAACAGCCACTCTAGGAACAAGTGGATGCCAGTTTCCTTTGGAGAAGCAGGGGACCACAGTTTTAGCTCCCCACAAGCCCTGATGGCACAGGACAGGCACTTCCCTCAGAGCCCCTCTGCAGCGAGCAGCAGCTCAGCATTGGCCTTGTTGCTACAGAGCTCAGCCCTGGGAACAGCGAGGCAGGGAAGGTCTCGAGACCCAAAGCCAGAGAAGCAGGTGCTGCTCTGCCCTGTGGAGGTCATCATCTACCTGTAGGGTGTTGCTGAGCTCCATCATCTTCTTCTCCAGCTGGGCCTGGGTGTCCCCCCAGCGCTGCTGTAACTGGCTGAGCTCCTCCTGGAGGGCAGCGCTGGTCTGGGCATTGGACACGGTGCGCAACTTCTCCCCAGCATCGATGATTACGGAGTACATGGCTTCCCACCTCTGAAGAATCACGGCCTTACTCTTTAGAAGAGAAATAAATTAAGTTTCAAAGCCATTCTTAGGAAGCTTTAGAAGCACGGTCCTGGCATTTCACTTGGGACAAAGTGAAGACTCACAAAGGGAGGTACAAGGCACTAGTTTGTTCACATTCCTGAAAGAGTCATGAAGAGGTCTGCTCCCATCTGCTTTTTTAATTTCATAAAAATCAGACTCTTTCTGATCTTCTGATCTGTAAAAGTCTACCCTAGCTTTTTACAGACTGAATCTAGAGAGTGCAAGTGCAGCAGTTACAAAAAGATGGAAATTTAGTTGTCTGAGTTATTCTGATTAAAAAACCAAAAAAGTTCTGTTAGCACCTCTAGAATCAACAATTAAGACAATTCTTTCAGAGATTAGCTCTGCTAATCAAGACATACTCCAAGTGAAGTAAGCAATCAATAATAATTTGCCCACAACACAAATTAGTCTATAACACAAGCAGATATTTCGTTGTTTCTTTCTGTAAAAGAACAGCAGGAGGGAAGGACAATTTGGAGTAGGAGGGAGAAGACTTTCTGGATTTTCTCACAAAGGAAAAGCATGAGAACCAACTTGTGAAACCTATTGAAAATCATCTTTATCCGGCGGGTAAAAATAAAGATGATGGAAACAGGGCAAGCGCCAAATGGAGTACTGGTGATGTGTTAATCCATTAGCATTAGGTGTGTGGGAACACAATAAAGCTTGGACTGCAAAGAGCGTTCAATGATGTATTTTTGAAAGGTGTTAGATTGCCTTAAGCAACCATTAAGTTCACTGCTTGTTTTCACTTTCTAATAAAACAAAGAAGTGCATAATTAAATGGAAAACCAAGATACTAAAAATTAACAAAGGAAAACATTATTTTCCCTGCACGGAGAACACAGAACTCACTGCCCTGAAGAACTGCTGCCCAGATCTGCCCACCTTGGAGTGGTGGCTCCAAGGACAGACCCCCTTGCGAGTGCTTTATGCTCTGCTCTGGGCACCTCCTGCCCATCCCTGCACACAGAGGACCTTGTCTTGCCACGTACGTGCCTTCAGCCTGCATTCAGCAGCCGGGTCAGCGGGATGCCCACAGACCTAGGGCGTAGCTGCTGACCAGGGTTTCCATTTCCACGTTCATATCAGTAACATTTTTTAAAGCATACAAGGCAACTAAATGACAAAGTTGACCAGGAAGTTTCCTACTATAATGACTCTGTGCTCAGCTCTTTAAGAAAAAGTGTCAGTAATTTCTTCCCCCCTCCAAATCATGTGATTCTAAAGCTTTTTACCTTACTGGATAGAAGTTGTTTCAGTCTGAGAAAAAACAACAGATTTGAAATTTATGAGAGAGAAACACAGTACCTTGAAATCTTTAACTAGATTTCTAAGCTGGTAAAGGCTATAGCAGTCCTGGTTCTTCACAGCGATGATGAAGCTGTTTGTATCAGCAAGAAATCTGCTGAGACTCGACAAGGAACTCCTGAAGTGCTGCCACTGTCTCACGAGTCTATCGATGTCTTTCTTCCTCTGCTGAACCAGCCGGCTGACATTCTGCCACTGCTCTTTCATCAGCGTGACCTTGGAAATAAACTCTGTTCTGAAAATGACAAGCATTGAGTGTTTATGTATTTTGACCTCAAGGCTACATTTTACAACCATTGTGATGGATTTCCATTTACATCCTGTTCCAATGACAACACCCAGCTATGCAGAAAGCTCCACGCAGCCTTAAGCTCAGCCCCGTTCTCTGTATTCTGTCTTTTCAGCAATCCAAAAAACCTTTTACGTGATGTAAGAATGGGTAACACAAGTCATTCTCGCTATTGTGGTGCAGCAATGTATGTAGCACAACAATCAAAGAAACAGGATGTGCTGAACACTTCTCTGAAGAACAAGGTCAATGCAAGCGAGACAAGGTCTCAGATCATGCTGCAGAGTGATCTGTGCTTTTACCAGGCTGTAAGTGGGAGCTCAACCATCGTTGTACCCTGCAGCAGTGGGACCCAACTGCAAGGTGAAAAGGCTCTGGGTAGTTACTGAACCCATTCAAGCAGTGTTTGGGCCTCTCCCACAACATGGCTAGATGATCCAGCAGATCTAGCTGGAGTGACTAAGACAAGCCCCAGCGATCAATTCTGCTCCTCTGCAGGAGGCCACAGCCCCCAGCTTAGCTCTTGTACAAACACCCATCTTTGCAGGACTGGCTTCAACAGACAAATGCTGCAGCTTGCTTAGTTCAGCCCCACTTTCCCTGGCAGCGTCAAGCCAAGCGGTGGCCTCCAGGCCGACGTGCCGGAGGGGAGCACACGCACTCTGCTGCCAGCTCTCTGGAAGCAGCAAGCTCCGGCAGAGAGGGAACACGTGCTCACAGAGAAAACCAGTTGAACCTCTCTCACAGGCAGTTGAACCTCTGCTCACAAATAGGACTTGCTGCTTCTCACTCTACATTGATCAAGAGAAAAGTGTAAGATCATCCTGATAAAAACCAGCTTTAGCTACCAGGCGTTTTGGGGTTTGTGGCGGATGACTCAAGACCCTGTTACATGTGCCAGGGGCAACATGGATAGTCTGACACCTCTGCACTTCAAAAAGTAGAGAGCTCTAGGAAGAGAGAAAGGATCCTTCATGCGCAGCATCCTCACTACCCTCTGGAGGAAGGTGGCTTCTCAACCACAGTCACAGTGTCAGCAACTGCAGGGGAGCAGCAGACAAGGAAGCTGCTGTTCAGGAGCCGTTATTTCTGTTAGGCAGGACGGCCAGTTACAGTCCACAGCACAGGCTGGCCAGGGCACCTCTGCTTCTTCCTCAGGGCACCTCCTCGCACTTGTGCAAAACGGGCCAGGAGGTTATTGAAAGAGGGAACGCAGTCACAGATTGGGGTTTATGTCCTCATGAGAGCAAAGACTCAAGACCACCTCCAAGGAAGAGGGCATATGCACTGAGCTACCAAGGTCTTCGGGAGGAAAAACAAATTGATTACCTTTTCTCTGCTTCTCCAGATTCCAAGGAAGGTAGGATTTTTTCTATAATAGAATTAAATCTCTGCTGATTTATGGAAATTTCAGTCTGCAGCATCTGAAAATACCATGAGAACAACAGTTTTAACTATTCAGTGAATAACCTTTGTTCTGAAAGCTGGTTCTGCTCCTCCGGAGTGACAGCATTTATTTCATTTTAAATGCTGAAAGCTCTGTTATTTTTAAGTGCTAGTGTCAAATGCATCCTGAAAGATTCCACACGGTTTGGATACCAGAGGAACTGGCACAAAAGTGAGAGTAGAACCCACTATAAATCGTTTCATTGCAATGAATGCCTTGATTTGGAGGTCTAAGTAAAAAGAGAGAAAATAACTTTCTGTGAACCCTAGTGACTATCACTAAGGTGCAGAGATTTAACCCCCTGTGGAAGTAGCCACAGTACTTTGGGTAGTGTGAAGCTGTGGCATTGCAGAGCTTACCCTAGCAGGGCCTGATGTTTAGTGATTACCACATGATCTTATTTATTTTATTTTTTTTAAATTTTGGTTGTTTTTTCCATTATCCTGCCACTAGGACAAGGTCTATAGGTAAACACTTTGCTTAGAACTGCATCCGCACGCTACTGCCAGCATGCAGTGTACCTTCTCCTCATGGAGACCTTCACGCACACGTGAAGCGCTGTCTCTGTAACAAAGAGCAAGTGTTTGGAAAGATGCCTGTGAAACAGATTTCCACCCAAATCTAACAACTGCTCAAAACAGAAACATGCTGTGAAAACATTTTGTTTTAAATGTGGTTCTTCCAGAAACTGCTATGGTTCCTGCCAGATCGCCAGCAAACTGCCTACCTAGTTGCCACAGGCTTCAGTGTGCTGGGACAGGCAAGTAACCTCGGGGCTGGAGAACTCTAGGACTTCCAGGATGCTACACTCAAGAAGGCACTCCTAAAGGTCTGATCCCTGCAAAAAGGGATCCATCCATGTTGGAAAAGGATTTTCACATTTCCGAGTTTTCCTCTGAATAAGTACAAGGCCACATTTCAAGAGTGAAATGCTCTGTAAACCTCTGCCCAGCTCCGATTTCAAAAGGCATAGCATTTTCTATGCATTTTCCCCCACCTTCACCATTCAAGAAGACGCTTCCATTTCTAGAGTTAGCTTTACCTCATACGCCTTCTGTTGCTCTTGCAGTTCTTCAAACCGTCCTGGAATATTTGTTTTTAAGGCCTCATCCATTTTTTCTAGGAATTTCTTCCATTTCTCACATTTCTGAAAGAATTTCTTGTCATCATTTTGAGTTTCCTCAAGCATCCTGTAAAGCAAAGAAATAACCAGAAACTACTGTGTTGGTGGTTGTTTTTCTGGATACGTTTGCATACGGTCTAACGTGGTGGTTGGTAGTACTAACAGAGTAGGGTTTTGCTTGGCACTTTGCTACCTTCTTCACCTACAAACACCCAGATTTTTACTCCGAGGGACTTGGAATACAAATTGCTGCTGAATAATTGAGTAAATTGAAAGGGCAGGAATTCAGCTTGGAAAGCCCCTGAAAAAGCTGAGGACAGACTGCAAGCCTTCCCCTGCTTTAATTTGGTTTTGATTTTCCTCACAGAAAAAGAAATGCTTGGTACTGATTTCTTGTTTGCATTTCCGACCTGCAGCGTTCCAGAGCAGCTGCTGTTCTCTGACTCCACTGCCGAGCCAGGTTCTGCATTTTCTTCAAGGTGAAGTCACTCAGTGGCAGCTTAATGCTCGCTTCATTCAAACTCTCTATGGCTGGAGAAAATGCAGCAAGCTCCAGCGTGTGATTCTGGAAGTAAAAGAATAAATTAATTGCAAAAAATACTGCTTTTCTTTCATTTCAAAAACATATAGAAGCCTCTTCTGAAGGAAGCACTTGAACGTTAGGCATCCAAAATGCTTACCCCCAAAACCCCCAACTCCGTTAACTTGAAAAAACCCAGGAAACAAGAAAGTCACAATTCCCTTACACAAGGCCCACTTTTCCGAGAGTACTGAACAGATCTTCAAGAGCTGGTCCTTGCAGATTTACTTTGTACCCTACAATGAGGGCAACAGGGTAGCTCCAGAGCAAAACTGGGGAAAAAGATCTCCCATCAGCCCCGAATCTAGGCGATTTTCCTCCCCTCCATGCAGGTGTTTGGCCTGCAATGCACATCTAGAGCTTTTATGAACTTAGGTCATTGCTCTTTGTGTTTTGGATGAAATCAGAGTTACTCCGATGGAAGTGCTGTAACTACAAGAGCTGGGATACAAAGAGGTTCTTGAAGGAGGCAAGAGCTGGTGTCCTACAGACACTTAAATTCTGCGTAGTATCTTTTTGTACTTGGACTCCAAACATACCAGGAGCGATTCTGAGTTGTCTGTTTCTCCCTCTAGAGAGAGGCTATCGAAGGCGTCTGTGCAATTCTTGACGTGACTCTCCTGTGTTTCAAGGCAGTCCTTGAACTCCTCCAGTTGTCGAAGACTGAACTAGGGTGAATATTTTCACACAGACCAGTTTTTCACACAAACAGACCAGTTTTATCTCAGTAATGATGTAAATGAACAGCAGTACATTTGCTTGGGAGTTTTCTCAGGAATAGCTGCACAGAGGGGAAGTCAATCCCACAGCACTCCTGTGAGCAGATCAGCATATGGGGAAAACCTGGATCCAGGTCCCTCCTACTCTGCCTGAACAGGGACGTGAATCCCATCTTCAAAATGACATCAAAGGCCCACAGTTTTCTGTTTGGTTTTAGGTACATTGTGGGCACTCTCACCAAAGCAAACTGAAGCCCTTCGGCTTTTTCCAAGGCAGAGCTGAGACCCTTCACCACTTACGTCAGAATTCATCAACTAAAAATACATTTCCTAACCTGTAACCATCTGATGGTCCCAAAGTGCTTGACTCTAACAGGTCCACTTATTACCAAGGCTAGCATCAGAGCAACACAAGCAGGTAAGAAGGGAGAAACCCTCCCTCCACCTGTCCCTCTGGCTTCATGGATTATTTCTTTACACAGTTGATCCTACTGCCCCGTTTTCTTTTATGGACATTTCATTTCAAATCAAGAACTACAGGGCTCTAGTGAAGAAGCGACCTCACACCGACTTCTAATCTAGTATTGAAAAAAAATACCTCAAAATCATCTAACTTCCTCTGCAACATCTTTTCCAAATAGGATGCTCTCTGGAGCGGCTGCAGCTTCTCCAGCAGAACGGCTTGTGCAGCTGTCCCGGCCTGCTGCTGAATTCGAGCAGCCTGCACGGAAAGCTGCGTGTGGCAGCCTGCAAGGCTTTGAAGGCCGTGCTGTAAGTTCTGATGAGAGAAGGGGAAAGCAACAAAAGTCAGCAAATTAATCAGATCGTCATTCCTGTGCCACTTTCATTTCGTATCTTTTGTTGCTGTAACTAAGCTGTTTTTGTTGATCTCCTCTGGGAGCCAGATTCAGTTATGGTGTCAGCTTCAGTCTCTTACTTGGAAGATAATGGGAATCGCATCCAATGATGCGATTGCTGGGAAATTGCTGGGAAAGGCACAGGTCAAAGTTCAGTGGAACACCAGTGACTTCAGGCAGTGGGATACTACTGCTAGAAAGGAGATTAGGGAGAGAAATCAGAATATGCCTCCCTACAGAATGGATTTGCACTAGGTGATGGAGAGAGAGTCAAAGGCTCCCTGTGGTTTCCGTGTGAGATCTCCTTTGACTAAAGTCAGAAGCATTTAGAATAATCTCATGCACTCAGAAATCTGTGAACTTATCAGAGCAGACCAGTAAAAGTAGCAAGCCCAAACAAAACTGCTTTGAAAACTGTAGAAGACCTCAAGATGGTTCTGCGTTCTGGAAAACTGGTCTTTTTTCCCCAGCTATGGTTCTAGTAGATATTATCTCTCCTCCAAAGCAGTGCTCCATAAAGTCAATCAATTTTAGCTCAATGATGCCTTTCAGCACAGGCCTGATTAATCATATAGAGCAGAAAGGGGCAGAGATAGAAGGTGATTGCTCCCTTCTGCTCTCTTCTCATCCTGTGCTAACTCCAGTTTGGTTTGGTCTCAGAATTTCTGCCCAAAGTATTTAAAGGAAAGACAAAGTTAGTGTTAGTGGCAAAACCCCACAACTTTTATGTTTACCACTGACTGGATTTGGGGGAGGAGGAGGGAGAAGAAGGTGTTCTTTTGACTGGTTTCTCAAACATAAATCCTGGTTTGTGCCAGGTAGAAGACACATTTTCATCTACCTTTATATCCTGGATCCTCTGCTTCAGGGTTTCTATCATGTTATCCTCAGGCAGGTGAGCATCCAAGAGCTGAGTGCTCTGCTCTTGGTACTGTTGTAGCTTGGCTGCTGCCTCAGCACATGAAACTTCAAAGGGCTCCCAAAGCTGCAGAGTCGCTTGCGCTGCCCGCAGTTGATCTGTGATGGCTTCATTTACTGAGTTCCACCTGACAATATATCACAGGGGAAGAGCATTCTCCTAGTACATTCTCCTCCAGAATATGACGTGGTATAGGATTCCTGTGGGAGCTTCTTTGCATTCTGCCCATGTTGCTGAAAGCCCGCTGACACAGCACTCTTTTGTGCTCTGTGATCCATCACAAAACAGGGACTATCAGCTACTCCTCACACAGGGGCCCTTAGACAAGTGACTCCTATTAATATAGAGTGAAAAGTCTAACAGACCTTCAAGTCCCGCCTCAGAAACTTCCTTTGTTTTTTAATGCTAACAACTGGGGGTGTTCTCTGCAGGCTCACCTCGTGTGTGCCTCCATGCACTTCTGTTCAATAATCTCTGCAAAGCAGGGGGAGCAGTTCTTCTTCAGGTTACTAGCAGCAGCCTGGAGTGAGGCCCAACTTTCTTCACTGTTCTCAGATTCGTCTTGAAGAGACTGCAAAATGCATTCTTGTAATTAGTTGTGCAGACCAATGACCCAAGTAGAGCTTCCCCTACGGGGGAGGGTAGGGATAAGGCAGCAATAGTGCCACGCGTTTTCAGCTCGGATTAAAATTTTATGAAAGAGGTGAAACGGTCCAAGTTAAGAAGCCTTTCAGGAGGCCTATGTTAAAATTAGGGCATTTCTTTGCCTTTAAAAAAACAAATCATTTAACAAACCAGGCTTGATAAAATTAGTTCACTAGAAACCACCAATGTTTTTATTTTCAGCCACTGCTTCAGGGAAATTTCTACTGGCAGTAAATGAGGCAACTCCTGTCCCGGCTGCGTATTGCCCCTCCTGACACAGGCAACTGCAGAACCCTGCCATGGACCATTTCTTATTAATGCCAGGTGAGGAGATGTTATCCCTATCAGTAGGATGTTCAGAGCCAGGGCCAGCCTGACTGCCCACCTTAGATGCCCCACTTAGGCCCTGTGGCAGCCAAGCAGAGCAGCAGGGCGATCCAGAGCCCTTATGCCCACCATTTATGCCCAGCCTCATTCAGCAGCTGTGCAGGAAACTCCAGCTCTCTGGAGGGTGACGGAACAGTTGGATTTTGCACTGCAGCAATCGGAAAGGCCAGGCTTGGGGATGTCCCTGGGATCTGGCAGCCCTGGGGCTGCTGCCCCCACCCAAACCAAGCTGCAGCTTTTGGAAGGAATCCTGGGTCCCGGACCTTGACTCTGGTCCTGTTTATACGTGGAAAGATGCTTTAATGCAAACAACGCAAATAACCAGTGAACTGAGAACCAACATCTTTCACCTGAATGGCGAGCAACCTTTAAGCCAGGGGTCCTCAAACTTTTTAAGCAGGGGGCCGGTTCACTGTCCCTCAGACACTGTCGGGGGCTAGACTATAGTTTGGAAAAAAATGAACGAATTCCTATGCACACTGCACATATTTTATTTGTAGTAGTGCACAAAAAACAGGAAAAAGAATGCCGTATCCGGCCCGCGGGCTGTAGTTTGAGAACCCCTGCTTTAAGCAAACACATGCAGCAACGGCACTAGGTTTTTCTTTGCCAGCTCCATTGTCAGCCAAACTTCCCACTGTCCACACGGATTAGACATGGACTGAGTAGACAATAGCATGAGTGACGGTGGTGGACTCTGCAGTGCAAAGGAGCGTGAGGAGCTCATGTTTCATACTGAGTTGCCTTCCAGCATGTGCAGAAGCCAAAAATGTCAGGGGACCTTTGCAATCCTAAATGCAGGCTCTGCCAGCCCACAGCAAGGCAGATGTTGTAGCAGCTGACCTGCAGTTCTCTCACAAACCTTGGTACCTAAATTACACTGAAGCTGCTAAATAAAGTACAAAGTCTAAAAATAGTCCTCAGTGCCTCTGGAGGTAAAAAAAATATGAAAATATTCTACTGACTCCAATGGCATTATAATTAAAAAGATGTTGATCAGATTCATTTTTCTGTCTTTTTTTTCAGTGGAGTTTGTTTGTTTGTTTAAAGGCACAGAAGGAAGCACAGACATAAGAGAACTTCAGTAGATTTACCTGGTAAGTTTGGATCTCATTTTTCAAAGCTTCCAGTGACAGCACAGAAGGTTTGCACTGGTTTATGCAGTACAAGTATCTTGTTGTCTTCAGGCTGACTTCTGCGTAAGCTTCATCATACACTCTCCACTGCTCCATTACTGACTGCATTGAGGTCTTTAACTGCACAACCTGCAAACAAACCGCTTCTGTTACTCTTTCTTGGGAAGTCCTGACATAGAAATCACATATTTAAATTGACTTTAACACGTAGTGCTCAATGCTCACTCCATGACAATCCACAAGAATTTCACAGGTTGGAGGATTTTCCTACTTGGTAAGGAGTTGTGCAGGCTTCAAATCAAGCCATAGACAGTATTTAGAGGGAAGTACATTAATCCTTTGGAAATAACAATTTAACCAGAGTTCAAGGTAGCACTACTGTGCCAGCCACAACTCCAGACACCCCCAAAAAAGCAACAAGTAGTGAAACAATTAACTGCTTCTTCCTTCCTGCAAATATCAACCTCAAGTGGGAGGAAGTTGAGAGCCTTAATCATCTTAGGAAGCAGATAGTTTGATCCAGAGATCAGTTGTTTTGTACAGAAGACGACATTACTGCAATACTCCGGAGAGCCATCATCCTGCTTATGCCACCGTGCTCCAGTAACACAGGCCCACCTGAATCACAGGCTAGGAACTTCAGGATTCTCGTATTAAATTAAACAATGGAAATCCTCTTTGTTTTCTGTGTCTCTTCCATGACTGCAGCAATTTCATCTATATTGGGCTTTCCATTTGCCACATACTCCCAGACACTGCAAACCCCAACCCACAGTCCTCCTTCAGTGTGATGTGTCATTTTCTCCTTCTGTATCAGCTAAGTACCTAAGGCACGTCCTGGCTTAGACAACACATTCACCTAATTCAACACCTACTTTCAGTCATGCCAGAACCAGATGCTTCGAGAAGAGCATGAAAACCAGGCAAACCAACCAGCACGTCTCCATGGGACCTGGCAAAGCCAGATGCCAGATTTCACTTCTGACTATGCATCCGTACAATGGAAGATGAAAACTTTCCTACACCATTGTTCACCCTAAATAGACCGCACAGATGATCGTATCCTAGTATCCTAGTTTCATGCATGCACAAGTTGATAGATTAATCATCCTTGTTCTCATTTGAATCATAGTACAGGTGGGAGGAATCTCTAATTGCTTTTTGTAGCCTGCAGCTAATTACTGCCCACACAAGGAAGAGGGAAAGATATTGTGCTCATGAAATATCTCTGGGTCACAGACTCTGTCTTGACATCAACCTACGGGCAAGACAATCAACGTATCACATCTCCACAGACCTACATTTGAAATCACAGCTGAGCCCTGCTGAGAGCAGCCACTCATGGGAAGAAAGCTGCATTCAGTGCTCCATTGCACATGCAGACAACGAGGCTGTAAGAGCATTCTGCAGTTTCTAAGCTCAATACTTACGTCACAAAAATATTAAAACTAACGTGACCCAGGGCGACTGTAAGAAGAAAAAAGCACTAGGCTGACAATCCTGCCAATTCCTATCTGACGCCAGCAAGCCTGGCACAGCGTAGGCCACCCCATTATCAAAAACCCCCAAATTATGGTGATGACACCAGCCACGGAGCCATGTTCTAATAGACCGGGGCTGTCTGTTTCTTCCAGTGTTGCTGCCCACAAGTGGAAGGAGAGAAGAAAAAATAACTTGTGCCCCAGATTTCCTCACCAACCCTCCCAAGGCCCTGGGCTGTGGCTTCATCTCCATCCCCATGGAAAAGCAGCAATGGGTAAGAGCCTGGGGGCCGTACCAGGCCAGGAAGTTCCCATGTCACATCCTTAACCTGGGGCCCAGGGAAGCAGCAAACTACCCTAACGAGGAGGGTCTGTCCAGCCTATTGGCCCCTCTGCTCCCCTCAGAAGGGAGTCGCCTACAACCGTAACCCTGGAAATACATTAATTCACATGATGGTAAAGACTTAAAAGGAAGTTCTGAGATTGAGTAAGGAATTCTTTGCATCTTTTTTGTACCAGCTCCTGCCATCCTGTGAAGAAGATTAATAACACTGGTGGTAAGAATACACAGTGGAGGAAATCTGAACGCAAACAAAGCTTTTACCTGGCTTGCAATGCTGTCGACCATTTCACACAGCTCAGGTATCCTGAGTGACAGACCTTCTGGGGTTTGGTCTGTGCTGTCATTGAAAGCCAAGCTCTGTTTCAGCTCATCAAGAATTTTGGATTTCATTGTGAGTTGATTTTCTAGCTCCTAAATGGAAAAAAGGAAAAAAAGAAAAAAAAAGGAGATAAATAAGATCTTTTAATGAGATCACAGAAAAACATCTTGTGTGCAAGGAGCTTAGATGAACGTTCCTTCTTTAAAACCAATTCTGTGTAACTTTCAGCCATGCAACACTGCCACCATTTCAACTCTGACATGGAACAACTGCTTTACAAGAACTCAAAAGTTCTTGACAGCAGCAGCTTTAGTCTCCTGCAGGCAGAGGTAGAATCAGCCCACTGACCGTCAGCGTGAGTGCTGGGCGTAACGCTTGGGAAGGAAATCAGCAGCCACCACGCAGGCTTCTTCGTGCCTCTCCAGACGGAAGAAGTTTTTCTATTAATGCAGTTGGACTTTTCCTTGGGCAAGTTAGCATTTGGGTCCTTCTCTGCTCCAGCAGACTCCTCAGGATTTAGACTGGATAGGAACTGATTTTGCAGTATGAGGCTCCCTGACATCCTAACTTCTAGAATGTGGTTTTCAGCTTGTCCTCTTAGTCCGTCTTTCTCCCATAGGATAAGCCCCACTGAAATCAATGGGGATGCCTGGGAGAGTAACTTCCCCTCTAACACAGTCAGCAAGATTATAAGCTAGTTTTGACACGCTGGAGACAGCTTAGCAAGACGTTCCTCACAATATGAGTAAATATCCACACACACAACGGGCTGTAACATTTTCCTATAACACTATGCTTAAAGCGATGACCTTTTTTCCCCTCCACTTACTGTCCCCAAAACACTTTCATATTTGGACCCCCTTTTTTTAAAAAAAAAATTTATTTTTCATTTTAATTAAACATTTTAGCCACCTGCATCCTAGCACGGTATCCTTCTGGCCCCTCAATGCATTTCAGAGCGCTTCAGAGAGACAAGTAACTCGGTGTGCATCAGAGCACTCCAGGCAATACAACCAGCCTGCTACGAGAGAGACACGTAACCATGGCAACGAATGAACAAATAGTCCATGGGAAAAAATAGATAGGGAGCACCACAATGAATGAAAAGAGACTGTCTCAGGAACAGGAGCTCATCATTAGCTGTCGGCACCTGTACTAATTCTGAGGGAGCTGGTGCCTAGAAAAACACAACAAACCCCAAGGACACCCAGGTTCCTGAGGCTGGTGCAGACAGGCCACGTTCTAGGGCAAGGGTAGAGAGTCGCTGTTTTTCCAACTGGGACTGTGTAGTTTCCACGACACTTCCACCACGGGGCTCTTCAAACTAATGGAACGGAGAGCTTTTGCCATGGCTGGGCTGAACTGAGAACTACTTCTTTGGGAGGCATCTCAGGATACGATCCTCAATATTGCTGCAAAACACTCCAAATACCATGGAACAACAGCAGATGCATCTTCAGTTGGAGGAAAAAAACATGAAATAGCAATTCACATCAAAAGTGGATCTGTCTTTTTATCACCTGAACTTAACATGCTTTAATTAAAGCTACATTGTAGTATTCCTCTAGGAAACAGCAACGTCCTTTACATTTTCTTGTGTTAAAATTTGTGCGGTTCTTTAGTCTGGATTCAGCAAAGTGCCAAGTACGATTTTCACAATAATATCACATATAAAATGCTTTACCTTGCAATCATCTAATGTGTTCTGTGCGGAGATCAGACTCGCTGGGCTTTGTAGAGATCTCAGTCGATCGCTCTGAGCTTCCAGCCAGGTGAGCAGACTCTGGGCTTTGTTCTCATTTTCAGTAACGTCCTCCAAAAGGTGTTCCAGGTCTTGTGTCTGAAAGTTACAGAACTATTTTAACTTAAACATAGAGGTGGGCAAAAACAAGGGTAAATCCCAGGCTGTCACAAAGAGCAGATTTTGTCAATTTTCCCTCCCTGCAAGTTAGAGGAGAGTTGACCCTCCCAGACCGTGCTGAGGTTTGGATGTCTGCCCACCACCTGATAGCTGTTGTGCTGTGAGACCACTCCATAGGCTGTCCATGAGACAGCAGCATGGACAGTCAGGAGAGAGCACAGGGAGTCTTCACTGTGTTCAGCAGTGTTTTCAGACTCAAGGAGAAAGGCTGCTTGCAGAACACAGAGCACTGGCACAGGCAAGATCAGAGCTGTGAGAGAGAAAGCAATGAGATCTCAATCTAACCTTTCTGTTCAGAGATGCCTGCAGCCTGTGCCACCGCAGGTTCATTTCTCCAAGATACTCAGCAAATTCTGTCCTTTCATACCGCTTGCTCTCCACATCACAAGTGCTCATCTGCAAGAGTGACTGGTTAACAAAATCGACCATCCACTGTTTAAAGTTCATTTCCATCATATATTCCTGGAGGGGGTGAAAAAAAAAAAAGAACAAAAATGTAAAACAATAAGTTTTGCAGCTTTAATCCCATCAGTTCCAATGTTGCTTCAAGGCACAGTTACGGGACATTCATGGCTTATTCTGAACCATGGCCCAAAGTGTTTTTCTGAAAATAGACCTGGATATAGGAATAATTCTGAGTTTCTACCATTCTATGTTCATGTAGCTACTTCCAGCCACTGAGACTTTTACAGACAATCACCTATCATTATGTGGGTAGCTCCAGGTAAGCACAGGCTAGTGCCAGAGCAGGGAATACAACATGAGGGGTACCAGACCCAGTCCTTTATCCATTGGTTGATACCATCACACTGCCGTGGGCCCAGATTAGGCTAAGACCAAGGCCGTCTCACACTCCTGAGACTCACACAGACAAGTGCAGAGAAGAGCTTGTGCTCCTTCATGAAAATACCTGGTATCAGAATATCTAGGAGGAAAAAAGTGCCCTCCAGCACCACTGTCCTTGCCCACAGAGGCGAGTGAGAACAACATACAGAAATGCCTTATTTCAGGAAGTCTTAGGAGAAGAGGGGAGGAAAAGGCTTCTCATTGTATCTAGTTGTGCCCAGAAAAAAGCCACTAGGGAATACCACAGTAGAAGTACTGAAGCCATAGCTGCTTCCTGGTAGGAATCTGTAACCCTCATCCCAGCTTTCTTCTCAGCATACACATCCTTCACATTGCTGACAAGTGCAGAAGACATCCCTACAAACCCATCTCTAAATAGCCAAAGGGTTAAAACCAGCACCTCATCTACATGTTCTGACTGCCAAATCCAACTGATACAGACCAAAATGTTACGTATCTGCTGTACTAAGGCACTTTGAATGAGATGCCCTTGCCTTCTGTGCAGTACCGAAGCGCCAGAGAACTGCAGCTGTAGACCGACAACTGTCATCCTGTCTGAGCCCAGCACACCCTCGGGAGCTCTGCGAGGGCAGAGCAAAATATGGCTCTGCAGGGATCCGTGTCCCGAGGTTGGGCTGCCCAGAATCTATGGAGGTGTAAGCATGGCTTGGATCCTTCCTGTGGCTGGGGCAACCAGCCTCTGCCAGTGGTGCTTTTGCATCGGAAAAGCGCCAAGAGTCTGCTGCAGCCTCTCTCTCTGCAGGGATGTGCGTCCTGTCTCTCCTTCCTAGCAGATTGTCTCTTTTTATGAAATGGAATATTCAAACACGCTGTTCTCTAGTTAAAGGGATGCTGGTTTTGGAGCTCCATTATGAGGTATTCCTGGTTGAAAAGACAGACTGAACCAGAGCACAAACAGCACCTATCTTCCTAAGGAAGCAGAGCTTTCCTGCTCAACACATTTCATAGCCTGAACACGAGACAGAGTGAGCAAGTGAGACAGATGGGACAGCGTGAGAAAAAGGAGATTACAGCACTGAAGGCAGCAGCTTTGTTGCAATGCAGACTGTTCTGTGGCATGGAAACAAAAGGTTTTTATGAAGGAAGCTGTTGGGGCACCTTTGAGACTGTCTGAGGAACCCTCCCAAGAGCAAAGGGAAGGATATGACAGTGCCTGTAGGGCTGTTTGTGTCCTCGCTACAGCCGAACACCTTGCAGAAGACCTGGACCTACAGCTTCCCACTTACCTTGTACTTCTGAAGGAGGCTTCTGACTTGGGCAGCGCTACATTGTGAACTGACTGGCTCCTCATGTCCCTGCTGTTGTTCCACATGGTCCAGCCAGGTCATTAGCTCAGCAATAGCTTCCCGTGACGAAAGTTTTTCCATCTGAAGCTGGGGGTAAAGCATATAATGAATCCTCTAGAATTTGCTGGTTAGAAATACCAAGGAAGATGACAGCTGCATTTTTAGAAAGGCTCAGGCACTATAATTGCAATTATCAGGGTATGAACTTGCAAGTGAGCCCTGTGCTCCAGAGGGGCATACGACTTAATTTAAGAAAAGCTTGAGAATTCAGAAATTTAAAATAAAATTCTAAATGTAACACACTTTTATATAAAACTGTAAAGATCATAGATATGTGCAAAACAGTCTGGGGAGAATACGTCAATAATTAAACTGAAATACAATATTGGGGATACTCTGAAAGCAAGGCATCTAATTAGGGAAGAGGTGCTTTTGGGGCCTTATGGAGCAGCCAACTGAATCCCAATGGCAGCATTCTAAAAGTAATTCTTTAGCTTGAACTGAAAGATGGCAGCAAAGTTTCTCCTCACCTGGTGAAGCTTCTCTTGGATGGCTGGAAGCTGTGTAATCAGTTCTCCCCATTTTTGCTCAAACTTTGCCAAAGATGACCTAAGTGCTGCAGTATCAGCTTGCTTCACATGGAAGAGCTGGTTGGCAGTGCTCACCACAGATGACTTCAGGGAAGATTTTTCATCAGCTTCCTTAGAGAATGTCTGAGGTGCATGGGAGAAATTTAAGAGAGGGTAAATATTTGTATATCTGTTCAAATTAAGAAGACAAACCAGGTTTGCTGTCACAGGAAGAACTGCCTCTAACAAACAAATTTTTGCAAGTCGGTAAAATTTGGCATGAGAAATGACTTACAAATAAACTGTTGATGTTATCCCTGATGGTGGGAAGATCTTGCGACACATTGAGAGACTGCTCCTTCCAAAAATTCATTCTCTGCTGAGCAGAATCCAGCCATTTCCTTAATTCCTCTGAGTCTCTGTTGTAGCTACAAGGAGGAAACAAAACACACAAACATATATCTCCTAGCTGAGTCCAGGACACATTTCTCACCCTCCAAGTTGTCCTCCTCTCTGTGAGGAGGCACGTGTTACTCTGGCACCTATGCTGCTGCAGAAGCATGGCTGCAGCACGGATTAGTGTGCAACACAGCAGTTCTGCTGGAGGTACCCACGAGACTGTTCCAATCAGCTCTTCTCCTCTGGTCTGCTACCCCTGAAAACATCCTCTTTCTGTATTCACCCAGCAGTTGCCAGGACGAGCTCACATGGGTGCAAAGAGCTTTGCTGGAGGTCAAAACCACCAGAGGAGATTGTGCACACTGCAAGATACAGTGCAGAATACACAGGAGAGGTAAATACCAACACACACAGATGTGCTTTGTCCACACTATGGGTCCAGCCAGCCTGAGCTCAGAGCACACAGACCAGGTGCAGGGAGAGCTGAGCTTCAGACCTCAGCTGGTGGTCTGGGCTGTAGAGCCCCAAACCGTCACTGCTTGACTGCCAGGACTTCACTGACAGTTGGCTTGTGCCACGTGAAAGCAATGAGCGTGCTTGGGTCTCCTTCCTGCCAAGCTTCAAAACACAAGTTGGGGCAGGTCTCGAATGTTTGTTAGGTGGGCAGTGCACGTGCACAGACGGGTGCGTTGTGCCTCTGCCTGGGAACCAAGGGTAGCTCGTATTTGTAGCAGGCCAAAATGCACCCTCAGGGCAGCATCACCAGAGCTTCTGTTGACACTTCCAACCTACAAACCGCAGTACGATGCAGCTGACTCTCACCTAGATGCACACACTTTGCAATGGCAGCAATCAGAACATTGCTCCTACAAAAGTAAGCAGGAAGTGAAGCACTTTTCTATGCAATAAGAGAAGATCAGCTGTGTAATAAAGAGCCACTTTTCTGATCACCAATGCTTTCGTTTTCTAGTTTTTCCGTTAAAGGAGCTATGTTATTTAGTAATTCGCTATTGTATTTCAAAAATCCATCTCTAAAAGATCAGAAACTAATTTCTAGCTGATCTTTCTAACTGCTTCCTGAGTTACACCCACCTGACCAAGAGTTTGAGTAATGCTTGAAGTCGCTGTAGTTCATGGCCAACTTTTTTGGTTAAAGACAACCACTGCTCTTCCAGCTTCCCAATCTGGCTTCTTACTTCTGGGCAGCTCACCGCACTCAGCAGCTTCTTCCCTTCTTTCACCATTTGGTACAGCCTGGCATGCTTTTCATCAACACTGGTTTTGATTTGCTATCAGAATATGGGAAGTTTGCAAA
Source organism: Eurystomus gularis (assembly GCA_013400335.1). Lineage (NCBI taxonomy): Eukaryota > Metazoa > Chordata > Aves > Coraciiformes > Coraciidae > Eurystomus > Eurystomus gularis. The sequence continues at coordinate 50,062 of VZZY01025391.1, read as the reverse complement.
ACAATTACATTTTAAAAGCTGAAAACACAGCTAATGAAACAAGCATCAATTGCTCTAGCTTCTTAATCTCACATTTCATCTGCCACGTACTTCATTTTCCAAATGGAAGGAATCTGTACTTCATTACATGCAAAAGAGACACAGGTTGGGGGTTTTTTTTGTTTCCTCTGGATAGACCAAGACAGATCTCAACATAATTTTATACATTATCAGAATGACTGCGTTATGATTTGATGGGCTCTTTTGACACATGTAAACCTCAGGCAACAAACCAACTCTCTATCAGATCTGGCTGCACTGTCCAAACATAGGACAGTCCCTAGCAGAAAGGTACTGCCCCTTAGAGGGGCTTCAGGCTCTATCCTATTTAAAAAAACATTACTAGTGTTTTGAAGGAAGCTGTTGGGGTAATTATTGAGTAATGGTGGCAGGGAGAAACAAAGAGTTAACAGTGAAGACAGGAGATACTGGAGACAGCCCAGCGGAGGGCTACAAAGATGATGAGAGGACTGGAGCATCTCTCTGAGGAGGACAGGCTGAGAGACCTGGGGCTGTTTAGCCTGGAGAAGAGAAGACTGAGAAGGGATCTTATCAGTATCTAACAAGCCGGAGTCAAGAGGATGGGGCCAATCTCTTTTCAGTGATGCCCAGCAACAGGACACGTGGCAATGGGCACAACACAGAACACAGGAAATTCCATGATGAGAAAGCCCTAGAGCAGACTGCCCAGAGAGGTTGTGGAGTCTCCTTCTCTGGAGAGATTCCAAAGCCACCTGAACATGTTCCCATGCAACCTGCTCTAGATGACCCTGCTTTAGCAGGAGGTTTGAACTAGATCTCCAGAGATCCATTCCAACCCCTACCATTCTGTGATTAAGTAATAGACATAGGAATGCTCTGGTTTGCTTAGACAGCTGAATAAAAGCAAAGCATAATTTTCTCATTACTACATTTCACTGCAAGGTCAAAATGAGAAAAAGGGAAAAAAAGGAAAAAGCCCCAGGAAGCAGATCAGTCCGGGGAGAAGGCAGAAAGTGGCAATTGTGTGATGTGCAAGTATCTACCTCACTTCTCTCCAGGCATAAGGGGCTTGTACAATATTATTAATAGGGATATTTCTCTCACAGGAATTAAGCCCTAGGGTATTTTATTCTGCTCTGGCCTTGATACTGTGATGCTCCAGTGCTGGGACTTGCCGCCAAAGCATCTTCTAAAGCTTTACTACTTTGTTTCTGATGGCTTTGAAGACAGATAAAGACTTCAGAGTGAAGAGCTAGATAAGAACTTAAAAACAAACCAGAGGAAACCAGGCAACTTCACACTCAATGGCCATGTGAATATTGCATGTCTCCTGTCTCAGTGAGACAGGCATCAAAAGCACCAGAGGGTCACTATGATTGTGAATACCTACTGGTGATTTATTTCAAAAGCTTTACTGTAGCTCAGAATTTTCTGGGAATATCCAACAATCTCTCTGATGTAGTCAACTAGATTAAATCACAGTAGTCCTTTTGTCTTTATAGTCTATGAATCTAAATATCAAACTGAGCTCAGTATAGACCCAAAGACTCATTAATTCAAAAACTTCTCAGAGTGGATCCTCCGAAGACTGAGAAGAGTCAAGCCTGTGAGGGATGCAGAGCACTCTCTGAAGATGCATTATGAAGTTTATTGAACACTGTTTCTTCTGACATTTATAAAACAACCGTAAAGGCTGCTTTCATATCCTTATATTTAAATGTGTTTAAAACAGATAAAATGTTTCCAACTGGACTTGAGGTTCTAAATAAAGGTCTAGCTCTGCCATCAGAGATGCAGCTGGGAACAAACCAGGAGCCTACCTGCTGTTCTATACAAAAGGAATTCTATTCTCTTTGGTCAGATAGAAATCAGGACATCTTATTTTGAATTTCCAGGATTTTAAAAGGATCTGGGTAAAACTGTAGACCTTCTGCTGCAACCAGGGGTTCAAAGATTTGAAGGCACTAGGCTGGATTCTCTTCCATAAGTTTTACATCATGGCATGAACACTGCTCCTGAATTAGAGGCTCTGTGTTCACTCCAAAGCTCCCTGCTGTCCTTGGGATCCATGCAGCCTTCACACCATCTTCTCCCAAATACTTGCATTTGAAAACCAAGTTCTAAAGTAGCTGTAGTCATTACTCTCACTTAAATGAACTTGTAGTCCCTGGCTGAGGTTAGCAGCCCGATCCTCTGCTACTTTTAAAAGTCAGTTTTCAGCTTGCATCCATACAGGCAAGGACACAAAGGAAACAGTGCTCTGCAAACTGTCTTCTCATTCGAACTAATATTTTTGCCAGCTCTACAGATCGACAAAGAAAACCAGAGAGACAGACAAATACCTCCAGAAGTGCAATCCTTTCCACTAATCTTCCTTCTGTTTCTTCAACCAAATTCACAGAAGGCAATGCAGAGGCAAGTGCCTCTAACTCCTTATGGAAAACCAGGCATTCATCATCGAATTCCATCCATTCCTAAAAAAGACATTGCATCATTAACATAGCACTGTCTATCTGCATTTTTGCTATAGCAGACTGAGGCCTTAATGCTTATTCTAGCACCAGCAGCTCTTGCTGTAATGAAACAGAACATGAAAATAGGTGAATAATACGGAAATGTTAAAGCGAGACATGTTTTCACCATCGATGAATCAATTATTTAATTCTCCAATATCTTCAAGGTTTCTTATTTTGAAGTTGTATACTTATGTTTTCTTCTCAACAAGTATTTTAAAATCAATTTCTAGGTTTTACTTTAAGGTGGTGCTGGTATTTTTGTGCCTTAAAGGGTGCTTCTATCATCAAACCCATCAACCCATGTCAGTAATGGGTTGAAATTGCAACTTTCAGAGAGTTTCAAGGAAAAAAGCCAGTTTACTGACACACACAAAACAAGTAACAAACTGTTGCTGTCCAGTGGAGATAGGAAAGGACAACTACTAGCCAAAGAATCACTGGTGGGGAAAAGATTCCCCTAGACACAATTCTTCTCCTTCTTCCCTCCAGCTTTTACTCTGGGTTTCTTTAGAGTCATTACCTTTAAAAGGCTCTCTAAGTCTATACCATACTGGCAGGCCTTCTGCTCCAGCAACTCCACTTCATTCACCAGCTCTCTCCAGAATTCCTCTCTCTTTTGTAGGACAGAGGGAGTCACTTTCTTGGAAAATGCTTGCATGAAAGCCATGTGGGTCATGAGGTTGTGGAAGAAGTCCTGAAAAAAAACAATTAAAGCTTGCTTTTTAAGAGAGAACACGAGCCCACAGCAGAAGACAGAAAAGACTGACTGAGAATAGCAGTCAGTTTCAGGGTCTCATGGCTGGAGTTGTGAACCTTCTACCCAAATTCTGCATCACCCCAAGACGAACAGTTACAGATCATTTTACAGTTAGTCAAGAACCAGTGATAGGATGAGAGAGGATAGAATGGGATGGGATTGGATAGAATAGGAGTACTTCAGTTGGAAGGGACCTACAGCAATGACCTAGTCCAACTGCCTGACCGCTTCAGGGCTGACCAAAAGTTAAAGGATATTATTAAGGGCATTGTCCAAATCCTCTTAAACACTGACAGGCCTTGGGCATCCACCACCTCTGTAGGAAGTCTATTCCAGTGTTTGACCAGATGAAATGATTCCTAATGTCCAATACAAACTTCTCCTGGCACAGATGAGTTGCACGCACTATTTTTATGTATACATTTCTAAAGAAAAGGATCTACATTTATACCTTCAGTTCATATGAAATACAAAGAAGTTGTAGGAAGATGATGGCAGAAAGAGTTTAACTATAAATAAATTCATAGTTCAGTGAAAGGTAGTTATCACCAGACAGCCATTATCCAGTTTGTTTCACCTGGATGGGAGGTGACTCCAAGCACCAAGGGTATCAGCAGTTCTAAGGCCTAAGGACTCTGTAGGACACAGTAATGCTTTGGGATAACTGGGTGACAGTTTGATGTAGTTACTGCTCTGCTGAGCTCATCTGAAATGTCTGAATCTTAATAGAACACTTGCCCCTCCCCAAAGTTTTGAAGGTTTAGGACCACACTCTTCAATCAAGATCATCTTCACTAAGAACTAGAAAGTTGCACAAGAATTTAATTTAAGTACCACACTCCATGCACAGGCTGCGTGAGCATCCCGGTAAGCCTTGATAACCAGGGCAGGGAAAACAGCTTTTGCAGTTTTATTTTGCTTTTGTAAATCAATGTACGTATATTTGGACTGCAGATAAACTATTTGTTTTCCCTTGTAAATAAATTCCTAACATTTTGCTTTGCTAAGGGCAATTTGGAGTGACAAACAATTCCTATGGCTCTGGAGTAGTGGTTTGCAGTGCTTGGCATCCTGGAGCAATTCTTAGGGGAGTTTGAGCTACGTGGAGCAGTTAAAGCGCTGACATGAGACATCTTTGAGTGACTAGAGTTGGCCAGGGTTTCTTGCTAAGTGGCAAGACAGTGAGGATGCAGGTGCATTCTCAGCCATCTCTTATCAAACATGTAGCAGCTGGGTACAGGGGACACTGGGCTGCCAAGGAGAGGATCTAAACTGTTCTCCCTTCGGAAAAAGAGCTGTTACGGATAAGTTTTCTCCATCAGATCATGACGACAATGCTGAAAGCAAAGGCTCAACTCCCAGTTGCTTGACAGCAACTTCAGGAACTTCACTACTGATTTTTTACCAGTAACTAGAAGGACATGTGTTTTCCTCACATAATCAGTATGTTCTGAGGTATGCCAAAGTATTATTATACTGACAAAACTGAAATCCTGATCCTAATTTATCACCAAAACTGCAGTTGTAAGAATAATCCCTCTTTCATATTTCAGTGGGTCTTATTTTGGTCTACTGAAAACCTTTGCTTTATTTTCTGCATGTACCTCAGGCCTTCTCCTATGCTGTGAGCTAGTTATTCTTCTCCGTAACATAACTGGTTTCTGGAGAGAAACCAGTCACAGAAAATAGTGCGCCTGCTATGCTGATCTGAGCAGCATCTTATACCTTGTGATTTTCCAGGTGAGACTGTAGAGCTGCTCTGCTTTTTGTTAGCTGCTTTGGATCTTGTGCAATCTTCTCTCGTCCAATAGCTACCAGCTCTGCAAATCCATGAAGTAAGTCCTCATACTGGCTCTCGCTGATGGAAGGAGAGTTCAGTTCCACATACTTTGCTTTCAGAATCCCCCACATGTCATCTAAAACATCCTACAATGTAAACACAGTTTAGTGGTTCATGAAGGACAGAAATGAATCCTACAAACCCCCACACATATTCCCAGAGTGCAAAATAACCATCAGCCTTTTGATGCTAAAAATACCTTGCTTAGAAGAATCAAACCTTGTTAAGTGCAAACTGTACTGTGCTCTTACCTCTAATTTATAAGCTTCCTGGATTAAGGTGATAGGTAACTGAAATCTTTCCCCATGGCCTCTCAATTTTGCTACTTGGTTTTCTAAGTTTTGCAGCTCCAAAGCACAGGCATCAGTTTTCTGAAAAAAGGACAAAATAAGCTATTAGGAAGAGTTCTATTCCATTAAACTTTCCATTATCACCAGTAGCACAGTGGACCCAGGGGCTGGATCTCTGCTGTGCTAGCACTTCATAGGTTCACAATGAGATCCGAAGATCCAGTGAGCTTATAAAGATAAACAGACAAGACTGTTCATGACACAGTTTACTTGAGTTCACGTGGCACAGCCAGGAAGGAAAGGCAGGTCTTGCGTCTCGGTCCAACATTCAATGTGCATTTCAGTTTACTGATTCAGGAGCAAAGGAATCATGGACTCCAAACCCACCATTTTTTCTTATGAATTGGAGAGACTCAGACAGGGAAGGACTGAGACAGGTCCTCTCTGAAGTAAGGGAAGTTATGTACTTCTAGCATTCCTTTTCCAAGAGGGATTACTTGACAGACTATATCTAAGGCAGTAGTCCATGCTAGGGGATTCAGCAGTGTGGAACACAGCTTCCAGCCTGGCACAAAGTTATGCCTGTAAACAAGGTTATGAGGCTGTAACAAAAAAGTTTCAACTCTGCTTCACCAACAAGTAGATAGATGGCTGATGACCATTCCGGGGAGGATATGCAGTCTATTCATTTTTACTTCTCTGCTAATCCCTATGGAGGTTGAAGAAAATGGCTTATCTGGTCAAATGCCATATGATGAAGTGCTCGTAAATGCTGAATGAGTAGATGTAAATACTGGACTCCTATTCCCACAAAGGAAAACCAATTTTGCATATAAAAAGGCACGTGTGAAGTGCTGTACTTGGTCTAGCTCACTTGTTTCCCTGTGTGGGGTGTATTTTCTTTGAGAGGTTGTGGAGAGACTGGTTCCTCCACTCCAACTACTGAAATGACTGCAATTAGGTCTGACTACAGATTGAAGTGTATTTAAATATAGATGGGGTGGCAAATACCAAACTCTCTCTTTCCCCCATCCTTAAAACCCAGGTGACGCTCAAACTTTAGAAAATGAAACATAATAGATTGCAGAAAACTGGAAATAATCACTAATGCTGAGAGTTTTTCCTCTCCTTGGAATGAAATTACCTGAAGCTGTTCAGAAACACTATGTCCACGTATTGCATTCAAGCATTGTTGCAGAGTAGCTTTTTTCTCAGTTAACTGATCATAGAGGAGCCTGGTTTCATTCTGCCAAAGAAACAAACATCAGAAGCGTATCACACATCAGGAACGCAGTAACGACCAGAGAACACTACACAACAAGGAAAATGGTTACCTCTTACAGAAAAAGCACTTTTTTCCTCTTTAAAAAAACCAAAATCAAGCATGTGCATTAAGAGCTTAAAGCAATAATTTAGAGAGGGGAATTCTGTAGTGTAAGAAAGCAGATTACTCTGTCACAATGATCCTCTGTGACTGTAAAAATCTGTGAAACCTATGGAGAAAAATTCTTTTCTTCTGAAAACAAGCCCATTACTGATGACTGATGAAGCTCCACGAATCCTGCATAAGTAAACATTGCAAGACTAGTCCTGCTGCTGTTTGGAGACAACATCCTAGCGTTCTTCAAAGGAACTGTTTTATTATGCAGCAGTAAAGAGCTCGGCTGACTTGCAAATTGTGAGCACACTAGAGTTTTGCTGGACATGGGAAACTATATTTTGAAGATCAGGCTTTTCTTTGCTTAATTCTGCCTAAATACTTGATCTGATTTAGCCCATCACAAGAACCTATAGAAAAGTTTCTCACTATCTGCTTTTCCAAAAAAATAACAAGAAAAATATGCCAGTTTGCAAAACTATGGCTTCTGCTACTGCGGCACAAAATCTAAAGGAACAGTAAATAAAGTGTCAAATCACGCTCCAATACATAGCTAGAAGGAGCCCAGTGCCAGACATGGCACCAAAAGGGAAGAAGTTTGCCTGTCCTGAGCCCACACAGAAGCAGAAAGAATAAACAAAACCCTCCTTGGCCTAATCCCTACACACAGAAACTTGCGTTAGCCTGTAGCTCAGGGAGCCCAGGTTACTTCCATCCTTTCTGCACGCAAATTTTCTACTGTGCTCAAGGCCTCTAAGGTAGTCAGCATTGCAAACAGCACTGTAAACAGCAAAATTAATTTGCTTCTTAATAGGCAAAGACAAGTTGGTTTAGTACCAAAAAACCAGAAAGCTCATTATAGATTGCTCATCTGTAACTCCAACGCATTAACAGTGGCGAGTCTAAGAGATGCTGTGAAACAAGATGTGCATTTGGCAGTGGAGTACCTGATAATTGCTGTTATGATCCAGCCCAGCTTTCATTGAGTTGCTCCTTGAAGCAGTGGCAGCTTGAGTTTGTTCCAGCCGTGTCTGCAAGTTGTTAAAGCACTCGCAGAACACATCTGTGCTCCCACCAGCGCAGCTAATGGACTTTAGAAGATCATCCTTTTTATCACTCAGATCAGCGTGAAGTTTTTGCAGCTCAACAGAAAGAGTCTAAAGGGTTGAAAGAAAGATAACATGAGTGAAAATGGTTTCTGTCCAAAGACTCTTGCCTGCAAAAGGCAGTGCGACTGAAGTTGATAGTTTTTGTTAAAAGCAATAGGCCCAAACCTGTGCAACACCAAATAGTTTGGTGGTGTTGTTCCTGAATAGTACCAGCAAAATAGAGAGGAAATACCAGGCCATATATATTCTGTTGTAACAGAAATCCACTGGGGTTTCTCCTTCCCTGGATGTTTTAGGACAGTTACCTCATAAAGAGCCTGCTGCACGGCTGCCTCTTCCGTGGAGAGGACTGAGGTGTTTAACATCTCCTCCATGTTATTCAAACATCGGCTGATTGCCAGAAGCAGCTCAAACAATTTTCTGTCCAAATTGGAAGAGACTTCCGCTGCCACGTTATCCTGGGTAAAGGCAAGTCAGAAGTTTTTAGTACTTTCACCCAAGGCATGGCTAAGATTTATTCACTCGTATAAGGCTAGAGGTTCAGTCATCTAATAATAAAATGGAATTAATGAAATACTGAGGGATGGACTTGGATGAGACAGTCATATGTGTGTAATATTCAGATTTGTCAAGGCCAAAACTGAGACAATGACAGAGGTCTCCAATCTCAGGAAGGGGCAATTTGTCCTGTCAGCTCCAATACTGCAGATCTACTGAAATCATTCACAGGCTCCTTGCTTTACACAGTTTGAGTTTTACCCACACTAGCAAATCTTTGGATTCAGGTGGCAGAACTATGATAGCTGAAACTCGAAATGCTTCCTCTCAAAATCCTAAGCTGATTTTTATGTTACAGTCCATACCTGATGCAAAAGCTACACTACAGTGAGCACCATCTGCAATAATAGGATTATTGGCTGCGTTTTCCAGTGCCCAAACAGTGTCTTGTGTCTCAAATCACTGGTGTTTTTCACCACGCTAGGATATGGCACTTTTACCTGTGCATGCACCACATTTGCTTCTTGGCTTAGGTCTCCCAGCTGGACAGTGTAAGTTTTCAGTTCTTCCACAGTTGGGGTTCCTGCACTAGCAAATGTGCCTCGAGGCAACATGTTCATCTTTGTTGTAATCTAACATTTGGAAAAAGAATATTGCAATTAGGTGAACAGCTCAAATGAAGACAGGGCTATAGGCAACGGGGTAACGCTCCTCTCAAATAGCATCAAAAAGAAAGTTTCAAGGCATTAATAAAAGCACCTGGATAGCAGGGTTCCCTTTTCACTGGCAAAAGTTAGTTGTGTGGGCTATGCCCTGATGGGAGATTGACTGAAAAATGAGCTTCTGCTTCCCAGATTTAAGGGCTACAAGTTGTAGGTTGTGTCAAGGCAGCCCTGCTGCTCACTGCAGCGTAAGGCTAGCCTGAAACAGAGCTGACATTCATCCTTTTATATGAGTGATACTCTTCCATGCCATGCTGTAATTTCAGCAAACAGGGAATCTATTCATTCTAACGGAATGTGAACAAAGCTATTAATAACAGAAATTATAGTTTTGTCCAAGCAGTAAAATTCTGTGGTTTGTTCAGAATAAATACATATTTGTTGTGGACCAAACTCTGCTTTTGATACGTGAGAAGAAGAGAACACAATGGTAAATGGCAGAAGAAAATTTAAGCCAGAGATTTCTTTTAAGCCAGAGATTTGTTTTGGCCAAAATATTCTCACTTGCAAGAACTGGGACTTAACCCACATCCACAAAAACCAGCTGGTAGTTTGCTGGCTACCTCTTAGTTCTCATGGAAGAATTAAGCAGATAACAACCGGTCTGAAGGTTAACTACAAGAATCCACTTATGTGCTCCTACATTATGCTCAGTAGTCACCACTTGAGAGGCATTATTTACTTCAAAATTAAAAGACAATCTTGAAAACAGTATGCAGTAACAATCTCTTCTGGAGAGCACTTGCACAGATTTCAGTTATCTGATGAAGAGACATGATACAATAGCGCAGGAAGACACACTAATTGCTAGCTTTACCACAACCAACTGCCTGCAGAAAGAATGTTTTACTGAACTTAAACGGACCTGAGGTTCCACAAGCTGGCAGAGAGGAGACTTCATCTTTGATGATAGCTCTTGTTGTAAATATTGCCACTTATTACCCCTTTGGTCCTCTGGAGCTAAGGTGGGGTCAGCCTGCTTGCTCTTTGGATCAGATTGTCCATTGCTGTATTGAGAAAACATTGTTAAAATGGCAAATACTGAAGCAGAATAAGCAAAATCAGATTTGTCAGACGTCTTGTATAAAATTAGTTTCTATTCTTCCTGTCCCTAACCCAGGGTGAAACCAAGTGCATGGATGATCTTTAATCCAAGCTTTGATACATTTGTTTGGACTTTTCTCTCCCTATGAAACACCCTGGGGGTCTGCTGGCAGCCTCCACCTCTGAAGTGACAATATGGGAAGCATAGTCCTGCAGCGTGTCTTGGTTCCATGCTGGGAGGTGCATAATCCCAATGCCCCCTTTGCAAAGATGCTGCCTTTAAACCTCGCTGGGTGTCTCTGTGCATTGGTACAGCAGAGGCTGTGAACAGAGAAACCCAACTTGCCTCCAGTTTAGGGCAGGTGTCAGTCCTGCCTGATATCAAGACTGACTTGAAACACTGACAGCCTATCAAAGAAGCTGTCACATAAATGAGACTCCATTTCTCTAGACTGCTGACGTCAAATCTCCCAGCTTCTGCCAATTTTTCTTCTAAAGGCACCCATGCCTGCACAGAACCAAAGGTGCCACTGCAAAATTTCAGCAGGTTTAGCCAGTTTTACATCACTGAATCCGGTAACTGATTTTGTTATTTTGTACCTTGATTCCAGTTTCTGCATCACATTGTCCTCAAACTGTGGCTGCATTTTTTCCACACACGACTCAATGAAGTCAATGAGGCTTTTTTGCTCAGCTGCTTTTGCTTTCAGATCCTGCGCACAGAGAATAGCGTGAACAGTAAAATCAGTTGTATGCATCATATTAATTTGGAATGATGATTGTGCTTTTCCAATCATATCTTACATTAATTCATTTAGCAATGAAAAAAAAGAATGCATCTACCGGAATAAAATGCAGTTGATGTGTAAACATGAGTTTACCAAACAGTTTTCTGAAAATGTGTATTTTTATGGAGTATATTTCTGCCTGACCTGAAGTCTTAAAAGCAAAAACCATCAGTCAGAAACAAATTATACACATATGGAAATTTAAAGGTCATCAAGTACCATCCATACACAGAGAAGAAGGCAAGGGAAAACAGGGATTTGCTGAAATATGAGGCTGAGTTCCACTCATTAAAAAGACAGTGTCAAGTGAAAAGTGAGCAATTCCAGCAGATCAAGCTGGCTCACTTTCTCCAGCTTTTCTAATAGCGTGGAAAGGGCAAAAGCTGATTTTCCAGTGGCAAAACAGAAGTAGTCTACTGAGCACAGAACATCACAAGGTCTTTTTATTATATTAACAACAAACTTAATGTCATCGTGAGTTAGCCCGTGGGGGAACCTTCACAAAGCTTTAGCTTCAAATTCATCTTCAAAAGCATATATATAGATTGAGATTTCATCAATGCTTCAGAGATAGGAGAATGGAGGGATGGGTGATGCCATCTGAATCATTATGATACAAGGCATGCTGTCAGGGTACCATCCAGCTTTTTAGTATTACTAAACCTTTTAGATATGGGATTTTAGGGGTGAGGCCTTTCTCCATCCTGACAAACTCCCCTAATCCAGGAGGGGAAGGGTGGCTGAAGCCTACTCTTGACAGGCTTGATCCCACAGTGAAAACTGCAGCAGGTAATCAGTGCAGCTGCCCCCACACACGGGATGTGGAGCAGCCTTGCTCCTGGACAGCAGGAGAATTACCTGTGGGTGCTGGAAACCATTGTTCCAAATGAGCGGCTGTTCAGCAAGGGCAAGCTGGGGTGTGCTGGAGCCATTTGAGTGTAGGATCTCAAGGGGCTCTTGGTCAATCTTCTCCCTGTTGTGTATCTGTAAGGAGAGACCCATTGTGGGAAGGCTTCCACACTTGACAAGATGGCAGAACTTACCATACAGAGAATCAGCAGTGCATTAAACAAGTTGCTACTCTTGGAAAGGTTTCTGTCCAGTTCCACTTACTGAAAGTTTGATCCATTCTAACCTGATGCTAAGGTCCTCGCGTTTCTCTCCCTGACACTTACAAGGCTGGTTTTGCTTTTCCTGCTAGCAGTTTAATTGATACTAAGAAGATTAATTGACACTAACCCTCCATTCTTATTGTTTGACCAGATTATAGGGATGTGCAATTTATGCTTATAAATTTGGTCGTGCACCTGGATTTTCTATCTGTCTGTCTCCCAGAGATACTCCAGGAGCCCTTACCAGGGCTAATTCTCTCCTGGACCATGCAAGCTCCTTTTAGGACTGTGCTCCTCCAGCACTGGAGAGACTGTGGCTGCTCTTACACAAACACATCAGGTGGGCTCCTCTGACCCCTTGCACAACAGAGCAGGAATTGCCTCTGAAGTTGGGAGTTACACCCACTGGGAAACTCGGCAAAGAGGTGGCAGCCACCGCACTTGCCATTTATGCATTTTTCAAAGAGAAAGTTCCTGCTTAAAGGCCTCTTTGCTGTGATACTGTCACAGACAAACATCATGGCATTTAAAATGCATTTAAAAAAAACACCAAAACAAAAAAAACTTTGTACTCCCCGAAAAACCCTGACCTCTGTCACTGAGCACTTAGAGCAGAAAAGATGTTCAAAGGCTCACTAAAAATCCACTACTTGCTGCAAACTACAAATAATTGTACAGCTTTTAAAAGCAGAGTAATAGCAAGTCTGACATTTCTGATTGACTTTTCTCCCTTCCTTGCATCACATGGTGAGCTCTAACGGTTCTTCTGCAACCACAGCACATTAAAGCACCATGACTCTCTCACTCTTGCTCTGCATAGCATTCATATGCTTTACCTGCTCTTCATTGTATTTGTCTTGAAGCATCATCTGGACTTTTTCCAAATTGCACTTCACTTCCTTCAGCTTCAAGGAAAGAGCCTCTGTCTCGTGTTGGTTGTCTGCACTATCTCCACAATCTTCCAGTAAAGAAAGAACCTTTTGTTCAATCTCTGATAACCTCACCTAGAAAGGACAGCAGTCAATCATTCATTCTTAAAAGTACACCACTCTGTTCCTGACAATATTCTAAAGTCAGTACTCACACTTCCCCTGTCTGAAGAGAATAGAAACATACAGGCAAGAAGAAAAATAGCTGCAAATCCCCTAGATTTTACCCAATGTAATATCTTTTTATTCTGAACCATTAAATAAATTTTATACAGAGTTAATCGTAAAGCTGTTTCAAACAACAGTCCCTGCAGGAAGTTATATTAACTCAGATATGGAGTAATAAAAGAGGAGAGCAGAAATGATGTACTCTGTTTGGCTGCAACCAAGGAGACAATGCACCCCAATGGGGGAGGAGGAGGCAGTGCACAGACTGACACACTTCGGGAGGAACGATTCTGAACTACCAAAATGAATCAAAGTGCATCTCTGCATTATTTTAAACTCATGTTGTTAAGGTGAATGTGAAGGCAGGTACCATGGCTCAACTGCAAAGTAATAAAGTGCAATAAATGAACTGCTTTACATCATACGTTCATTTCTAGAGACAGCTTCTGCTTCACGTTATGTGTATTTTTTCTGTGTAGATCTTGACTACACAGAAAAACCTCCCCCACCACCAAGTTCAAAGCTTCACATTGAGCCAAACTGTTAGAAGCCAACAGGAATTCAGTAGCGCTGCTGGAAGCTTGCTTGTTTTTACCAGTTGGAACTGCCTATGCTGACACAAACCCTGACAGGGATCCAGATGCAGCCAGCTACTTAGGTGAATTCAGGATCCTAATTCCCACAGAGTTCAGCACCCGAGCACTTGGCTGAATCACAGCCCAAACCCAGAGGCACTTCTTGGCATGGACTCAGTTCCTATTAAACCCCACCCCCCGCCCCCCCCACCAAAACAGCTGGAAACATCTTCTAGGAATTGGAGACATTTTGGTATTGACTCCATGGTGAGCAAAGTTTGTTGCTTTAGGTAGACTCGGTGCTTGAAGCAGACTGGTACGCCAGACTGGCACGGCAGGGAACTTCCAAGCGGCATGCCTGCACATTTTTCTTTTAATTGGCACGCCAGAGGAGAAAACCTGCATGTCAGGACTCCCACCCACCCCGGTCCCTGATGCCAATCCTGTTTGTTTTCACCAAGAGGTACCTCCCACTGCTTTCCTTCCGCTGCCATCAGGGCAAGAGGCTGCCCTAGCAGTGAGGCAGTAGGTCCAGATATCACCACTGCTCACAGAGAGCAGGGGAAAAAGCCCCCACTTTTCTACCTATACTGGCAGGTTTTTTTGCAAAAAGTGCCAAAGAAGAATTTACCAGCTTGGAAGCTATCATATACCAGTCTTTTAAATCACTCCAACAAAAACAGAAGGTGAAAATATCAAAAGAAAACGAATACTCCTTTTTTTCTTGCTGATTTATCACGACTGAGACCAATGAAAAACTTGCCTTTTAATAGAGGATTCAAACTGTACTGAGCTGTGTTTCTGAACATGATCCAAAGAAAAAACAAAGCTTTAAAACTACTCAAGAGTAGTTTTACTCTACCTAAATCCCCTGGATGCAAAGAGCCCAACTCTAAAAATAGCTATTTTAACTAAGCCCTTGGAAAGCTGCACCAGAAACCAAAGCCAAGCGGTTCCGTGTTTTCTGCACAGTGTAGCGAAGCCGAGGAAGCAGGGGAAGAGAAGCAGCAAGCACAGCTTTCCTGCAGACACGCACCCCAGGGAAGAGCACCTTGTTGGGATGGCAGCAGCAAACTGACCGCTCCGTCTTACCTGGCAATCAGCAAGCTCCAGCTCTGCCATCTGCTGCGTTTTGGGGGTCTGGGGGTCTGACCTTAGGGACACTTTAGTTTTGTCTAGCCATTGTTCCAGCTCGGCAACCTGGGCCTGGCACACCTGGAGGATCGCTTCTGGCTCAGGCCTGCCGCCATCCACAGCTTCCTCGGAATCTCCTGCTTTCCCTGGAGAGCCCTGGCTGGCGTTGGGGGCAAGAGGCGGCTTGTCACTCTGAAGCAAAGCACATGAAAGAAACGTGGTGATCTATCTGGGTTTTTCTTTCTTTCCCCTCCTTCTACCGGTGGGAAACGTTTAACTTTCAAACTCACAGAGCTCCAAAACCACTCTGCCACCGTATCCCCAGATTAAAAAAAAAAAAACAAACCAACAATTAAAAAAAAAAGAAGAAGAAAAAAAAAGAAAAAGAAAGGGAAACTCAGCAGGCGGTTGATCCAGGATCTGGTGTAACAGGTTTCTAGGCGGGGATTTGCATCTGTCCAGGTATACATGAGTGCGCAGGAAGTGGGATGAGTCACCATTAACCAGCTCTCCCCTGAGGAGAGGTGTTTTGGCGGGAGCTGTGTGTAAAAAAAATGCAGTTTAAAGCTGCAAAGCAAGCTGTTGAGCAATGCTTACAAGCTGCTCAGTTCCAACAGTCAAATCTGCTTTATTTGGGCTCTAGGTCACATAGGAAAAAAAAAGAAAAAAAAAAAAAAAAGTGTATTTTAAAGTATGTCCTGTGTAATTCTTCCTTCTTATTTGTCCTCCTTTAAGGAGCAATACTGCATGCTTCCGTAATAAGAAGTCTAAAGGGCTTGGAGATATCAGCAGCTGCTTGGAAGGCTGTACAGGTCTGCATATACATCTGCAGATGCAAATGCTGGGACTTAGTAAGTAAATCAAGCACAGCACCACAAGAACAAAGCTACCTGCACATTCCTGTGGCTCTAGAGCATACATTTGGGCAACTGAGATGGTCAGTGGTGGTGCACAAACTCCATGTTCAAATGAAATTTGGCAGAAAATCAGAAAGCAAAACCGTATCATTTCAGCTATCAAAGTCTTACTTTAATCACTACTGTTCTTTGCCTCTGAGATAGTGTGGGACAGTGTCATTAAAGACAGAAAGTAAATCTGAGCATACAGATCCCAGAACAGTCTCTGTCTGTGGAGATATATGTGACTGAAGAAATAATAAAGTACCAGTTTACCTCAACCTCCACCTGAAATTTCCAGCTCTAATTCTAAGCCTGTTTCAGTTCATTCATGGAAGTAACAAAACATCACACCTGTAATACGGTGCATGACACCTTTTCACCACACACGTATGTGTACATAAGCATTTAGTTTACACTCTGTCCCTCCCCAGCAAGGCACTGTTACTGCGGTAAACTTTATCTCCTTCCTCTACAGAAACAGAAACTCAGATATCCAGTCAAATTAGTTGGAGGAAATAAACCGGTATCATTTGCGCAGGTGTTCATCCACATGTCATGTGTTCATGTGTCAAGACAGAGACCATGGAGGTGCCATGGAGTGGACGGTCAATTGACAAGTAGACTAGTTTGGGTTGGAAGGGACCTTTAAAAGTCATCTAGTCAAACCCCCCTGCAATGGGCAGGGGCATCAACTAGAGCAGGTTGCTCCCCATCCAACCTGACCTGGAATGTTTCCAGGGATGGGGCATCTACCACTTCCTTGGGCAACCTGGGCCAGCGTTTCATCACCCTCATTGTAAAAAACTCCTTCCTTCTATCTAGCCTAAATCTACCCTCTTTTAGTTTAAAACCATTAACCCTCATCTTATCACTGCACTCCCTGATGAAGAGTCCCTCCCTAGGGACTCTTTCCTGTAGGTCCCTTTTAAGTACTGAAAGGCCACAATAAGGTCTCTGTGGAGCCTTCTCTTCTCCAGGCTGAGCAACCCCAACTCTCTCAGTCTGTTCTTGCAGCAGAGGGGTTCCAACCCTCTGATCATTTTTGTGGCCCTCCTCTGGTCCCACTCCAACAGGTCCACGTCCTTCTCGTGCTGAGGATTCCAGAGCTGGATGCAGTACTCCAGGTGGAGGTCTCATCACAGTAGAGTAGAAGGGCAGAATTATCTCCCTCTACCTGCTCGCCACACTTCTTTTGATGAAGCCCAGGATATATTTGGCTTTCCGGGCTGTGAATGCACGTTGCCAACTCATGTCCAACTTTTTACCCACCAGTACCCCCAAGTCCTTCTCTGCAGGGCTGCTCTTAATCCCTTCATCCTCCAGCCTGTACTGATACTGGGGGGTTGCCCTGACCAGGTACAGGACATTGCACTTGGCCTTGTTGAACCTCATGAAGTTCAAACAGGCCCACTCCTTAAGCCTGTCCAGGTCCCTCTGAATGCCACATCCAGCCAACAAAACACCGCAGCCAATGAAACACAGTGGTGGCACACAGGGGTGCCAGGAAGATATATGTTGTCTTGTAATGCTTCTGGAAACCCAAAATATTCATCTGGAGGTTAAGTCTCTTGACTACAGGTGCCTAAATTCCCATTATCCTCAGTGGAGATTGGTTCCGTGCAGCCAGGGGTTCAGCTCAGCCTCACCCAGAGAAGTAGTGTGAGCTCAGCTGCACTGCTCGCTGTGCTGGGCACTGCAGCGACTGCATCTCCTGCAGCTGCCAAGGGAGCTTAGACCTGTCCTGCACATGCAGAGACCAACAGCATCACAACATCACAGAGAGAAAAACCACAGAGATCCCACATACAATTACACCCTATATAATACACTCACATGAGGCCACTTCTTATAACGCTGACGCAGAATATATTGTGCTGCTGGCTGGGTTTGAATAGTTTGCTGTGTTTTAAGTGACCTGGGGGGTCTGCTCCTGCACCAGACAATGATGGATTCTGTCTTCTTCCATGCTCTAAACCGAGAAAGAGTTGAGGCTGCTCAGCTACCAGTCTGCTGCTCCTGGCCTTCCTGGAGCATTCATATGTGTCCCCATACGCTCTTTTGTATATAATCTATAGGCTGCTGCCAACTCCTCCCTTAGCCTATGCATGATGTCCACAAAGGAGCAACATAAGGGTGTCAATCGCCTTAATTTCTCCTTTAACTGCTGCTTAAAAATCCCATAATTGATGTATGCTTACACCACCTGAACCCTTCCACTCATGCCTGTATGGATGGCAGCATCTCACTTCCTGAAAATACCCCATTTTGTTCCTTAGTACATTGCATTTTCAAGGAGCAAATCAAGATGTCTTTGTTATCACTAAAAGTAGCAATATGAAGAGGCCCACAAAGGGTTGAAGGTATCCTACCATATCGTAACTACTGCAACAAACTCCAGTAGCAGAACCATAACAAAACACTGGGCCTGCTAGGTAGGTTATACAACAAGCTTGGAACATCACCTGGTTCAGCCTGCTTCAGGCCTTCAAACTCACCATTGCCTGACTGCCATCACTTGTGCCAGGGCCTTCGGTGTTCTGCAAAGTTTGCATAGATGTCTCCTCACCATGTTTACTGTGTGATTCCATTATCTCATCAGCATCCTGTAGAGAGAGAGGCAACAGTGGAAGTATTTTTGTCATTAGTAGTGTAGATGTGTAGTAACGTAGATGTGTAGGAGCGCAGATGCAGCACTTAGGGACATGGTTTAGTGGTCGACTTGGTAGTGTTAGGTTTGTGGTTGGAACTGAGGATCTTAAAGGGCTTTTCCAACTTAAATGATTCTATGATTACTGCTTTGTTATGCTAGAGAAGCCTCAAAGGGCAGCAGCCACTCAATCTATAGCGATCCTGGCCCAAGAGTATTCACAGAGAGATGTCCTCTTATGCCTGGAACCTCAAGATACAGAAACAAACAATTGCAGCTATCACAACATTGAGACACCATGAAGAACAGAGCAGAATGCCACTAAAAGTGTAGCTAATTGGGTGTCTGAGATGCTGATCATCTCAGGTACAAAGAGAACCTCTTCCACAAATCATCCCCCAACAAAATGCACATTTTACAGCCTTTCCAGGAATTAGTGAAACAAACTGCTGACACCAAACATGTATTTCTATCATATCATAGAATATGATCATAGAATCATTTAGGTTGGAAAAGATCATTAAGGGCATTGAGTCCAACCAATAAGTGCAACTGGAAAAGAGATGGTAAGATTTAGTGTGATATGGAAGATGGAAGATCTGAATAAGGCCATCATGCCCCACATTTCTACAGTTCTCTTGCTTTGCAGACTGCAGCAATACCTAGGACTTGTGTAAACCTTTTCCGCAAAGATAAGTTCCTATCCCCACAGAGACAAACCTGAGTGCATTACCTGAACGATGCCATCCGACAAAGTACCAGAAGACCAGGAGGTTGCACTGTCTTCTTTGTGCCTTCCACCATCTCCTTCTGAAGGCCAAAAGCTTGCATCTTTCTCTGTGGCTGTACTTCCCTTTGAAAGCAGTAACAGCTCACCGTTAGCTTGTGAACAGGAAGCGCAGATATTCCTTCAAGCAACGTAAATTACTGCAAACCTTTAGGAACAATTTGCTTTATTTCTGCCTTGTTTATCTATATTGTGTTTCCTAAAACCCACATCTTCTCTTGCTCTATAGCTCTGCTGCAAGATGAATGGCAGCTGGATGACACTGGTAGAGTGTTTCTTGTTTGGGTGGGTATTTTTTTAAGTAGTGTGAAAAAATGAGGATACTCAGAGGTCTCTGAGAAAAACTTTCTCCTGTCCTATCCCCTAAAAAGTCCTGTATGTAAAGAAAAACTGCACAAATGAAGGTGCAGAATCAAACCTTGAAACTTAAGTGCTTGGATCTGAGTAGGAAGACATTACCTCTATCCAAGCTGTTTGGACTTCACACTGTCTAGCCATAGAGTTTCAACCTTGCCTAGCCTAAAACCACCCCTCCAATACTCTATCACATCTTTGCCACATTTCCTTTTTATTCTTGCTGCAAGCACGTAGCAAAAAGTGTAATTAATATCCATAGCGAGGACTTCAGAGAAATGGAGATTCTTCAAAACTTGGTCGAGGCCACAGTCCCTCCCAGGAGATGCAGGTGACAGCAGCTGGTCACTCCTGATGCAGGCAGTCTGTGAGCTGCTGTGCAAGTGGGTAGCTAAGCTTCAAACTCACCAGCACTTCTGCACATTCCTGATCTCATTTGAATACATCTCATTTAGTCCCTGGGGTGCAGGAACGTGTGCAGAAAGTTTCAGGGATTTTTTTTTTTCTCTTTTTCCAAAAGTTATTAACTTTATCATGAAACTTGACTCCCAGCTTTGCTCCTCTGCAGTTCATCTGGGCGTTAGACTTCCCTAGATTCACAGCAACCTGTTGAGCAGCATCTCCCAGTCTCTCCCAGAAATCCCTCCTATCCCAACTTCATTCCCAATAGTTTGATCATGGCCTTTTTTTCTTAAGCTCAAACATACAAATAATTTTGGTTGTTTCTTTTAATTGTTAGCACTTTAGAGGCTGCCTAATTCTGTCTGAGCCACACCTCCACATCTAAGCACTGGTATTTAGGCCCATGTTTTGCCACTAACACTTCCCTAAGGGGGGTATTCCTGTATAAGCAATCCCACCAAAAGCAGGATCACACATCACAGAATGACGTGCTGTGTAATACTGGTAGGCTTGCCTGAGTGCAATTTCTTAGTATCTTGGAGTGATAACAGCTAGTTCAGCTTGTTCTGAAGTATTTTAGATTTACACATTTTTCATAATTTGTCCTGTACCAAAATGTTGTATCTTACATGAACAGCTGTATATGTAGGATATATAATGAACACACCTCGCCATGCAAAGAACAGTCTTCTGATTCTTCATCTAAGGAAGGTAGAAGAGACATCATTCCTCTTTTTTTCAACTATGAAAATACACACACAGAGACAGCCCAATTATTCATGACAAGAACAGGAAAAGCATCTTCTGCCTGCAAACCAAAAGTTACCACTTGGGGTTGACTTTTGGAGAAGCACTGAACATCTGCCACTTTCTGAGTGCATCAGAAACATAAGAAAAAACAGTAATTGAAAGCTGCAGGTACTAAGCACCTGTGAAAACTGGGACTTTTCTCTATGCTGCAATATTTCAACCTCACAGCTATAATTCCAAGAAATTTCATTTTGCTCCATGAAAACAATTTACTGAAAAATCCCAGAACAACTGATTAATCAACACATCTACACATTGAGCATTTTGCTGTTGACTACTTGATGCAAACTTCATGTTGGATCTGCTCATGCTAACAAAGAACCAGAGGCACATCTCTCTTCCACCTTCTCCTAGACACGCATCATACTCAGTCCTTCTGGGACCATTTGGAATCACAGAGGGGAGGAGAAGTAGTATTGATTCACAGCTGCAGGGCTGCTCCTCTCTCACATGCCACTCCTCCTGGGGGAAGAAGGGTTATTTACCTTCCCTCTTTGGCTCTCAGGTAAGTTATCACAACGTGGTGTTCCCCTTACCTGCTGACCAGAAACATCAGTCCCAATCAGGTCACTTTGTGCTAACACAGAGGCTGTGGGTTCATCTCCTGATCCAGGCACTTCTTGCTGTAAGCACTGGTGAAGCTCAGACATGGAATTCTTCATCTCAGTAAGAATATCTTCCTTCCTTTGGCACAGCTTTATGATTTCTTCTTTTACAGCTTCCATTTCTCCCTAAGGAGCAACAACATCTGTAAGCATCCGTTTTTCTTACTTAACTGAACAGCAATACAACAGATGATACCAGTGATGCATCTTACTGGGATTGGGGCTATTTCCCCTTTTTCCTTTTTCAGGGCACTGGGGCAGTTTCCCATTGTCACTGCAGGAGATGTCCAGATACACACAAAACACCAGCAACAGACTGAGCTCAGGACAGCACTTGCTGCCTGTAAAGAAGTAGTCGGTAATCTGGAAGGAAACGTGAAAAGGCTGGACAACTAATTCTAGCTAGGTCCTGCATAGCCATGGGAATACACGCTTCCTTCGGGACACTGGGAATGCAGCTGGGTTACATTACTCTGTGTGTCAGAGCAGGTGATGTTACTTCCAACTACCTTCTCTGGAAACCTGACATAAAACACTTAGGATAGACTAGATGGGGGCAAAAAAGGCAATAAGAGTAGCTCAGGACTGAGTCATCTTTGCTGAAGCCGGCCTAAAAGAAGGAAACAAGCTATTCGGTGTGTTTTAGTAACAAAACTATCCCACGTCTGAATGTGATATTGGGAGCAATGGTCCCCAGCAAAGTACAAGGAATATATGTAATGCTCTGCAGAGATTAAACAATAGCCCAAGTAACTCTGCAGTAACAACAGTGCAAATGAATCTGTCTTGGTCTCCTCCCTGGCCATGACTATTGCTCTAGCCAGTGTTCTGCCCTTAGAGCTGGGGCCTTTCCTTACCCAGTCTCCAGGAGAGCAAAGCAAGCACAACAAATAACAGAGTAAGACAGGGCAAGGAAAAAAATGCCCCACTCCCTTCATTACTGAAAGTGCTGAATCTCTTTGAAGCATTGTTGCTAGTTCAGACAACTAAAACCCAGTTAACCCACTGCACACTGGGCTCAGTCCATCAGAGCAAGCTTTGATGCTAGGCTAGAAATAATTCCACATCATGCTCTATCATGACATCAGTAATGCTATGCAAGTAATAATCCATGGCAAATGAAAGCAGTAAGGCTGCTGGTTGTGTCTCGACTACAGTTTCTTCTGTCAATAAGGCTAATGTGCTGCATGATGAGGAAGGTGGAGGCAGGAACTCCAGCAAATTCTCAAAGGGCATAGGAAGTCTGCTCAGACAAGGATGTTTTTTCCTTTAATACACTCAAAAACAGAGGGTAAAATCTTCCAAAAGTAGAGGAAAGAAAGTCATTGGAGTGAAGGAACAGCCATCCATGATAATTTGGCATACTTTTCTAAATGTCCACTAAAAACAGCATTTCTGTTTGTTTCATTGCAGGAGGAGACTTTATAGTATACGTTTACTTGGCTTTGCAACCTTAACTAGCCAAAAACCTCCTGAAAGACCAAATCTTTATTAACATCACTTCTTCATCTGAAGCCCCTCAATAAGATGGGCAATTCCATTGCCCAATTCTATTCACGAAATGTTAAAATTGTGAAACGGGTTTTTTTCTAAAACAAGAACTATTAAACAGAAAGACCTAACTCAAAGACAAAAACAAGTAAGAATCAGGAAATGAGTCACGCTTAGTACTAGTACCAAGCCTCCAATATCCAACCACCTGAAAGCAGAGCAGCTCTGTACTTAGGAGCCTACTAAGTGATTATAGTTATTAGGCAAGTACAACGTACATGTATTAACTTTATTGTGACTGACTGCAAAAGGCTGAGCATTTCAGAGGCACTTTAGAAGGGTTATTACACTTAACTAGTGATTTCCTGAATCCTGCAGTGCTGTCCTTAAAACGCATCTTATTTTTGCATTAAAGAGTCATTTCATCCATTACTGAAAGCAGCTGACTGCAGGGAGAAAAGCAACACGTTCATCATTTGATGAAAACAGTGTGGCAGCAAGGACGAGCAAGGGAGTCCAAAGAATCTAACCCTAACCAGAATCACCAAAAGTACCATTGCATGGTCAGTGATCAGAAATGGACTCAGTTCTCTCCTTATGCACCATCCCAGGCTGCTCCCTCAGCAACACTAACAGGATGCTGAGCACGGGCAAGCAATCAGTGCTGCACATTGTTTCACCAAAACGGATGTCATGAGAGCAGCATTCTAAATTTTCCTTAGAAGCTGATACTGGTACAAATGACACTTCAGAAGCAATAAGGAGTATCTTATGAAAGATATACCCAACTTGCAAACTAATATTAATTGTAGTATCTCTTGGTATATGTCAACTTATGCATGCACAGTTGCACTATGGCATTTAATTGCCTGCTTGAGTGTGGCAGGGAAGGGAAGCACATCGCTGTTTCTCAGTGTTCTGCATCGTCATGATTAGTGTTAGGACAAGTAACAGACCTGAGAGAGAAAACAATGAAACCCACCTCTGGACAATGAGTCTTCTGAGCCCCTGGTTGACCTTCATGTGATACTTCAACCAAGTGGTTCTTTAAGAATTGTTTCAACTTCTCAATTTCTTGCTCACATTCTTCTGCTTTCTTTACAGCTTCCTGTGAAATAGCAATCCTCATAAATAACTTCAATTTAAGTAGTACAGAAACAAACCAGTCAGTAATGCAACAAACTTGTACAGAGCCTCCTTTGCACCTGTGGTTACATGTAGAAGAAACTATGTTTGTTTTACTAACTTTACACAACTCTGTTCTCACTAAGTTTATTATTCACTTTCTAAAGGCAAACAAACTGCTCTACCAAAGTGCCCTGGAATATTCTGCCTAGGAGCACATCTTTGCTCACTCCAGAGTAGAGCCATGAATTTGGCTATAAAATGCAAATAGAGAATATTGAATCATATTCACTACACTTTAGAACAGGTTGTAAAAAGAAGAGAAATTGCAGGGTTTCATATCAAGTTAGAAAGCCTACCTGGTTTTTACTGGTGCTCAGGTCTTTACTGCCAGCCAGTTCTGCACTGACCAAAACTGAACTGTTGCTGCACACCAGGCAGACACTGCAGCTCAGAGAACAAGCCAACCGCAGTATCTGACAATTTGAATACTTCCTATAAAAATGGTAAGTATTTCCACTTCGAGTGAGCTTCCACCTCTCACATGGCGTATAGGCAAACATGTTATAAACAGCCAAATTCACTTTCACTCATTAGACAGTGACAGGAAAACCTCCTCAACCTTCCTGATTTACTGTTTGTGCAAAAATTGGCAATCTCCCCACATAGATCGTTCGTGTTTGTCAGCCACAGCCTGTGGCTTAATTAGTGTCTCCAGTAATTAAGAAATTGTTAATCTACCAATCAGAATATTTTGTGAAAACATTTGATTTGCAGAACATTTGGTGGCTCTGTGTTTTCCAACCCGTGGGCTGAGAGCCAAGGAATATCTAAGGTCTATTCCTCAAGTGTCTGCAAAAGGTAACAAAAGAAAATGCAGCCTATTGTCAACAGCCTTGAACCTGCTCTGCTGACAGCAGCACCTGAACAGCCTGACAGCTCAAAAAAATCTCCTGCAAAGAGCGCACAGACTCTGCCTTTCAGAGCAAAGAGTCTCTCCTGCTGTGAGCCAGATCAGGGCCATTTCTTCAGTCACTTCTTCACAGCAGCACTCTCGCTCAATAAAACACAAACTAATAAGGTTCTAAAAGATAATTTAAAAAAAAAAAAAAAAATTACTTACAAGTTTTAAAGAGGAAGAAAAAACTATTTTCCCCACTTTATAAAAAGCTGAATTGGAGGGAGATATTTAATTGTGGCCTGTAATCTTAATGTCATAGTGAAAGAATCAGAGGAGGAAAAAAAGATGGTCTTCTGCTGAGTTTTAATGAGAAACAAAACACCCTTCTAAAAGGGAGATTCTCTTACCCTCACCTTCCACATGCGTAGGACTGTTTAGTAACAGGTAAGATTCATACTACCTCAAATTTCCTTAACTAAAAAATAGGAACATTTTGTATACAGACTCCCATGTCTTTTGTCACAGGCCAGTATGAGAAAATAGCCTGAAGATAACTCATCTGATCCCTGAGTTCCACTAAGGGACAAAAAACAGACAACCAAAAAACCTCTTATTTTATCCCTTCCTAATATAACATAAATTATACCATGTATGTGGGACTGAATCTCTTCCCAGAAGTACTGTCCCTTTTGAGCTATTTCCTGCTTAATGTTTGCTTTTTTACTTTTCATACTGTGGTGTAATACTAGAAGGCCTACCCACAGAAAAGGTAGTTGTTATGGAAGAGCTTACCAAAAAATGAGCGCAGTAAATAATCAAATATGCAAATACTGCCACTCTCTTGCACAGAAAACCAGTAGAAGCAGCTGTGGCTTCCAGCTCCTCTTCCTGATGACGTTATTTATTTAGGTAGTGATAGGTGTGGTACTTGACAGGCCATAATGAAAAACAGAGGGCAACATTCAACACAGATCTAAGTCACCTAAAATTCTACCCCAAAGCATTTACACTACCTATTAGAGGTTTTGTTTCTGTTATGCTTTTTCAGGTGTTACACTGCAACTTAATTATACACAAGTTCCTAGTGCAACATCCTGTTCCATCACAGATAGCAAGATACGTGCAGACACGTCCAAACACTAAAATTTCAAAACTAATCCTCAGGAAAAAAAATAATGATGTATGTAATTGTAGAGAAGGGAAATCTTTCCTCTCTATCAGGATACTTACTACCTTTTAAATGCAGCACTCAAAATGCCATCTTTTAATAGCTGTACCCTTTGTTACGTCTTAGCTGGCGCTAGACTTGTATTGTAGTACTGCTGCTTTCAACTCATTCAACAGGACTGGAAAGTGTTCTTGCACAGTTTGATATCCTAGCTGCTAAGAACTGCAATTTTTCCAATCCTTTTTCTCACAAAAATTTCACTCAGCTACAGAGTGCTGGATGCTGATAAAGGGGAATACTGAGCAAAAAAGGTTACAGCTGTTTCAAAAGGGAGAAAAAAAAAAATCTAAACCTTGACCTAATGCTCCACAAACGAGTTAGAAGTCTCATGGTAACACTTCATAATTGCAAAGCACCCTGCTTCTGACAGTTTTAAAGTGTTTTGACAATTCTCAAGTATTTAACCTGGTTACTCTCTGAAAAAGGCACATTTTACCACATCCATTTTTCAGACATAAGAAATTGTATGGACTGAAATCAAAAGGTTGTAGGGATCATACAGATCTCACATAGTCATTGCTTTTTTCCAAACTCCAAGCATGCATGAGTCACGCAGCATGTCTGAGTTCTTCTCTTGCTGTGGTGCTCTTACTGAAAATCACACAAAAAATGTGAAAACATTCTAAAATGTGGAGATGTTCTAAAGCATTCTACTTTACTGTAAGAGGTTTGGGAAACAAAATTAGCAAACATATCAATTCTCCAGGTGCTGCTATTGTCCTACCAAGAAATGGATGGGTTGCATGAGAATTTTCACACCTCTGCTGACGTGGGAACATGCGTAACCAAACTCCAGACTGCCTTCAAGTATATCTGTCCTAGACAATGGAGCGTGACCTGAATGTGCTTGAATTAAAACCCTCCTGAGCTGGTACAGCCACGTTGCTCAGTGAAGTGCTGCAGAGGTACTACTTCAGGTTCGGCTGTTTCATAACTCTTACTGCCCATGATTTAACGCTTGCTGATGCCACCAGCACTGCCTTCTCCTACAGCTGTGTGTCACACTGGTGCAGTTACAACACTTCTGTTTCCAGACTTGGTCTGGCCAACAGCACCTCCAAGCTTCCTGTCACATGTTCACTTATTCAGACACATCCTGGCATGGGACATTCTCAGGGCAGGAGCTTGCCTGCCTCAAAACAATTAATTAACCAAGCAACAGCAGCAGAAAATGGTCACTTCCCTGGGTCACTGATTTGAGAAGATCATCTTTAGTAAAAGACTTTCTGCTATTAATTGTCAGCAATTTCTACGTAATAGCTGTCAACAAAGAATTTCCATCTTCAAGATAAGTTCAAGACAAGTTGAATGCTGCAGATGTGAGCACCTGCATATGACACTGGACTGGACTGACAATCATCAGTTGTGAAAACCTGAGTCTTGAGACACTTGGGCCTTCAGTTCTTCTACAACATGTTAAAACACATGATGTCAGTTGTGACTGAATTGGAAAACTGAAATTAATGTCAAGGTTATCCAGCGTGCCACGCTGTAGTATCAAACTACACAGGAAAAAATGGGAAACAACAACAAAAAATTTCCAAACATAGAAGACATAGAATCCCCAGTAATAGATAACATAGTAGGTGTACTACATGTCTGTAAAAACAGTATTTTCTAGTGATCACAATTATAAGGAAATAAAGGTGGTTTAGGTGACAGCAGACAAAAAACCCAACCAATTACCTCCAGTAGGTCATTTTGCTCCTTAGTAATTTTTTCTAATTTCTTCAATTCTCTCAAGAGTTGTCTTGCTCTTTGGAAGACTGAGAAAGGCTGCATTTTCACCCCAGGGAGCTGAAGCGCTTCTTCGTAGGACAGTATATTAACAATGGTCTTCTGCATTGGACCAACATGGTCAAGGATAACCTATTAGGATACAGGATAAATGATGGATGTGATACTGAGTTGAAATCAACACTGAAAATTTATACCACTGTCGTGATGTGCAGAAGTTCTCTTTGGTGAGTAAAGAGGGAAGAATATTTTAATCTTGAAAAGTAAGTGAAAATCCATGGTAAGGCTGTCTAAAGCAAAAGGAAAACATAACTTATATTTACAATTTTGCTTCTTCTGCACATACATACATCAAAGGTGCATAGAGACAAAAAAAGGGTCACATTCAGATTAGTTGCTTTTACCAAGCATGTCATTTCAACGCAGCGCAACTCTGGTAGCACAGACAGTTTAAAAACTGGTGCAAACCCTTTGATGCCACTTTAGCCAATTCAGGTTTTTTGGTTTTCTGTGCTGCAAACCAGCCATGAAATGTTCTATGTTAAAGCTAGCCACTTCATGATGGTCCCAATAAACAGTCTTATCAACATAGCTGAGGTGATGAACTGGAATGGAGGTCAGCAGAAACCTCTGAAGATGACTTTCCCGTCAAAGACGTAATTTCATATCACATCCAAGTAAAGTGATGTGATGCAAGTGTCTCTGAAAGTCGGACCATAAACTTTCCAAAAATGGATACACTCAAATACGGCAGGTATGTCTGATGACGTGCGCTTAAGTTACATACTCAACTTCTCTATGGGCATGTTCTCAAGAAATGCTTTCATTGCTTCTTGAAAGTATCTTCCAACAATCTTACCTTAGGGTTTACACTGAGCAGTTGTCTTGGACCGTGTGAACTGGATTCCTTTCAAATGAAACTAAAGCAGAAGAGGCTCCAGAAGAGCCTTTGAAGATGCCCAACCACTAATGGATGTCTGTTCTACAGGATCAGTCCAAAGTAAGCCCACCACACACATACAACACGGGTATGAGGTCCTCTGCACCAACTGTTTTGCCCTACCAATGTGCTCCTCTTGGATTGTGCTACTTTCTACTGTAGAAACATGAAGCTGAAATCATGACTGAAATAAGACTTTCAATCTTTGACCTGAGAGTTAGAATTTGTGTGATACTAACATTTCAAAGTCATCAACTAAATACTTGTTCAGGGTAGTTTGCAGTCACAAAACAGCCTTGTGCTTGTGAAAATAGATTTATGCTAACACGCATAAACATAGGGAAAAAAAGAGTTTTCACAGACCTGTCCCTGTTTAAGTTGGTCTTTAGGAGAAAATTCTAACAGATCTTCTGATGACAAGATTGTCTTCATTTTGTCAATATCCTTCTCAAGCACCTTCACATGAGATTCAATGGCATCCAATTCCTAGATTTTGGGAACAAAGAGTATTTGCAGACAGTACAAATACCAGCTTGTGTTTCTGCCTTTCACTTAATTTAAAAAGAAGTATTATAAATTATGTATCATCATAAATTCTGGAGGTATTAAGTATCTAAGATCACCTGGGCTGTTTTGAACCCTGAATATAGAATTGAAGTGTCCTTGAAAGGTCACATTATAAATTACCAGTAGTGAGAAGACACTTTTCCAGTGGTGACAGTTATCAGCATAGGAAACTGGTGTAATTACACTGTTGCAGCTTCCTATATGAAGAGTCTTATGTGAATGGAGAATGGATCCACATACAGCACAGCTGCTTGGGAACTCCCACAGAGGCAGAATCACAGAACAAATCAGGCTGGAAGGGACCTCAGGTCTGGCTCTACCCTGTCTACAGTCTCTCATTATGTAGCAATAGACAGCAGTAATACCTTTTTAAATTTAGCAGTCAACAAGCCCTGTATTTCTCCTCCTAAACAAGGAGTTTCATCAATACTCTTAAACTTTGCAGCTTAATTAGATGCCAAACACCTCCTGACGGTTTGTTTCCAAACAATTAATTGCCTCGCTTGGCACACCCACTAAAACCAGCACACCTTTTTTCTATGCAGGCAACAGAAGCTGTATTTCATAAGATATGATGAAGCTCTGAAAAAAGGCAATTATAGATCACCCAAACTTACATCAACCACATGCTGGATCTGTGGAAGAACCTCTGCTATCTGATGCTGTAAAGCAGCTACTCGCTCATCTATTTCTTTTAGCTCATGCATTATGCTGTCCGTTTCAAAAACCGGTGCCAGCTCCTCCAGCTCCAAGTAAACACCGTGTAGAAGATTTTGCTTTTGCTCTGAGTCTTCCAAAGCCATCTGCAGACAAAATAAGAGCTTAGTTTGATTCATCAACAGTGAACATGAAAGTTTCACAGAGGTTAGGAACAGCAGGAACCAGTTTTAATTTCCTGTATGCCATTAACCATTGCATATATTCCCAAACACTCTCAAAGAAACTGAACTGCTGCATCCTGCAGGCAGGAAACTGAGAGGGAGACCAATGCCATGATTTTAATGGAATCAGTTAGATAAAGTAAGTCTACATGAGCATAACAAAAGGCATTAAGAGAAAGATTTCAAACCCTGAGAGAGGTTCCACCCCAAAAAAAGGAAAGTATGAAACCCTGGAGAACGTTCATCTCCAGCTCCTGTGCCATGGTCAGGCTGGCCCCAAGTACGTGAATAAGACGCGTCAGCCAGACACCTGAAAAGGGTTTCTGTTCACCAGCCTGAAGCCAGCAGACGTAACAAAATCTCCAGAAAATACCTGGCCAGTTGTGCATGATTGGAAGATTCTTCCCATCTCCTGCAGCTAACTGGATGACCTTTTGGATTAATTACAACAGTGAGGGTTGCAAGAAATGCATGTGATCCACCGAAGGAAAGGACTGAATGCATGACTCAACTCTAATGCAAGCCTTCAGTGCGTTTCCAAACCCACGAGTTTCCCAAGACAGAACACATAAACCACTCCAAACCACAAATGCAGGAAAGAATAACCTTTTGTTGCAGAAATCTTCACAGATTTTGGAAATCACCATCTCCCCATTGTGGCTAGATGCTCTGCACATATCTGTCCAGAAGAGTCAGCTACTCCTTGTAAGAAATTCTTATTATTTTTAATACAAAGATCTATGTTCAGAGCACTAACTTAACTTTCTTTGCCTAAGCCAAGGAGTGGTCGCATAGAAAACTCGAATTTCAAATGCAAAATTGTCAGAAATCCTCTTCGCACTTTCCTGGCCCTGACCTTCACTGTAATATCACAAACATTTGATTCTTGAAAGTACCAACCAGAATTACTTTCAAGATACAGTGAGAACTGCCTTCCAAATCACAATTCACCTCCAAGTTTCCATCTAACACAGACATCAAAATACCGCTTTATCCTTTTTGGATCACACGCACACAATACAGAAAGAACCACACACGTTCAGGCAGTAAGAACTGATTATAACCACCCAGGCCAGGGTAACAAAAGAGAATCACACAGTTTTGGAAGATAGTCATACTACAGCTCAACACTTTCCCAAGACAGATGTGTCCAACACTGAAAAGTATCTATTTTTCATGAGTGCCAACTGTAACTATTTTTCACTTAAAAGGTTTATTGAAAATGGTAAATTATTGATAGCAGTAGGAATTGAAAATGAAACTTGTGCCTGTGCAGAGCCCCCGGTTCTAACAAGACAATATATCTGCATTAACACTTACCTGAAGGTCATTGGTATGTTTGCATAAGCTTTTTGCCGAGTCATGTTGAGCATCTGCTCTTAGCAAGCAGTTGGTGTTTTCTATCCAAGCTTTCACATTCTTCAAGAGTTCCTCATACTCTTCCATCTTGTTGGCAGCCTAGGAAATGACAGGATTTTATACTAAGTCACAATTTCTATTTACTGTGTAGGATAAACACATCCATGGGCAAGATTAAAAGAAAATTGGATGCATTTTCATAAAGGTCAGTTAAATTAGTATGGTGAAATAAAGATCACAATTTTTCTGAAACAGTTTCATGATTTCAGGTTATCTCCTCTAATACAAGGTGATTTTGGTGCTTACATGCTTAGATTTCATGGGGGCACGGTTGTGATTTATATGACAATGTTACTTTAATAGGCAGCCCATTAGCAGAGTCATAGACAACCATCTCTTCAATCCAGGGGCATGAATTCCCCATGCTAACTCCTGTCAACCATGGTGCAGAGCCTGTTCTTTGAGTAACAGCTGGAGGTGATGTCTGCCACTGCAGAAACTCTTAGCTACAATAAGCCAACGCACCTACAGCAGGCTTTTGACTCTCTATTCATTCCCCAGCCTCTGATGATGTAAAAAGCAAAGCCTTTATTTATTTATTTTTTCTCTAAGACGTGATTCTTTTTTTAAACTTTTACATTTGCACCTACCTTGTTTAAAATGGCAGTTCTACACTCAGCAAGTTGCGAGACCTGTTGGTACTGCTGAAGGGGGGCCACCAAGATATCCATCAGCTCCTGTGCGTGGCAGGAATCCTGCTCTACTATATCATGCACTTCTGCGTCCAGTTCATTGAGTTTGTAATGCCAAAGGTCCAGCATATCCCATATTTGCTGCATGTGAAGAGAGAGGAAATGAAATATAAGGTCAGGCTCAAAGATAACATCAGAGTTATTTGTCCTTCAAGGGGGGCATGTGGAGCTGCAAAGATTTCAGAACTGGTAAGACGAGAACAGAACGCTCTCCATCTACTGGTGCGATTCACAGCTGAAAACGACACGTATTTTCCTGTGAGAAAGAATTGGTAAAATAGTCACCAGCTAAATGCCTGCTTGTACTTCTCCTTTTACAGGCGTAGAATGAACAGAGGGCCACTTTATGCTCCTGCTAAACCAGGCTCTGTAGAAACAACCAAAAATGTTAACACCCACAAGATATTTTTGACAAGATTACCTTCTGAACTTCTTTGGCTTTTGCAATGTTTTCACTCTTCTGTTGTAACATCTTTTCAATAGCTTGGAGGCCATTATTAATAGTTTCTGCTTTTCTTTCCAGCACGTACTGAGGAGAGCTCTGCAAGATTTCTAAGCTAACCTGTCAGAGTAAAGAGAAAATGATAGAGGAGATTACAAAGATCTGTTTGTTTATATGCACCACTTCACCAAAAATATCCAAACTCTTTTTATGTTTCTCTTGACAAGTCACTTAAAAACACAGGAATGGAATTGCATTTGCAGGGAGAAGCGTTAACGTGAGCAGGTTCAACATTTACACGTTGTTGAATAATGATGCAACACAACTGGAAACAAGAAAGCAGA
The DNA here is from genome assembly GCA_013400335.1 of Eurystomus gularis. NCBI lineage: Eukaryota > Metazoa > Chordata > Aves > Coraciiformes > Coraciidae > Eurystomus > Eurystomus gularis. The sequence goes on along the minus strand of VZZY01025391.1, from coordinate 16,910 downwards.
CCAAGCACTGACTTCCTATCTTTCCATGGAACAAAAGCTGCATCTGTCAATGCTCTGGTCATCAGAATGGCAGGATTTTAATTTCAAGACTTCTTACTGGAAGAAATTTATTCTATTTTTCATATAAAATGCATGGCATCAAACGTACAATTTATTTTCCTTTTTTTTAGCAGATTTACAAGAAAGCAGAATGCTATTAAAATATGACAAGTTAATTCAACTTAACACATGCTGGTATCTCCTAGTATGTAACTAAATTGATCTCCAATTCCACTAGGATTAATTTTGTTTCCTAAATGCATTTTTAAAAATTCCAAGACAGTTTATATTGTTTTCTACTACCTAAACGGGAAAAGCAAATGTTACCTAGTTTCCAGGATCAGGTCTTTCATTCTAACATGTAATGTGTGACCTGGGATAATCTTTTATCTCAGTAAGTTAAGCAATAAACAACAGAAAAAAACCCAAAAGCACGAATACTGTTTTGCTTCCCTTTTCCTTCTCTCCTTGGGTGCAAAAAGCCAGGTTCCATTTTGAAACAGAAACTACAAACTTAACTAAATTAAAACAAATAAGCAGTAACAAATATGCCTCTAAATATTTAATGCAACAAAATGAATGAATTATCTAACAGACACTAATAACTGGATTTCCAAATAATTTTATTAAACCTTCAGGTTTTAATCAAATTAACTGAGACTTAGCCTTTAAAATCAGCATTAAACATTATTATTTCTGAAATAAGAGAACTGAAAGATTTTTTTTCTTAAAAAAAGTAACACAAGTTAACAAATAACAATTATAATAATTATATCAGGCTAAAAACTGACCTCAAACTTAGTGTTACTGAATTTCCCTTTAATTTTGCTTTCAGTTAAGTGTTTATACCCTCTGTAGACAGAAAACACTGCAAAAAGCCAATGCAATGTCATACTAAGTTATGTGAATTCACTGCCTGCTTTTAAAGGAACGCAACCATGTCCCAAGGGGTGGTATAAAGAACCATGCCGTGATACCCTACACGTATTAGATTTTTTAAAAAAGGCTTCAAAGTCCTGTTTTAACCCACTTTTGACAATATCGTCTCAGTTAAGCTATACGAACTTCCCACTCAACTTTGACTACTAGTTCAGTTTAACGAGCAGACTAGAAGACAGGACCCATATCATATCATATCATATCCAAGACTTTATTGCTAGTGGTTCTACCATGTCTTCTTAACAGAAAAGAAAAATATTATACTCACAGTGATTAGTGTAAGGTTATTCTAAAAGGAGACAGTTAATATGAGGAATCTTTCCTCACGCATACATTTTCACCGAGAGAAAAATGCAAATGAAAATAATAAATGTTTCAAGCTGAAATTTATAGTTATAACTTTCATCAAATATTGTTGTACTTCTTTATACATTACAAAAAGGTAAAATTGAAAATTACATTAATGGTTACCTTGTCTTCTAGGTCTTGCAATAATTTCTTGCAGTCCTCCAACTGTGCTTCAATCTCTGCAGGAACTATTGTATACATTTCAGAATACTTGATCCGGAGTTTCTCCATGATAACCTCTAGAGTTTGACTTTCTTTACCAATCACACTCTGAATCTCCTACAAAATTAAGAATAAATTTCAGGAGTTTTATCCAGTTTTTACTGAGTGCATGTGTACACATATATATGTACATATATACATGCACGTTGTTTTTTATATTTCCTACCAGGATTGTCAAAAGTTGTTTTTGTGATATCAAAGCTAATTTGCCTACCTCTGGAAGCAGATTAACTTCGAGAAATAGCCACTCATTTAATCAAATGATACTTTTCAATTTGTAAGAATTCATTAAACTTGATACTGCTCCATGTCAGGCAACTGACGCACGGATGTTTACTGACAGGTATAGCAATGTAAGCATTTGAAGTCCTCCTATGATTAACTGTTAACCTTTGTGCTCTCCCTTTTGCCAAAAGTGCATTTTCTCTTTGAAAGACTTTTAATAGCCAATGTTCATTCCTTCATTATTATAAACAACACAAAGGCCACAAAAAGCAATAGGTTTCAGGCTGAAGTGTCTGCTTTCAGGCAATTACGCAGAGCAGCACAGCAGGCTCCTTTCAAAACAGTAGTTTCCAGTTCTGCATGAAGAATGTGGGTTTTATGAGATAAAAGAAACTTGAACAACTGTCTACGGCCTGTGGCCTAGAAATAAAATCCGATCTAAGTCCTCTTGCAGAAAGAATGAAGAAACTCATTTGTTTTGAAGGTTTTCTAGAATTTCAAGTTGGAAAGCTCTGTTTGTTTGCTTTATGTCTCCTTTTCCCAATGCTCAGCTGTTTGAGGAACTCACATGTTAAATTATTGGGGAAAATGATCTAAAGTTTCTGGCAGGCAATGAAGGGCATTAAAATTAACATCGGGGTAATGGTAATCCATTAACTCCTAGTCTTCACTTGGGAATCTTTTCCCTCACACAAATACAGCATGCAGAAAAAAATATGCAAGAGTCTAAGATTGATTTATTTCCTGTGATCCCACAACAGCTGGGTCTGATATGAAAACACTCAGACCCATGGAACAGCTGCGTGCCTGGTTCTACTCTAGAGAAGGCTGTTGTTGTCAAATGGCCCAATTAAGATTGTGTCAACAGTGACAGCAGTTTATAGATGCCCTGACTTAAATTGGAAAGAACCAGTTACCACACTAGTCTCCAAAACAAAGCATGTCTCTGCAAAGTGGTTTCTGCATTTAAAGGCATCTTCACATTTCACAGATTGTTTAGCTGGGAAGCAGATGTCTGTCAAAGTGGTCCCAATTTTTTTCTCCTAGGAGACTAGAAGATGTCACTTCCCATTTGCATATTCATCTGTGTTGGCAGGTTAAAACTTTGTCACAGAGGTGAAACAGGCATTTCCATTCAATAAATTCAACGCCGCCACAAATAATGCTATAGGTTCTATAGAAACTAGGTTTTCTTTGGAAGTTGCCCTGCAGATTTTGGCTTGCTGGTGTTTGCGTTAGGTAAAACTGAGAAATTTTTCAATCCTTTGTACCGCTACAATGAAATAATTTGATAGAAGTGCTGCTAACATTTGGTTGTGCCAGTTGCTGTCAGGAACAAGATCAAGGTCTAAACTCACTTTTGGGTGAGTTTTAGGTGCTTAGAGTAGCACAGTTTAGATGTGAGGGTAAAGAGCAGGCATCAAGAACCTGCAGTGCTATCACTTCCTCCTGCATACAAAGAGCTGAGTAAAAGAGCAGACCCAACCCTGAATTCTAACTCTAAATAGAAAACCAGACCTTTCAGACAAATCCACAATGTTTCACCACAGAAATGCTGGCTGATGGATTTTCAGAAGTTCCTCAAGATGAAGTTAACATTTCTCTCTCGTGCTAACACCTAGAAAAGTGCTTCTCTGCCACCACGGTCTTTTGGCTTCTGTACTTTTCCTAGCCCTTTTTGCCAGCTTCACACATCCACCTTCTAAAGATACATGGTGGGGACCCTCAACTAGTTTTATATAAGAAACAGCAAAGAGAGCCCAAATTTGTAACAGGCCTTAGTAGGCTAGAATAAATAAGTTATAAAGTTCTATAGTTAAAATATAACTTGCTTAAATATAACTAAATTTAAATTTTTGTTCAATAATGAAAAATTAAGATAGTAATATAAACAATGATAAGACTAAATTGGAAGAAATATAATGAAAATAAATAAACCCACATTCAGGAAGCATTAGGAATAATACCACTTAAAGTGAAGAATTCAAAGAATAATAACAAAATTATACTGAAAATATAGAAACGTATAGACGGGGTTGCTGCAGAGTGCTTGTGGCTGCTGGTTGACACTGTGGTCTTGATTTCTAAACACCTTTTACCAGCTTTTAACCCCTGGTGTGGGACATCAGATCCAGAGCATCTGACGCTGCCCTGGCTAGGTATGCAGAGCGGGGAAGGGCCCAGGGCATGCACTAAGCAGGCCTTCCTAAAAGGCAAGCAACTGGCTGTGAATCTCTCTGCAATCTGGAGAGACTTCTATGGCTGTTAACTGGACCACAGAGAGAAGAAGGAACACAAATCAAGGACATGGCAGGGCCAGCCACACTCTGCAGAGCCAGATCCATTCTAAGTCCATCTGCATACACATTTACTTTGCCACTAATTTTAATTGCAGCAACTTGAAGTCTCGGCATAGGAGAATATATTCTGAATATCCCTGCACAACAACAGAGCTGTTACCCACCTCCAGTAGCCCTGCCTTTCCAGCAGCATCTTGTAATAACACAGATGCAGCGTTCTGTAATGTATTTGTCACAGCACTTATTTCTTCAGTGATCCTGTTCCTCTCTTCAATCTCAGCTTGTACGGATTCCTTATGTTCTTGAGTCTTTTCATACAACCTATGAAAGATTTCCAGCAAGAGCATATTAAGCGTTACACTCTACACTAAGTAGAAGTAATCAAAGAGCATGCTCAATACAGATATTTAAAAAAATATATATCCAGAACCACATTTGTCTGTATTTTCACATTATTTTCTGTAACTGAATCTCTGAGTTTCTATCCTTTATTGTCTATGTTTCTTCAAACACGAGTCTTCAGCTATTGCTAAGCAAAGTATGTTTGGTAGACCAAGTCAGAGAGCATGCATATTTAAATAGCAAACAGAGCTCAGGTTCTCAGAGTCTGAAAACACTGGCAGAGCAGAAGGCAGTCACAAAGATTTCCGTGTCAAAAAGCAGGCATGGAGAAGAGTGAGTACAATGACAAATTTGCAAAAAATACTTGAGGCAAATTTTAAACAGTGGCACTCACTTAGTAAGGCAAAAGTTGCAATGTTGCAGAAAGCACAAGGCCTGGATTTTGTAAGAGAGGAAGACCTACACATGTCATTCAAGTTCACAAGAACCTGAAGCCTCCAAAATCAACTCTCATCCCTTTTACATTTGAAAACAAATTGCAGCCCACACACAATATGGCCAGGCTCAGGTCTTCTCCCTACTACGTCCCAGTAGTAGGAGACAGGAGATCTCTGGAGACATCAGATGGGTTAGATGGAGCATTGGTCTGACCCAGTAGGGCGCTCACTATCATTTAAGGTGCAATACAGCTTTCATATATCCTTTAATACCCAATAAACCACAATGCTTACAAGCAGTCCTATGTCATATCTTCCATAGAAATGTCACATCACTTACTTGTTACAGCGATCCTGCATTGCCTTTATCTCACATAAAGCAGGAAGGGCAGCTTCTGCCTCAGTATTTTCAGAGGTATTCAGGATGTTTCTTATTCGGTGAAGAAGTAACATTAAAAGGAGCTGTTGCTGGTTGATGTTTTCCTCAAATGAGTTCACAAAATCTAGTAATTCTCCCAGTTCCTCTCTGGTGGCCTTTTCTTTCTCTTTAAGACTTTCTGGCTGCTCTTCCTGGAGCTTATCGAGAATTATTGTTTCTCGTTCCAGCTAAGTAAACAGCATGTCAAAGCGTGAGATAAAGTGCTTTTTTATTCCATCACCTTAAGATACATTATTCATTTACTCATACGCCTGACTGAGTACTGAGAATTACAAAGTCTGAGAATGTGAAACTCTGAAGTGTGCCAGAACATTTGAGTTTGCTCAAACAAAGCACATAACTGCACAAAGAGTTGTTCCGGGTACAGGGAATTCATACTATAAATATCTCCACCATTTTTTACCCCAGATTCAATAAAGGCCGGGGATAACTGGTTGATCAGTGGGTAGGAAATGATGTTCTGCACTGACCTCAGCCCTTCACATGTCACTTCACTGAGGGCCCCATCCGTACCACATTCCCCAAAACTAAGTATGTTGAACAACTCACCTCTTCATTGATGAGTTTCCATTCCTGCTTTAGTTCTTCACAGTTAATTTCCAGCCCTTTTGCAGCCTCAAGCAAACCCAGCCAGTTTTCCCACAGCACTGTTACCATCCTGCCCAGCGCCCTGTCGCTTCTCCTGCATAATCTCATCAGCTCTCCAGAGACCTGCCTCAGCTTCACAAGGTCATCTTCAGCCGAGTCAATGTTGGAGACTAAAATCTTATAGGAAAAACAAACAAGTAAATAATTAAAACAATACAGTCAGAAGTGTTAATGAAGCATTCAGTAACATGATTAGGATCTTCTAATAAAATGGCAATCGCTCCACTGAGCTGGTTAAATATGGTTGTAATGACAGAATTCTCTTGGTGAAGACTGAGGAGAAAATGGGGTAAATAAAACAACATGAAGAACAGTGTGCCCAGGCAATAAGGTTGTTCCTACTTCTGATTTAGAAGGGCAGAGAAATGATATATATAAATTGACAAGCCAGTAATGAGTACTAAGAGAAGACAGCAAAGAGGTTCATTATAGCAGAGGCAGCAAGAGAGTCCTGGGTAGGGAAGCCAGAAATTCTCTGATTTTCACTTCTGAGGGAAAACAACAGCAACGTTAGAAATCTGATCAGTCCTGGTCCTGCAAAGAAGCAGTGAGGGATCTGAGCAGAAATGCAACAGTCCTAAGTACAGATAATGTTTGATTTCTACAGCAATAAGATGTACTCATTTTATGTGGTCTATTATAGTCCAGTCTTTTTATAGGTATATAAATATATCCTGTGGTTTAAAAAAAAAAAAAATAATATATATATATATATACAAATCAAAGAAAGAATTTCACTTCTTTCTACTAAGACACCATAGAGTGTGCATCGCTGCAGCACAGTTGTGCATGAGCTTTTCAAGTTCTTCAGAGCCCCCCTTACCTTGCTGTCTTCTAAGTGCTCCAAAGCTTCTTTATAAGACATTGGTATTTGAGACAAAGACTGTCTAAGCATCTCGTCCCATTTGTTAAGATTATTAGACACCTTATCTTTGGTTTTTGTGTAGCTTTTGTATTTTTCACAATACCTGTAGAAAACAATTAATAGACCAATTAAAATTTGTTGTGGTTGCTCCTCTCTCCAACCATAATGCCCATTAGAGTAAAACCAAATAAAAAATCTTCTGCACTAGCAGTCCTTACTGTTCTGCAAGTTCTCTTCAGGTACAATTTGTTATACACTTCAGGTCCAATATCTGAGATACTTTAAAGATGCAAGAACAAATGCCCCAGAGGTAAAGAAATATAGCTACATATATCTCCATGTATCAGGCATAGAGTGGCTCAAAAGAATTGTATGCCTTGATCTGTGTGTCCACCCTCCTCAGACATTCCCGAAAATTAGATCCCAGTTTGTAACACACATTCTATTCATCCCTACAATGTGTGGCCTGTAAAATTCCAATTTCTTATTTCTATATCTTACCATCCCTTTTCTATTACTAAAGCCTTTAAAGTCATTCAGTTCTTTGATTATAAGAGCAGATTTTAAGGTTACGCTCAATAGAACCAAAAGCACTGGAGCGTAAGCAAGAAATTTAAAAATCCCTTGTCTCCAAAACTTTTTCTGTACATGTATCTGAAGGCCCTTCAGATCTCTTCTGTACCTATATTTGAAGGAAGGAAACTATGGTCTGTGTCTTGTTCGGTCTTTACCTTCTCAAGGCAGCAAAACAGCCTATGGAAGACACACATTAGGGCCCTTCTGAAAACTGTTCTAACCTGCACCAGTACTGAACTAGAGACTGTGGAATGTGCTTTCTTCTGATTCTGGCACCTTATGATCTTCAGTCAAGACTCACACATACTTTTTGGAATATACTAAAAATAATTGCATTGCAAATTAGTTTCAATATGCTTCTTGTATGTTAATTTTCGTTCCATTAAAACCACATTTGGGAACAACAGAAATGTTAACAGTTTTCTGCTGAATTGCCTGGTTCTAGCAGAGCAGAAACAACACTGCATTTATTACCAGTCTAATTTCTCATAGTAAGGAACATGAGCTAGGAAGATCTTTTAAACCTACCTCTGTTTATCAGCTTCTTTTCTTTGAGCCTTCTCCCCTAATGCCAAACTCTTATTGACTAGTTCTGTTAAAGTATTTTCCAAACATATTCTGTCTTCTGGTTTCACTAGGTTTTTCAGCTTGGAGTACAGGTTTTCTATGTCAGCCTTTGCAGAGTTGAACTCTTCTGTCCATTCCGGGGTTTGAAAGACCTCTTCTGAGCTACAGAGCTCTGCTGCAGCAGACTGGACTTGAGCTTCATAGTCCTCAAGGAACCCGGCAGCCCTCTGAACAGCCTCCGTATGAAGCTCACCCATCTTACATGCCTCCTCCAGCGCACTCTGAAAGTATTAAAAAGACAAATGGAACAATCAAATGGAATCATGGAATCATTATGGTTGGAAAGGACCACCAGGATCATCAAGTCCAACTGATGATGCTCAAATGCAGACCAGTGCTCCCAGAATTGGCCTGAGGAGGTGAGGGAGGACACATGGCAAATACACTCTGCTACCTAGGTAGTCACAGAGTACTGCTGTAAAGTATGGACTGATTGCCTTCAAGCATAGGAACTGGTGTCATTGGGGAACTGCCAATACTGGAAAAGTCCAGAGAGAAGTATGGCAGGACACAAGAGCCATAAGATCCCTTCTGGACATTGCAGTGTATGTCCTGTCCAGACAAGGAAAGCCCACACGTTGATGTTTTATTCTGCTCCAGTCTCCACTATGACTTGCCGAACTGCTTCTTGCATGTATTTATACACAGAATGACATGTGACTTGTGCCAGCTATTGGATTCCTACAGGGCAGAGAAGCTTTGGCATTGTGCTTCCAACAATACCCAAGCAGTGAAGATGAAGCACAGCAAACCAGGAAGTCTGGTGGCAGGACTCTAAGTCCATCAGGGATGCTGAGTCCCTCCCTCTGTTATTAGCTGCTACCTCATATTTCCTCATTTGCATCCATTCATCTATTCAGCAGTCAGGGTACAGGTCTTCTTGACCAGGACACAGTTCCAGAACCTTTCTGCTCTGAAGGTTACCACTCTTCTAGTTTCCAACAAATTTATTCACTTACTCTTTCTCCTTGTATTAACACTGCCCTTCAGCTTAAGCAGTTCTTTTCCATCCACCAAATCTAATTCCAGCCTAATTAAGTTTCTCAGCTATATTTCACACTTGTCCTCAGCTTATCAGGTTGAGCACATTCATTTTTATTAATTGTCCTCAACGTTCCTCATCCTCTAACAGCATCTGTTCCCGTTTGACTGGGCCTTCCTTGACAATGGCGTCAAGAATTGGGTTTTTCCTCCAGCAGTGTCTTATCAATGTCTTACATATTTGTGTTAAAGCTTGCTCAATCTTCCTGTGGCCTGATCACACTGGTTTGACCTGTGCTTTACTCTCCCTGATCATTTTCAACTGGTAAGCTTTTTCTTTACAATAGAAACAAGGAACTGCTGTTTTTTTCATCACTGAAAACACTATTGAAAGTGTTAGATAAAATCAGTCCCAAGAATAATCCTAGGACAATTGCACCCAGCCTCTCTCCTCAGCTCAATATTTCAATACAACCTTTTCCTTCCGCCCCTTTTATTTTCTTGTGCTAATCCCCATTGCCTGATCATAGTCAAAGTGAATACAACTAATTTCTTTGTATCTTTAGTTTCCTATTATGATTCCCATCATATCCACCAATGCAGAGATGCAGATGGGCCAATTCAGCTATCAGAATAAAAGGAGGATAGAAGTAATGAAAATATAAATGCTACAGACAGACACCTAATCTAATAATTGGGAAAAGACATATGGCTATACCATACTTTTATTGAATATACTTACAACACGGGCAGCAATGTCTGTCTTCAGTTGACTTTCATGATCTTGCAGTGTCTCTAATTTTGTTTCTATACCAGCAGCAAGAGATTTTTCATCTTGGTTTTCCCTCTGTTTTTCCATTATACACTTAACAGCAGAAAACTTTGCTTGCATCATATTCTGAATTGCTTCCCATCGTATCTTTTCATACTGCATCATTTTTATGCCTATCAGAAGTGGTGGCTGCAGCTCTAATTGAACATGCTTTATGATGTGGAAGATATGTTCTGCTTCATTCTGGACATCTTCCTTGTTTACACACTGGAGACCTGAAACCAAGTCTTGAAGAAACTGATTTAATTCCTCAACATCTTTCTCCAGGCTCTTTATTTCCTTCCTCTTACATTCTTTGAATGCTGCATCAAAGACCTCATTTTTGTTTATTTGATTTGCTAATTCCTGGGTTAAGTGCGAGATTTGTTGAACTATCTGAAGCAGAATCTGCACAGATATAAGATTCTCAGCAGGAGAAGAGCTAGAGCTATCATTTAGGATGTTAGCTTCTTTTCTCACAGTGGATGTCACAGCCTGGATTTCATTTAGTGATGCTTGAATCTTATCACATTCCCTAACAGCATTATCCAAGCATATTATCTTCCCTTTAATTTCATTTTTAATTTTTAAAAATTTAGTTTGCAATTCATCCAGCTGCAGTGAGTCCCATTTTAGACCTACACATTCAAAGATTTCTTTGTACTTCGTTATCTGTGACAAATTAGACTGAAAAGCGAATGCTTTTTCTTTAAGTGCTTTGCATATATCCTTCACTTCCTGCTTGGCACCTAATAATTCATCTTCTTTCAGGTTCACTTCACCATACTGTAGATCATTAAGATCTTGCTGCAATGAAGTTATTCCCTCAGCAAACTCTTTGTAGACAGCTATCTTCTTTCCCACTTCATGAAGTTTACGCTGAATTTGCCTTTGTGTCTTCCGTGCTCTGTTCTTCAGACTTCTTAACTGATCAGTCAAAAATAGTTGTTCAGACAGGCTCAGCTCCCCAGCCGTGACCTGACTCTCTTTACAGTGGGATGAGATAAGCTCTTCTATTTCCTGTATATCCTTTAAAATCGCTTTTAAAATGGCTTGTTGATTGATCAGTTCTGACCATGTGCTGGTTTGGTTCGTGTCAGGCCTGGCAAGCATCTCAGCATTTTGAAGCTGACAGTGAACTTTTTCTATTTCGGCAATAAGCCTTTGCCTCTCCTCCAGCTGGAGCTCTAGCTGCTGTAATCTTTGAGCTGATTTTAAAACAAGAGCCTTGTATGAGTTCTGCAATGCTTGTAAAAGGAAGGTCATATCAGAGATCTCCTCTGGCTTCAAGTTGGGAGCAATGTGCTGGAGCCCGTGATCCAGGGAGACAATCACAGGCTCTCTGTTTAGAATTTCTGTGTTCATAAGCTGACAACTTCTGATCTGTGATTTAACATCACTGGGGAAAAGTGCTGCTTTCTCATCAAGAGAGGACAGTGAATCTTTCACCCATGAAATATTTTCTTTCAGCCTCTTCATCATTTCGTGTTTCATGACAGCAGAACCAGTGATCTGAACATCCTCTCGAGGGATTTGTTGTGCTGATAACGCTTCCAACTTGCTCTGCAAATCAAGTATAGAGTTCTCCAAAGCTACCTTCTCTTGATCACTCCAAATTCTTTTCATCTGCAGTTCAATCCTCCTTTTTAATAGAGAAAGCCTCTGCTTAATGTCCTGCAGCTCTGTGGTCCAAAGTACAGGGTATTTGGCTTTTCCTGAAGCTGAGGAACATGACTCTGCTTGTGAATGCTGTTCTTGTATCAGCCTCTGAACATCTCGTGCTTTATCCATAAGCAGGTTAAATTCATCAATTTCTGCCACAACTTGATCATGTTTCTTCTGCACTGTTTGTTCCATGTGTTGCCACCATTGCTCCAGTTGCCTCATCTGGCTTTCAGTTAACACTTTATCCATGCATGTTAAATGCCGAGATAAACTTTCTTGCTGAGTTTTCAACTGGTTTAAGACATCTCTTTCTTTTCGCAAGGACTCTATGCAAGCCTTTATTTTCTCCAGAAGAACAGTGTTGTTAATAGGACCCCTGCCAAAAGTATGAGTAGTGTTAAAAACCAAAATATTCTCCTAAAGCATGGACTAGTCACATTTTAAAAGATAATTTCACTCTTCAGAAAATTATTCACTCTATTGACTTAATCACATGTATCTCTCAATGTTCTCTCACAAATTTCCTAACCACTGTTGCAGTATCATTACTTCTTGCTTATCTGTACAGCATTAATTATTTCTAGATATCTGTGCAGGAAAGGTAAATTCTAATGTATATTCTCTAAAATCGCAGTAGATACTAATGTAGAATGTGTCTCTTCCTAAAGGAATGTAGCCTCCCTTTAAAAATACAATAAATAAAATTTTAAACATCAACAACAGTGTTAAGCCATCTGTAAGTAAATTAACATTTTAAGGTAATTTCTGATTTATAATGAAGATAAAACTTACTTATAAGAAAAACTTTTAAAATTCCCATTCATTCAAGATTAGTTTGAAGGCATTTATCTACTCATCTTTTATTTCCAAGAGTATTTCGAAATTCCCACCTAAAATACATTTAACAGCTAGATTTTCATTGATTTTTTTCAATCTCTTTGCTGTAAATCAACAATTTTATAAATTAGTTTAAAGATTTTCAAATTATTATGATATATTATTGTGACTGATAGGCTAGTTCCATGTTTTGAAGGCTAATTCATAAAAGATACTAAATATTTTATATGCATTAGTTTCCTCTGACTTGTTACTGTAGACTTATTTAGTGCCACAGAATTCTTCCTATCAAACAAGGTTAATTATCAGAGCAATATTTCACTCAGAAAAAAAATTGATCAAAACATGATCATCAGAACTGATGAGTACTTAAAGAGAAGTTAATATTTCACATCTGTCATATTTTTTAAAAATTAATATGGCTTATATATATATATTTTTGCCTAAATATTTTGCCTATATATAATATTTGTTTTGCCTAAAAAAAAAAAGGGGGTAGAAGTACCAGAAATGCTCGTGTTTAAGGCTGTTTAAACTTACAAACCTATGAGACTTCACTTGCTATCTAATGTGGACAAGATGCATAAAATATCATTATGAATAAATAAAAGTGTAAATATTGTATTCTTGTCTGAGCATTACTGAAGTATGGCACGAAATTCAGTCTAGGACCATATTTGTTCTTCAACCTATTAACAGAAACCCTCAACTCTACTTACATTTTTATGTTATCTTTTTCTGTTGACAAATTTTTCATTGAGGACTGGGCAGCAGAAAGATTTTTCTGGTACTCGTTAATTAGATAGTAGTGTTGTTGCTTCACTGCCTTAACAGCATCTAGCTCTTGAAGCAGCCTGTCCCAGCAGGGCACTGCAGGCTCTGTGGTTTGCAGCTCTGCTCTGTTTGATCCTGTTCCACTGGGAGACGCTTCTTGATTATGACACAGAGATTTTGCTTTCCATGTTTCCAGTTCAGTTTGTAAACTCTACAATCAAGCCCAGCACAGAGAAGGGATTAAAGGAGGATCTTCGAGGCTTTCAGCTTTCAACACAAAATACAGTTAAATACTGATACATCTATAAACATATGCTTGTGCGTTTGCATGCCAAAGAGCCCACATGCTTGTGGACACCATGGAAGGACAAGCGCGATCACAGGCGTATCTACTACTGAACTCTAGGAGAGCAGTAAAAAATGTTGTATTTACATGGAAATACTTGCATTAACGCACAATGTTTGCGGATTACTTGGTAGACAAACTGACTACTCATGCAGCTAAACTTCAGACAAGACTAGATGCACAATTTTGTTTTGCCCAAGTGAATCATAATTCTGTAGATGTAACACTACATTAAAAATGAGGAACGGCTTTGCAATTTCCATACCTCCAGCTCTTTTAGTTGTTCATTTATAAGCACAATATCCAGTTCAGCCACTTCATTTTTCAACTCATTGACCTTTTGTTCCTCTTCAAAATATTTAGTGTTTACTTGCACTCCAGGAAGTAGTTCCTTCTGGACAACCACTTCTGCACTTGTGTCCTACAATGCAAAACAGAATTCTCATTTCTGAAGATTTCTACGAAATCTCTGCCCATCATTTTGAGTTTGAAACTCTGATAAACCCACCTTCAAACGACATCCTCCCTGCACCCACCTCTGCTACCAATAAATTCAGAGGTCTGTCCTGTCTTCTCCACTTCCTCCTTACACACTCATGGACCTTCAACCTCTCCTCACACCTGCATTCCTTCTGTTCAGCACCTGCCTTCATACACTGCTTTGTCCAGGACCATCTCTTCACAGGGACACTCACGCATGAAGCAGCTTAGTCGTGACACAAAGCCACAGCCGCTATTGCCACAAGCACTATCTGAAATCAGGGGTCAGACAAGAGCATTAGGGAGTCACGTCTCAGTTGGTGTGGGGAGGAAGGGAATGGGGAGCTCCAAAGCCAGTCCCCGGCACAGCCATCAATTCCCACAATGACAGAAGGACAGGTCACCTGGGGAGTGGCCAGGTTTAATAGTCCATCAGCTGAGTTGAGGTCATTGCCCAAGTGGACGGTCTTAGCCAGCCCCAGTTCAGATGTAAAACACAATCCTCTAAATCACCTTCAGCTATTGTAGCCAACAACATAAATGAAACGTCACAGGCTTGTTGAGTCACACGCTGATGCCTTAAAAATCTTTCTGTATTTCCCTTCCCTTCACATCTGTCTGTAACTGGTGTAAACTGTGATCTGTTCCATGTACAGACTTCACGTGAGTCAACGCATACCAATACACAGATATGACCGCACTGTGAGCTTCTCCATGGTACCAACATATAAAATGAGCAACGACAAAAAATTTCTTTAATAAACTTACTGCACTGCTGCTTTAGATACTACTTTGCTATGAAGCAGCCCGCTATCCCTACAGACATATCACTTGTAAGCTGTCACTGTCATCTGTCCCTCTGTGGGTTATCCAAAATATTCCTGCTACCAAGCGTGGAAAACATGTATCACATTGTAGACATTACTGGAAAAGAATAATCCTATTTATTTGAACACTTTTGGTTATTTTCAGTGAAAACTGAAGGGGACCACTCATGAAATAATTCATCAGAGAACTCCTCCATTTCTCTGTGTACACATCCCTAACAGTTCTATCAATTCAGACATAAGAGACTTTGTCTTTCATCTCAAGAGACTTTGGAATACCATCGAACTGAAGTAAGCAGAAAAACTCAGCTAAGCCATCACCAAGCGAGGAGGAAATCCACTTTACCAGACTGAAATATAAACACATCAAAACACACAGAAAAGTAAGTGTCCTGACACCAACAAAAACCTCAGGATTGCTGCGTACATTTTGCTTGTTCATCTGATGTTCTCCACACACACCACGGTACTGCCTCCCCAAATACACGGGCACAGATAGTGTCAAACTGCCCACACAACAGATCTTGTTTCCCAAAGTTTTTCAGTCCATCAGATGGTTGGTGAGGGAGGAAAATATGAGAAGGGAAGGGAATGGAGGTTGCTAACCAGCTACTGTCCTTCAGGTCCAAAGCCAGGGCTCCCCTGCTGACTTCACTGTGGAGGTCTGTGGGAAACTGCCAAACATGAGTCTGGCTTCAGGCTATGCTAGGGCCCACAGTCTAAATCCTTTCTTATCCAACACCTTCCCTCAGGACATCAGCAGAACCTACTTCCCCTTCCCTTTGTATTCAATCGATCTGGAGCTTGCAAACACTTAAAGATCACGTTTAGAAGTGAAAACCAGTCCATTTAGAACAGAATAGTATTTCAGTCAGAAGGGACCTACAGCAATGACCTAGTTCAACTGCCTGACCAATTCAGGGCTGACCAAAAGTTAAAACATGTTACCAAGGACATTGTCCAATGCTTCTTAAACAGGGACGAGCTCTCTAGGAAGCCTGTTCCAGTGTTTGACCATCCTCTCAGTAAAGAAATGCTTCCTTATGTCCAGTCTAAACCTCCTCTGGTGCAGCTTCGAACCATTCCCACATGTCCTACCACTGGATACTAGGGAGAAGAGATCACCACCTCCCTCTCCACTTTTCCTCCTCAGGAAGTTGTAAAGAGCAATGTGGTCGACCCTCAGCCTCCTCTTCTCCAAACTAGACAAGCCCAAAGTCCTCCGCTGCTCCTCACAGGCCATTCCTTCCATCCTTTCACCAGCTTTATTGCCCTTCTCTGGATGCATTCAAGAACCTGCTTAAATTGTGGGGCCCAGAACTGCACACCGTACTCAAGCTGAGGCCACATCAACACAGAATACAGTGAGATAATCACCTCTTTTGACTGACTGTGTTTAATGCACTCCAGGATGCATTTTGCCCTCTGTTGCCAGGGCATGCTGTCCACCAGCACCCCCAGATCCTGTTCTGCAGGACTGCTCTCCAGGCCACTCCTCTTCCAGTTTATACGTGTGCCTGGCATTACTCCATCCTAGGTTCAGAATCCAGCATTTGGACTTCTTAAATTCCATCCCATTACACATTGCCCAGTGGTCCAATTTATCTAGATCCCTCTGCAAGGCATCTTGTCCCTCGAAAGAGTCAACAGCACCTCTCAGTTTGGTATCATCAGCAAACTTGCTAATGGTGCATTCAACTCCTGCATCTAGAGTATTGATAAATCTATTGAACAGAACTGGCCCTAGAATTGAACCCTGAGGAATATGGCTGGTGACCGGTTGCCAGCCAGATGAAGCCCCATTCATTACAACACTTTGATCTCTGCCCTTCAGCCACTTCTTCACCCAGCGCACCATGAACTTGCTCATCCCACAGTTGGACAACTTGTCCAGAAGGATGCTATGAGGGACAGTATCAAAAGCCTTACTAAAAGGCAGAAAAACTAACATCCACCACCTTCCCTACACCCACAAGGCAGGTGACCTTATCACAGAAGGCTACCAAATTAGTTAAACAGGACTTTCCCTTTGTGAACCTGTGTTGACTGAGCCTGATCTGTGCCCGTTCTGCTTAATATCTTTATCAATGACCTGGACAAGGGGATCAAGTGAACACTCAGTATTTTGGCAGACAAGACCAAGTTAGGTGGAAGTGTTGAGCTGCTTGAGGGTAGAAAGGCT